>QXTE01000366.1:719631-761566 GCA_003942145.1 Platysternon megacephalum | reverse complement strand
GGGGGGGGGGCGCTGGGCATAGTGGGTCCAGGGGGGCCCTGGCCAGAGGGAGACGAGGGGATGTGTGTGTGTGTGGGGGGGGGCTGTGGGGCACGGCCTGGGTCCGCCCCCCCCCCCGGGGGAGGGACACGCCGGCAGCACAGGGCGTCTGGCAACTGCCGGTTTGTAACTAGTGCCCTGGGCTGGGGGGGGGGGCGCCCGGGGGGGGGGCGCCCCTGCCCCATTGCCCCTGGCCGGCCCCTCGCTCCGGGGACCGACCCCCCCGCTCCATTGACCGCACGGGGGCCCACAAAAGGTTAATCCGGCCCTGGGCCGGCTCCAGCCCTTGGGGTGGGGGGTCGGGCTGGGGTCAGGCCGGGGGGGGCGGGGTCGGGCCCGGCTGGGGGGGGGGCGGGCTCGGCTCGGGCCCCCCCAGCGCTCACCTCTCCTCGGCCGGCTCGGCCATGGCGGGGGGGCCGCTCACACCCCCGGGTGGCCCCGGGGCCCGGCCATCGCCGCGATCCGCTGCCCCTGCGCCGGGCTGGGCTGGGCCGGGCCGCGGTTCTCCCCCGGCCGCTGCGCTGCGCCTGGTCCCGCTCCCGGCTCCGGCGGAGCTTGGCCCGGAGCGCGGAGAGCGGCGCGGCCTGGCTCTGAACAGGCCCAAGGGGGGCGGAGCCCGGGTCTGGCCCGGGACAGGGGCAGGGCGCGCCCAGCCCCGCCCGTCCAAGGCCGCGGGTAGGAGGGTTAATCTGTGGGTGCCACCTGTGCAGCGCTGCCCGGTCAGCGGCTTGATGCCCGTTTTGCAGATGGGGAAACTGAGGCACGAGGCGGGGCCCACGGTCACCCAGCCGGCAAGGTGGCAGCGTGTGGCCCTGAAGCCTGCGCTCCCCAGGCCCTACATCGCCCGTTTGTATCACCGGCCGAAAGCGATGGCCACACCGCCGTGGACTTCACGTGGCGCCCAGCGTCCTGTCTGACGAGTGTGGCACCCGGTCCAGGCCTTTCGCACCCGAAACCTCTGCAGCCACGTCCCAAGCCTGCATCGCACTGCGACCCCACCGTCGGTGCTCGATTTCCGGGCCCGCTCTGAACGCCGCCCGCGGCCCTCGCAAACGGTCCCCGAAGACACCGGCCCGGCCCCCGTTGGTGCAGTGAACGCGCAGTGTTTGCGCCCTTCACGAGGCCGGCGAAGTGTTCTGTGGGCGTCATGCTGCTGGCCGAGATGGCGGACGGCGAGACGGGCCACGCGGGTTTGCGGGATTTCTAAAAAAAAAAGTGCAAAGATTTCGAGCTCTGGAGGGCATTATGGGATGGAGAAAGGTGTGCTGGGGACTTGATCACTCGCTCCCAGAGATCCCTGTCGTTTCGATCCCATGACACTTTCCCGGGTCAGCCCCTGATCCTGAGAACTGTTCTGCCCCAAGGTGAGCTCACTTGAAGGAGCTGACAGGACCAAGGCCTTACTGTGAAACTGCCATGGACTTCCCAGGCCAGCAGCGCTGCAGCCTCTGGCAAGCACCCAGTGATCTCTGGGAAGGAGGACATGCAAGTCTGGGATGAGGAACCAGAGGAGGAGCGATAGAAAAGACACATGAGGTCCCATCCTCTCAGGACCAGCAAAGGAAAGTTCTCTGCTGTCTGGGCCCCAGGAAATACACACTACGATTAATCCTCACCTATGGACCCGCCTAGAAAAGAAACAGCGATCCGGCTGGTGTTTCCAGTCTTTGCCCTTCGGCGGAAGGTATTAGAACAGTAGCTTATATTTCTATATTGTGTTCCACCCTTAAGTGCATTGCAACCTAGATACTGAAATGCAGCCACCTCTGGAGTGGAACGCAACAGATGTTTCACAGAGCACAGTAACACCACATAATTGTTGGGGACAGGCAGTGAAGAGGTGTAGGGCTCAGCCAGTTGTTATAATTGATCTGTACTGCTCTGGTGCCTAGCCATGGCCGGGTACAGGCACGGAGCAGGACCCCATCATGCAGACTCTGCTCCCTGATGTGCGTGGAGGTGGAGGTGGCCTTAGGCTCATAGACTTTTGGGCCAGAAGGGACCACCATGGTCATCTAGTTGGACCCCCTGCCCCTGGCAGGCCACGGCCCCTCCCCCACCTCCTGCCATGGGGGTCCGGCCATTAGCCCCTGCACCCCGCTAGCCTGGCACCGCCTAGGCTGAGATCCCAGCACAGGCCCTGGGCCCAGCTCCTGACAGTACCTGGTACCCACAATGCAACGGGACAGGGGCTCCTGCCCCCCACGGGAAGAGGTGGAGGAGAGGGTGGGTCACACATGCGCACACGCCTCCCCCTTCCCCACCCTCCAAGCCATGGGGCGGGGCGGAAATAGTGCACTGGCCCCTTAAGAGCAGAGCCATGACATCACCCTCCCTAAGCCGGGCAACCAGGCTTGATGCGGAAGGCCCGCCCCCGACGCCGCGCCCCATTGGTCGGCTGTCAAACCTGTCGCCCCGCCTCTCCCGCGACTCCCTTTGGCTTCCGCCTGTCACTCGGGCCCAAGGGAGGCGCCGATTGGCTGCGCGGGGCCCCGCCCCTTGCGCGGCTCCCGAGGGCCGGTTTGGTTGCGCAGGGTGGGTGGTTGCGGGGCCGCAGCGTCGAGTGTGACTGAGCCGAGCCCGGAGCAGCGTCCCCCGCCCGGCGGCCCCGCCCCGCCCCGCCCGGGAGTCCTACGACATCATCGCCAACCAGCCCGTGGTCATCGACAACGTGAGCCCGGCCGGGGGGGGCCGGGGTGCGGGGAGCCAGGCTGGGGGGGGGGCAGTGCGGGGGNCCCCCCCCCCCCCCAGTGTTAATGAATCTCCTGCCGCTGTGACGTTTCAGCCGCTCTCCGGCCTGCCCCGCACACGTTGCTGCCCGGATGCCGGGGATCCCCTCTCGTGTACAGCACCTTGCACCGAAAGGCCTCGCTGTGTCAGCCCCAGACCCCAGAGCAAAACGCTGCTCCCGCCCTAGAGGCTCGCCGAGGCCCCATCGCCTCCCCCAGGCCGCGCCCCCGCTTGCCTCTCAAAATACCCCATCTAGGAGACCCACAGCCGGGGCTTTCTGCCCACGCCGCTCCCCCTGGCATCCCTAAGCATTCAGCCTCGGGTGGGGGGGGGGTCCCTTTGTCACGGAGTCCCCGGGCGATGCTCTGGAACTGCTCCCCACAAAGCCAGGCAGGACTCTGGGGAGCCTCCTCTCCCTCGGAGCAGACTGTCTCCAGGGCAAGAAGCTCACACGGCTTCACCTCCTGGGTCTCTCCTTGGAGCATTCAGCGTATGCCCCTCCGTGCGCTTCCCACAGCGAGTCCGCCCAGGCGGGGTCCTGGGGAAGCCAGAGGTCCTGCCCCCCCCACTTCGTCACACCCTTGCTCTGTGGCAGTGTAACACCCTTCTCCAGGCCTCGGGGCGTTTCTTCTTGCTGCTGAAGAGTTGATTAAGCTGAGCTAACTTTCCCTGCCAGTTCTCTCGCTTCCGTGTGGCTGGTCCCTTGGCTTAGAACCACCCTCGCTTTTTGAACCGGGCTCTGCCCTCCTGTTGCTAGCAGCTCTGTGCTGTGGGTGGCTCCGCACGTGACCCCTTCCAGAGCTGCCCCGGGTGAGAGGCTGTGCCGCGGTTCAGTCGTGGAATTTGGCTAGAAAAACCCGGCCAGGCTTTCGAAGTGGCAATCGCTGCTGTGCCCCTGCTTCTGAGTCTGGGGGCCAGCGGATCTGCAGCTTGGGAGACCCAGCTGCACGCTGCTTTAGAGAAGCTTTCATTCGATCTTCTCCCTCTGTGGATCCAAAGGCTCTGGGTTACAATGCATCGGGTGTTTAGATCCAGCCAAGCCTTACTCTAAAGCGTCTAATCCTTATCGCCTTCTATAACACCTGGGGGCTACGAGACAAGGTGGCAAACTTACCTACGTCAAGCAAAGTCCCCAGACGTCCCCATTTCAACTGGGTGGGGTGAAGCTCTCCTGGCCTGTCGCATCCCACAGGCCTGTTTTCTCCTTTGCATGTGACAGCAGGGACACAGCGCAGGCTAATTCTGGCTGATTTGCTTTGGAAGTGTGGCTGTCCGTGTGCACAGAAGGTGTCAGACAGCTGGATTTGCACTGTGCCGGTGGAAGGGTGTGGCTGGGGAAGAGTTCTTGCTTGCCCATGCTGTGAATCGTTTGTAATGGGGCAAGGAGAAGCTGGCGAGCCAGAGATGGATTTTGGAGCCGTTCCTGGGAGGTTGGCAGGAGAGAAGTGGCCTCTGATGACCGGGCCCCTCCTTGGTGGCTGCTGCCTGCTGGGTTTACAGTGGGGTTTTGCAGCGGGTGCTGCGGAGGAGATGCAACATTCAGCTTAACCTCCTCATTCAAAGGGAGTTTCAGCGCAGGGTTGGCTTGAGTGCTGTGGGGTTTGTCTTCCTCTGGGCAGGGTGGGTGCAGCTGCAGAAAACCTCTGTCTTTAGCCAGCTCCACTGGCGGGACCCCCTCAGCGGGGCAGGGATGGTCTTTGCTTGTTTACTCCTTCACCTAACACAAGAACTAGGGGTCACCAATGAAATTAACAGGCAGCAGGTTTAAAACAAACATAAGGAAGCACTTGACACAACGCACAGTCCACCTGTGGAACTCCCTGCCAGAGGATGTTGTGAAGGCCACGACTATAACTGGGTTCAGAAAAGAACTAGATAAGTTCCTGGGTGACAGGCCCATCGATGGCTATTAGCAGGATGGGCAGGGGCACAAGCCCGGGTTCTGGGTGTTCCTAGGCTTCCGGCTGCCAGAAGCCAGGACTGGGTGACGGGATGGATCACTTGCTGATTCCCTGTTCTGTTCATTCCCTCTGCAGCATCTGGCACTGGCCACTGTCGGCAGAGAGGAGACCATGGGTCTGACCCAGTTTGGCCGGTCTTATGTTCTTGTGACTTGGAGGATTCTACTCCTGGCTCCGCCACTGATTCCACCTGACCTTGGGTGTGTCGCTTCCCCTCTCAGTGCCTCAGTTTCCCCATTTGGGAAGTGAGAATCCTGCTGGGAAAGCGCGTTGCTGGAGTGGCTGGCACTGCAGAGGGGAAGGAATGCTGCCAGGCCCGTGAGTGGGTCTTATGGCTCTTCTTGTGGAAATTTCCACTACATGCGTCTGACGAAGTTGGTATTCACCCACGAAAGCTTATGCTCCAATACGTCTGTTAGTCTATAAGGTGCCACAGGACTCTTTGTCGCTTTTTACAGCTCCAGACTAACACGGCTACCCCGCTGATACTTGGCTCTTCTTGTGGTCGCTGACAATGTGAGCCAGGCCTGGCCTGGGGACAGATGGGTTGGGGGGTGGCTCGGCCCGGGGACAGAATGGGGGAAGGGAGCGGCTCGGCCCGGGGACAGATGGGTAGGGGGGTGGCTCAGCCCGGGGACAGAATGGGGGAAGGGAGCGGCCCGGCCCGGGGACAGATGGGGAGGGGGGTGGCCCAGCCCGGGGAGAGAATGGGGGAAGGGAGCGGCTCGGCCCGGGGACAGATGGGTAGGGGGGTGGCTCGGCCCGGGGACAGATGGGTAGGGGGGTGGCTCGGCCCGGGGACAGAATGGGGGAAGGGAGCGGCCCAGCCCGGGGACAGAATGGGGGAAGGGAGTGGCCCGGCCCGGCCCGGGGACAGACTTGGGACGACTGAGCCCGAGAGTATCTGTTTAGCTTGTAGGTTTTAAACAAGTGTTTGGATCAGCTGGAGGGCTGGGTCTCATGGGCCATATCTGCCTCCTCCTCCCAGTCCTGGCTGGGGGTCTCTGCTTGGCCCCCCTCACTTGTTCCCGTGACAGCAGGGCTGCCAGTGGCACCTGTATCCTGTAGGCACAAGGTGTGGGGCAGAACGGAGACTCCCACCAAGACTACAGCCTGCCCCGCACCTTGTGCCTGCAAGGACAGGCGTCACCAGCCCCGCTGTCACAGGCCCAATCACTCACTCCTGTGACTGGGGCTGCCCCAGGAGCCGACAGCAGCCAGGGGCTCATCCTCCCGCTCCCCTCAGTCCTGGCTGGGGGTCTGCTCGATGATGTGAACCCCGTTCATGGGGCACAGGGCAGGGGTTCGGCTAATGCCGAGCTGTAGCGCACGGGGTTTCGGGTGGATGCACGGTGTGGGCTGGAGGTTACCGGTGAAAGAAAACACACATTGCAGCTCTAGTTTCTAGCCCCTTACACTGGCTTCTCTGGGACTCTCTAGCCTCAGTTTGGTTTTCCCAGAGACTCGGGAAAGTGCCCCGTGCAAAGGGGGTGTTGGACTGGGTCCCCCCATGCTGGGTCCCCAGCTTCCAGGGAGGCAGCAGCTTGCTGTGCAGTGCGGTGCCAGGGGACGAGGTGTGGGGTGTCCTCGGGGGAGTTTCCCCTGGTGGGCACAGCGCAGGGGGTAGCGAGGCACCTCGGGGAGCCCCGAGAAGTGTCACAAGGGGGGACCCAGGTGCTGCGGGGTCCTGCTGTGAGCCATGGAAGTGAAACTGACTAGGAGCAGTAACGAAACTGAGAAGTCGCCTTTCCTCATCTCAGCTGAGCGAAGTGCCCAAAGCAGACTGCCTGGCTGGAGAAACATCGTTGGCTTCAGCTTTAACGAGCGGAGGGGCTGCTGGGCGCCTCAGATCTCTGATGTGTTCATCCTCGCCGGGCTGTTCTCCAGCTGAGACCCAGGGAGAATAAAGGACTTGCTCGGGGACATGCAGGGAGCCGCTGGGAGTTGGGCCCAGAGTTCCCAAGCGGCTGGCAGGCGCTCTGACCCCTGGGCCGGCCGTACTCTGGGTGTCCCTGTTCAGAGTCTTGGGGCCCACGTTGGCTGAGCTGGGTGCACAGAGGGGGGTTGATTAACAGCTGTTTGTGCTTTCCCCAGGGTTCCGGGGTTGTCAAGGCTGGCTTTGCTGGTGACCAGATCCCGAAATACTGCTTCCCGAACTAGTGAGTATCTCCGCCCGGACGGGGGTTCTGCTGTCAGCGTCTGGTCATTATCCCAGCGCCAGGCGAGTGATCCGCAGCGGGGTCACCCCACAGACTCCAGCCAAGTCAGCGGGAGCAGCATCGGGCCCTAAAACGTGGGGGGTGGGGTGTCCTAGCCCCTCTATTGAGAGCTGAGTGGGGCAGGGCTGTGTCGGAAAGAGCTGGTGTGTTACGGTGTGTCACCTCCGCCAGGCTCCTGAACTGGGCCTGCTGGGATCCAGGACCAGGCTGGGTCAGATCGAGGCCCCTGTGAACGGAGCCGCCTGCTGCCCTGCCCAGAACTCCGTGTGCCACGCCCTGCCAGCTGAGAGGCTGTGCCCAGACCCGGGGTGTGCCCCCAGGCTGTGTTACGCAGTACGTGTTAGGCTCTCATTGTCCATGGGTGATGGACCCCAGGACCCCAGTGCTGGAGGCTTGGCAGCATCCTCTGAAGCTGCCCTGCGGTTGTCCGGCCCCTCCCCACCTCCGGGAGCCTGACACGTCTCACGCACCAAGCCTGAGTCTGCCCCCCACACCCCATTGCACCTAAATGCCGAAAACCTCCCTTGCCAGGCTCTGCTCCCATGGAGGGACTAGCCGCCGAGGGGTGTCGCAGTCTCTGCACCGCTCTGGCCTTGTTCTGCCCCCCAGGGCCCGGCTGGGGCTGGTGGGATCCCTCACCCCAGAAGGGGCGGCTCACGAGGGCTGGGCTGGCCCCAAGGGTACCTGTGAGCCGCTGTCATCCCTAGGATGCTGATCCTGCTCTGTGCCCTCTCCTAGGCCAGGGCTTGTCTGTTTCACCCCCTCCCCTGCCCCCCCGAGTTGGGGGTGGGGTCTGTCGGCTCCTTGCGAGGCCCCATCTCCTCCCCTTGGGGCGGGTGAGCTGCAGCCCCACTGACTGGTTGTCTGTCTCTCTCTCTCGCCAGTGTGGGGCGGCCAAAGCACGTCCGGGTCATGGCGGGGGCGCTGGAGGGGGATCTCTTCATCGGCCCCAAAGCAGAGGTAATGGTGCAGCCCAGCCCCCTCCGGCCGCTTGGGGGTCTCAGCGCCTCCCCCGCCCCCAATCAGGCACAGGTTGAACAGGCCGGGGGCAGATCTCCAGCTGCTGGGGTCAAAGGTTCCCAGTTCCCCAAGCACATGCAGCAGTCTACAGTGGCCAGGTGCATTGTGGGAGCTGTGCAGAAAGTGTCCCCCATTGGGCTCACCCAGGCCAGCGCCCGAGGGTGCTGCCAGGCCTGGAGACCGGCTCCCAGGACACCCACACCCTGCCTCGCCAGACTGGGACTCCTTAGCAGGAGTGGGGTGGTGGCTCAGCATCAGTGCTGGCCTCAGGTCAGCACTAGGGGGCGCTGTGCTGCTGGGGGGCAGGCGAGGGGCTCGGTGGGGCGCTCTCCCCGCAGTCAGGGCTGGTCCCGACACCCCAGGGCGGCACTAGGGGGCGCTGTGCTGCTGGGGGGCAGGCGAGGGGCTCGGTGGGGCGCTCTCCCCGCAGTCAGGGCTGGTCCCGACACCCCAGGGCGGCTCTAGGGGGCGCTGTNCCGGCCCGGCCCGGGGACAGACTTGGGACGACTGAGCCCGAGAGTATCTGTTTAGCTTGTAGGTTTTAAACAAGTGTTTGGATCAGCTGGAGGGCTGGGTCTCATGGGCCATATCTGCCTCCTCCTCCCAGTCCTGGCTGGGGGTCTCTGCTTGGCCCCCCTCACTTGTTCCCGTGACAGCAGGGCTGCCAGTGGCACCTGTATCCTGTAGGCACAAGGTGTGGGGCAGAACGGAGACTCCCACCAAGACTACAGCCTGCCCCGCACCTTGTGCCTGCAAGGACAGGCGTCACCAGCCCCGCTGTCACAGGCCCAATCACTCACTCCTGTGACTGGGGCTGCCCCAGGAGCCGACAGCAGCCAGGGGCTCATCCTCCCGCTCCCCTCAGTCCTGGCTGGGGGTCTGCTCGATGATGTGAACCCCGTTCATGGGGCACAGGGCAGGGGTTCGGCTAATGCCGAGCTGTAGCGCACGGGGTTTCGGGTGGATGCACGGTGTGGGCTGGAGGTTACCGGTGAAAGAAAACACACATTGCAGCTCTAGTTTCTAGCCCCTTACACTGGCTTCTCTGGGACTCTCTAGCCTCAGTTTGGTTTTCCCAGAGACTCGGGAAAGTGCCCCGTGCAAAGGGGGTGTTGGACTGGGTCCCCCCATGCTGGGTCCCCAGCTTCCAGGGAGGCAGCAGCTTGCTGTGCAGTGCGGTGCCAGGGGACGAGGTGTGGGGTGTCCTCGGGGGAGTTTCCCCTGGTGGGCACAGCGCAGGGGGTAGCGAGGCACCTCGGGGAGCCCCGAGAAGTGTCACAAGGGGGGACCCAGGTGCTGCGGGGTCCTGCTGTGAGCCATGGAAGTGAAACTGACTAGGAGCAGTAACGAAACTGAGAAGTCGCCTTTCCTCATCTCAGCTGAGCGAAGTGCCCAAAGCAGACTGCCTGGCTGGAGAAACATCGTTGGCTTCAGCTTTAACGAGCGGAGGGGCTGCTGGGCGCCTCAGATCTCTGATGTGTTCATCCTCGCCGGGCTGTTCTCCAGCTGAGACCCAGGGAGAATAAAGGACTTGCTCGGGGACATGCAGGGAGCCGCTGGGAGTTGGGCCCAGAGTTCCCAAGCGGCTGGCAGGCGCTCTGACCCCTGGGCCGGCCGTACTCTGGGTGTCCCTGTTCAGAGTCTTGGGGCCCACGTTGGCTGAGCTGGGTGCACAGAGGGGGGTTGATTAACAGCTGTTTGTGCTTTCCCCAGGGTTCCGGGGTTGTCAAGGCTGGCTTTGCTGGTGACCAGATCCCGAAATACTGCTTCCCGAACTAGTGAGTATCTCCGCCCGGACGGGGGTTCTGCTGTCAGCGTCTGGTCATTATCCCAGCGCCAGGCGAGTGATCCGCAGCGGGGTCACCCCACAGACTCCAGCCAAGTCAGCGGGAGCAGCATCGGGCCCTAAAACGTGGGGGGTGGGGTGTCCTAGCCCCTCTATTGAGAGCTGAGTGGGGCAGGGCTGTGTCGGAAAGAGCTGGTGTGTTACGGTGTGTCACCTCCGCCAGGCTCCTGAACTGGGCCTGCTGGGATCCAGGACCAGGCTGGGTCAGATCGAGGCCCCTGTGAACGGAGCCGCCTGCTGCCCTGCCCAGAACTCCGTGTGCCACGCCCTGCCAGCTGAGAGGCTGTGCCCAGACCCGGGGTGTGCCCCCAGGCTGTGTTACGCAGTACGTGTTAGGCTCTCATTGTCCATGGGTGATGGACCCCAGGACCCCAGTGCTGGAGGCTTGGCAGCATCCTCTGAAGCTGCCCTGCGGTTGTCCGGCCCCTCCCCACCTCCGGGAGCCTGACACGTCTCACGCACCAAGCCTGAGTCTGCCCCCCACACCCCATTGCACCTAAATGCCGAAAACCTCCCTTGCCAGGCTCTGCTCCCATGGAGGGACTAGCCGCTGAGGGGTGTCGCAGTCTCTGCACCGCTCTGGCCTTGTTCTGCCCCCCAGGGCCCGGCTGGGGCTGGTGGGATCCCTCACCCCAGAAGGGGCGGCTCACGAGGGCTGGGCTGGCCCCAAGGGTACCTGTGAGCCGCTGTCATCCCTAGGATGCTGATCCTGCTCTGTGCCCTCTCCTAGGCCAGGGCTTGTCTGTTTCACCCCCTCCCCTGCCCCCCCGAGTTGGGGGTGGGGTCTGTCGGCTCCTTGCGAGGCCCCATCTCCTCCCCTTGGGGCGGGTGAGCTGCAGCCCCACTGACTGGTTGTCTGTCTCTCTCTCTCGCCAGTGTGGGGCGGCCAAAGCACGTCCGGGTCATGGCGGGGGCGCTGGAGGGGGATCTCTTCATCGGCCCCAAAGCAGAGGTAATGGTGCAGCCCAGCCCCCTCCGGCCGCTTGGGGGTCTCAGCGCCTCCCCCGCCCCCAATCAGGCACAGGTTGAACAGGCCGGGGGCAGATCTCCAGCTGCTGGGGTCAAAGGTTCCCAGTTCCCCAAGCACATGCAGCAGTCTACAGTGGCCAGGTGCATTGTGGGAGCTGTGCAGAAAGTGTCCCCCATTGGGCTCACCCAGGCCAGCGCCCGAGGGTGCTGCCAGGCCTGGAGACCGGCTCCCAGGACACCCACACCCTGCCTCGCCAGACTGGGACTCCTTAGCAGGAGTGGGGTGGTGGCTCAGCATCAGTGCTGGCCTCAGGTCAGCACTAGGGGGCGCTGTGCTGCTGGGGGGCAGGCGAGGGGCTCAGTGGGGCGCTCTCCCCGCAGTCAGGGCTGGTCCCGACACCCCAGGGCGGCACTAGGGGGCGCTGTGCTGCTGTGGGGCAGGCGAGGGGCTCGGTGGGGCGCTCTCCCCGCAGTCAGGGCTGGTCCCGACACCCCAGGGCGGCTCTAGGGGGCGCTGTGCTGCTGTGGGGCAGGCGAGGGGCTCGGTGGGGCGCTCTCCCCGCAGTCAGGGCTGGTCCCGACACCCCAGGGCGGCTCTAGGGGGCGCTGTGCTGCCGGGGAGGCCTCTCTGCCTTGGCATCCCGCTCCAGGTGTGTCGTGACCCGGGTCCGCTCGCTCCCTCTGCCGGCAGGAGCACCGGGGCCTGCTGTGCATCCGCTACCCCATGGAGCACGGCATCGTCCGGGACTGGAACGACATGGAGCGGATCTGGCAGTACGTGTACTCCAAAGACCAGCTGCAGACCTTCTCCGAAGAGGTAACGGGCTGTGGGGCGGGTTGGCCGGATCCCCCATCACGTGTCTTGCTGCCAGCCCAGGGCTGAGTCTCTGGGACGGACACAGCTGATGCGCCTGCGTCTGGGCTGAGGCTAGACATGAGACCTGGGGACTGTCCCCGGGACCTGAGCTGGGGTCCATGGGGGGCGTGGGGCTGGACTCCCCGCCCCGGAGCGAGCACGGCCCCGTTGGGACCAGGCCCAGCTCCCCTGCTGTGTTCAGCCTCCCTCCTGATCTGTCCTTTGCCCATCAATGGCCAGGGGCTGCCTGGTGCAATGGGGGGTGGTGACTTGGACACCTGGGCTGAGACCCCCCCAGCTCGTGTCACCCGGGCCCTGAGTGACTGTGGGGAGGTGAATTCGGTCCCTGCGTCTGGGCTCAGCTCTGCCAGGCGGGGCCCCAGGCTCTGGATCACTGGCACCCCTTGCCCAGGCCTGTCCACGAGGCGCTTCCCTGGGCAGCAACCTTCAGCCCACGAGCCGGGGGTGGGGGTGGCTGTGCGCCAAGCCTGGGGGGTGACTCCCCTCCTGTGCCACTGGAGCCCCCGTCTCTGCTAACTGGGTGTCCTGCCCCCCCAGCACCCAGTTCTCCTGACGGAAGCCCCCCTAAACCCCTGCAAGAACCGCGAGAAGGCGGCCGAGGTTTTCTTCGAGACCTTCAACGTTCCAGCGCTTTTCATCTCCATGCAGGCCGTCCTCAGCCTGTGAGTACCGGGCACCGCCCCCCCGCAGTGCTGGGGGAGCCCTCGGGAACACCGGGGCGCTCTCCCCTCACAGGCAGCGCTGGGCAGCAGGGAGCAGGGCATGTGCCCTGTTGGGTGGTTTGGAATCAGCCCCGGATTGCTTGTGATCGGCCCAGAGTCCGCAGCGTCTTTTGCCCCCGTGTCCGGGGACCGACCCTCTGCCCCGGCTCCGGAAGGTCCTGCCTGGAACGCGTTGCTGGATGCTGTTCAGTACTTGCTCCGTCGCCCCCCAGAGGTGGCTGCCTCTTGGTGGGGGGGATGAAGCCTTTTCCCGCTGGAAGGGCCGATCTGCCGGAATGACCGTGCCGGGCGCTTTCTGGGGGTCCGGGCGGGGCCGAGCTCACGGGCTCCTGGTGTCTCCCTCTGCTCCAGCTACGCCACGGGCCGCACGACGGGGGTGGTGCTGGACGCAGGCGACGGCGTGACGCACGCGGTGCCCATCTACGAGGGCTTCGCCATGCCGCACTCCATCATGCGGGTGGACGTGGCCGGGCGGGACGTCTCGCGCTACCTCCGCCTGCTGCTGCGCAAGGAGGGCTACCACTTCCACACCTCGGCCGAGTTCGAGGTGGTCAAGATGATAAAGGAGGTACGGGGGGGAGCTGCCCTGGGGCTGGGCGGGGAGCTGCAGGATCCCCCTGGGTCAGGGCCGGGGATGCGCCGGTCTCCAGCAGGGGGGGGCTGTCCGGCACTGGAGCCCCGCTCGGCCCTGCCCTGCTGGGGGACCTGGGGGGTTCCTGCCGGCTCAGGCTCTGAGCCTCATGGCTAGGGCAGGGGTAAGTCCTGGCCTGGCCGCTCACCTGCTCTCCCCCGGCACAGCGGGCCTGCTACCTGTCCATTAACCCCCAGAAGGACGAGGCGCTGGAGACGGAGAAGGTGCTCTACAGCCTGCCGGACGGGAGCACGCTGGAGGTAAGTGTTGGGGTTTGCTGGACTGTGCGCGGGGGCTGCGGGAGCCGGGCCTGGCTAGGCGGCGCGGTCTCCCAGGCACAGGGCGCTCTGTGTCTCAGGGACCAGAGCTTCTCCCTGGGGGCTGGCTCCGTGTGACGCTGCACCTAGGATCCTGGGCTGCTTCCCCCAAGGCAGAGACGTGGGAGCCGGTGAGACCCCTGGAGTTGCAGCCACGTCCCCTCAGCCCCAGAGATGGGGGCCCCGTTACCCTGCGGCGCGGGGCTAACGTTGCTCTCTGGCAGGTGGGCCCGGCCCGCTTCCGAGCCCCTGAGCTGCTCTTCCAGCCGGACCTGGTGGGGGACGAGAGCGAAGGGATCCATGAGGTCCTGGCCTTTGCCATCCAGAAATCCGACATGGACCTGCGGCGGACGCTCTTCGCCAACATCGTGCTGTCCGGCGGCTCCACGCTCTTCAAAGGTGCGGCCCGAGCGAAGGACTTCAGCGCCCGGCCCCTCTGCGCGGGCCCCGGCAGCACAGCGCCATGGGGCTGGTCACGGCCCCATGGCCTGGCCAGCCTAGGGCCTTGGCAGGGGGGCAATTCCTTCCTGACCCTTTGCCCTGACGCCTGCGGCTGAGCCTGGAGCACTGCGCCCGTTGTGCATGGTCTGGCCGTGAAGCTCCTGGGCTGCGATTGGAGGGCGCTGGGGATCCTCTGCCCCCCCCCGAGGGATTTTGATGGGGGTGGGGCTGTGGGGCAGGGTGGGGGCCTCCCAGAGTGTCCAGCAGGGCTGACTCTTTGGCTAGGGACAGTGCAGCCAGGAGGGCGGGTCTCCGGGGAGGGTCTCTAATGACCTCACAAGCTCTGCCCCATGGAGTCAGGATGTCCTCAGGGCCCCCTGGGAAGCGTTTCCCTTCCCCCCCGTGAGCTCAGGTAGCATGGTGGGAGGGCGCCGACACCCCCTGCCTTTCCCAACAGCGATGATCCCTCAGTCCCCAGGGGAGGCAGGGAACCCCTCAGCATCCAGGCGGGGAAACTGAGTCGCGTGCTCCCCAGGCCAGGACCTAGCTCTGCCCACTAGAGGGTGCTCTCCCCTCAGCCTGGGACTCCCTGGCTGTGCAATGGTCCGGCCGTGCCCCTCCCCGCTAGTGCCTGGCGCTCCCGGGTGGCCCCTTACCCCGCCCAGGGTCTCTGCACGCCGGGTGGGAGCTGGGCTCTCGTGAAGCGCTGGGCACTCGGCGTGGAAAGCTCCTCGGGGCGGCCTAGTGCTGACCGCTGAGCAGAGCACCCGGTGCTCAGCCCATGGGGGAGGGGAGCCCCCTCCTGCCCCCAGACCTGGCCTGTGTTCCCAGCCGGGAGCCGCAGCCCTGGGGCGAGGCTGAGAACGGGGTAATTCCCTGTGGGAGGCAGCAGGGGGCGTACCACTCGCCAGCCCCCCCTGCAGCTGCCCGATTCCTCGCCCCCGGGAGGCCAGGTTGGTGCCTGAAGCCATGGGCTGCCATGTCGCGCCCCCAGGGTGCATAGGGACCCCTGTGGGGCGGGGGCAGGTTGGGGGCTCTCTGGTTCACACCCGTGTTCCCCCTTCAGGGTTTGGGGACCGGCTGCTCAGCGAGGTGAAGAAACTCGCCCCAAAGGATGTCAAGATTAAGGTGAGGATTGGCGACGCCCAGGGGCCCCCACAGCACCCTTCCCCTGCTGCTCGGCCCGGCCCTGGGATCCCCTCGCTCCCGCCCAGCCCCTCCTGCTGTGATTCCCCCGGCTGCCTCCCCCGGGGCACGAAGCTACGGTGTGCGCAGGTCCAAGGCCCTGCCCGCTCCTCGGCCTGGCACCCTCCTGCCCCCCGGGCGCAGCTCCCTGCACGGCCCCGAGCGACTGCAGCCTCCTGGGCCATGCTCGGATCAGTCCCGAGTCGAAGCCTCCCCAGATCCGGGGGCAGCGTGGCTGCCTGGGGCTCCAGGGAATCCCCCCGTGAACAGGGTGGGTCCAAGGCTGGGGTGCCCTGGTGGGGCTGCGTGATGGGCAGGGCCGTCCCATCAGCCGGGTGCTGAGCCCCATTCCGGGGGGGGTGGGAGGGGCTGTTACCGGCCGGACTCCGGGCTGACCCTCTGCTTTCTTCCAGATCTCCGCCCCGCAGGAGCGACTGTATTCCACGTGGATCGGGTGAGTGCGTCTGCTCTGGGACCCGGCCCTGCCCGCCAGGCCTGGCTTCCCGGTGCCCCTGGCATGGCCCAGGAGGAGCCCTGACGGGGGGGGAGGGAGCCGTGCTGGGCCACGACAGACTTGCTCTGTTCAAAGGGGGGGAGGGAGGCAGGCCCCTCTGCCCCCTGCAGGGCGGGGGGCTGGCTGGGCCCTGCCCCCCAGGACTGTGTGCGGAGGCAGGTGCCTCAGGCCCTGCTGACTCTGGCTCTCCCCTGCAGCGGCTCCATCCTGGCCTCGCTGGACACCTTCAAGAAGATGTGGGTGTCGAAGAAGGAGTACGAGGAGGACGGGGCGCGGGCCATCCACCGCAAGACGTTCTAGCTGCGGGGTTTGGGGGAGCTCGGCCAGGCCGTGCCCTTACGTTCCCCCTTTCCAATCCAGGGCTGCTAGCCCCAGCCCTCCTGGGGGGTAGGGCAGTCTCTCGCTCCCCCCATCAGCTGGACCCCTCCGAGCCGCTCGTCTGTGCGCACACGGCCCCCAGGCCCGGCCTTGATCCCTACTGCCCCAGCCTGCAAGGGGATCTGGGGGCAGCGACCCCCTGGGAGCTGGGCTTCGGCCTGAGGGTTCCAGTCCCAGGCTCGATCCTGGGTCCTGCCCTAGGAGAGCCCGCCTGGGGCGCATGGATCCAGTGCCCCCTGCCCGGCCCCAATGGCTGCCCTCAGCCCTTGCTCAGGAGGGGAGGGAGCCCCCCCAGAGGCCTGGAGCAAAGCCCTGGTGGCACGAGGCTCCCCCCAGTTCAGGGCCGTGCTGGGGCCAAGCTCCTTCCAACGGGGGGGCCCTGAGCAGCTGGCTCTGCCCGTGCTCCAGGGGCGCCTGGCGCAGACTCGCGGCGGAGGTGAGCTGGGGTCCAGCTGGCTCTGGCCTGGGGTGTGGCTGCCCCCCCCCGCCCCAGGTGCAGCCCCTAGCTCACCACCCCGAGAGCAGCCGCCTCGTGGTGCTACACTAGCCCCCCACATTGGCCACACCCCAGCCTCCTGGGCCCTGGCCCTGGGCCGGGAGGGGGTCCCGGCCGGGATGTGCCTGGCCCTGTGGGGCTAGTACCTGGGTGCTCAGGGGCCTGGGGGCAGGGCTGTACCAACCCTGGATTGGAAAGGGGGGAACCCAAGGGCAGCTCACTCACCTGCCCCCGAGCGAGGCGAGGGGCCGGCGGGCGCCTGGAGGGGCCGAGCTCAGCTCTCTAGCCCCGGGCTAGCGGCCTGTGTCTGTGTCTCGGCTTCTCCCCTTACCCCCCCGGCGGCCCCCACCCACGCCTGGCTGCAATGTACAAAACTGAACACAGTTGCCTGTATTTTTTTTTGTAAATTCATTATAGTAATAATTATAAATTAACCCCTTGTGCCCTGGTGTCTGTCCTGGAGCCCCGCCCCCACCTGAGCTCAGCACGGGACCCGGGGGGGGAGTAACAGGGCCTTGCTCACAGGCAGGGCCGGTGCCTAGGGCACCAAGTGGTTGGGGGCGCCAGAGCACAAGGCTGCTGCTGCTTTCCGCCTCCTGGCTCCAGAGGGGCTGCCCCGGCGCGGCCAGTCCCTCCCCCCGGGGGAGCGGCCGAGCGGGGAAGGGGAGGGTCTAGGGCTGGGAAGGGGAGTGGGGGGCTGCCTGTGAGAGCCCCGGGGGCAGTGGGGAAGGAGGCGCAGCTGTGCTCTGCTCTTCGGGCGGAGAAGCTGGGTGTCTGCTCCGCCTGCAAGGTACCTAGCCGGGCCGCGGGGAGCCGCACGGAGCACCAGGGGGTGGGCAGGTCCAGTCCCTGGCCTGGGGAATGGTGTATGTGGGGGCACCCCGGGCACCCCCCCCCAGCCAGTGCCACCCCCTCCAACTGGCTACCTTCTCCCCTGTGCACCCCCCGCCCCAACAACCCACCCTGTCCTCCCACTTTTGCCTCTGGGCAACCTCCACCCAGCAACACCTTCTCCCCCCAGCCAGGCACTGTCACCGTCACCCCTGCATCAACCTTGGGGGACACACCCCCTGCCATCTCCCTTCTGCCCACTCCTCCCTTGTGCAAACCCCGCCATGCCACCTTCACCCCCCTGCAACAACCCCGGGCACAGACACACCCCACCTGCCAGCCCCTTGCAACAACCACCTTCTCCCTTGTGCCACTCCCTCCCTGCAACGAGCCCCTTTTGCCTCTGTGCAATCTCTTCCCTGCCACTGCACCCCCGCCCCCTCCAGCCCCTGAAACAAGCCCATGCACCCCCCTCTCTGCCACCTTCACCCCCTGGAAGAGCCCCCAAATGATCTGGAGAAAGGGGTAAACAGTGAGGTGGCAAAGTTTGCAGATGATATTAAACTGCTCAAGATAGTTAAAACCAAAGCAGATTGTGAAGAACTTCAAGAAGATCTCACAAAACTAAGTGATTGGGCAACAAAATGGCAAATGAAATTTAATGTGGATAAATGTAAAGTGATGCACATTGGAAAAATAACCCCAACAATATGATGGGGGCTAATTTAGCTACAACTAATCAGGAAAGAGATCTTGGAGTCATCGTGGATAGTTCTCTGAAGACATCCACGCAGTGTGCAGAGGCGGTCAAAAAAGCAAACAGGCTGTTAGGAATCATTAAAAACGGGATAGAGAATAAGACAGAGAATATCTTATTGCCCTTATATAAATCCATGGTACGCCCACATCTCAAATACTGTGTACAGATGTGGTCTCATCTCCAAAAAGATATACTGGCATTAGAGAAGGTTCAGAGAAGGGCAACTAAAATGATTAGGGGTTTGGAACAGGTCCCATATGAGGAGAGATTAAAGAGACTGGGACTTTTCAGCTTGGAAAAGAGGAGACTAAGGGGGGATATGATAGAGGTATATAAAATGAGTGATGTGGAGAAAGTAGATAAGGAAAAGTTATTTACTTATTCCCATAATACAAGAACTAGGGGTCACCAAATAAAATTAATGGGCAGCAGGTTTAAAACAAATAAAAGGAAGAAGTTCTTCACACAGCGCACAGTCAACCTGTGGAACTCCTTGCCTGAGGAGGTTGTGAAGGCTAGGACTAACAGGGTTTAAAAGAGAACTGGATAAATTCATGGTGGCTAAGTCCATTAATGGCTATTAGCCAGGATGGGTAAGGAATGGTGTCCCTAGCCTCTGTTTGTCAGAGGGTGGAGATGGATGGCAGGAGAGAGATCACTTGATCATTGCCTGTTAGGTTCACTCCCTCTGGGGCACCTGGCATTGGCCACTATCGGCAGACAGGACACTGGGCTAGATGGACCTTTGGTCTGACCCAGTCTGGCCATTATGATGTTCAGCCATAAAGCTCCCCACGGTCACCCGACACAGGCACCACCCTGCGTGGTTCTCTCCCACTCCCTGTCCCACCCACCGCACTCCATGCATGGCCCAGCTGACTGCTGGGGCAGGGGGTGCAGAGCTCAGCAAGGGGCTGCTCCCCCAGGGCCGGGGCACGAGCCAGCTTCCAGGCCTGTCTCCACTCAGGCACTACCCTGGGTTACACACTGCAGCCGCACTGGGCCCCACACCTAGCCATGCCTGGCGGCACTGCTCCCGGGAAGCCACAGGAGGCAGTGGATGGGGGCCTNGGGGGGGGGGGGGGGGGGGCGCTAAGGTGGGGCAGAGCTGTACCGCCCTCAGTGGAGCCGGGCAGGCTGGGCACGGGGGCTGTACCTGCCGTAAGCAGCGCCGGCCGTGAAGAGGCGCACAGCTCGCCTGGCCATTGGCTGCTCAGAGCAGGGGCTCTGCTGGGGGCTGCACACAAGGTGTCAGGCCAAAGGGGGGCTGGGGTCTCCCCCCAGCACCCGCCAGGCCCAGCTCCCTGGGAGCCAGTCTCCGGGGGGCAGAAAGGGGTGTAGTGGGTTGGGTACAAACTCTGGCAGGGGGCTTTGTGAACACTAGGCCCCGGGCACATGCCTGAGCCGACTTCCTGCCCGGGCAAGGGCCCTGTGCCCTCGGCAAAGGAAACCACCCAGCTCCTGCTGCAGGGCCTGGGACGGCTCAGCTCGCCCTGACAAGGATTGGCAGCCTGGCATCTCCCCAACGATTCTCTCCAGCCTGGGGCCGGCCCTTCGCCCTGCTGAGCACCACCACCCAGGGCTCCCCAGGGCACGCAGCAAGAGCCTCACGTTACCCCCTGGCAGAGCCATCAGTGAACGCAGCTGGGGGTGGGGGGAAGCGCCCCACACAGGTCAGAGGGAGGCTGCTGGAGAGAGCAGGGCCAGGGGCCCCACCAGCCAGTGCCCAGCATAGCAGCAGGCTGGCCTGGACGCGAGGGCAAAGGAAGCAGCCCAGACGGGGGTAGAGGCAACGCCTTTCACACAGTAACTCTTTATTGGCTCCCAAGAAGCAACACGACATTGGAAAGCAGCAGGCAGCTCGGCTTGGGGTCCCCCGGGGGGGTCAGGGCACCCCTCAGTGCGGCAGATCGTAGGGGACCAGCTTGTAATGGGCACCGCAGGAGGGGCAGCGCTGGAGCTCCCCCTTGTGCAGCCAGAACCAGATCACGCAGCTGTTGTCCTCTTCACCTGGGCGGGGAGAAGGGGGGTTAGGCGTCGAGGTCACTGGGGGAGTGCGGGGCTGTTAACCAGCCGGGGGCTGACAGCAGAGCCCGTCTCGGGGGACGCCAATCAGGGAGAGGGGAAGATGGGCAGCTCCAAAATGGCAGCTGCCCCACAGCCGTGCTCTGCCCTCCCGGCACACTCCGCACCAGGCCTGCGGTACAGGCCCAGAGCAGGGCTGCCACGCTCGGGTGTCTTGAACAGGACCCAGGCATCCTGGCTTGTACTCCTCCCCTCGGGAGGCCCAGCTCCCACAGCTCTGGGGCCAGGCAGGAAGCCAGAGCGAAGCCTTGTCTGAGCCCAGCCGCCAGCTCCCGCCAGGCCCTCTCGCCACCCAGGGAGTTAGCCGGTCAGCCCAGAGCCTCTGTCCCCCCGGCCTTGCACGACGTGTCACTCACAGATGCAGCCCACGAGCCTCTTGCTGGAGACGGAGGGGACCAGGTTGGGATCCTCCTTGGTCCCAGCATAGCGCTTTGGTTGGAGGAGGTTGTAGGGATCCTACAGGGAAGGAGGCAGAGTTTGCTGTTGCACCCGCCTCTGCCCCAGACCCTGGAGCTCCGACTGGGCCATCAGGCCTCATCCCCCAGCACCGCACCCTGGTTCAACCCAGAGCCCGCAGCACCAGCGGGCTCGGCCCCACGCCCAGGAGCGGCGCCGTGCCACGCGGCACCGAGCAGCGCTACCCCGGGGACACGGGTGGCACTGGAGCTCCTGTTTAGCTCAGCTTGTGTCATTCTAAAACCAGGATCCCCCCACACCCCCAACCAGTACGGGTCTCCCCATGGCCTAACCCCAGCCCTGCACCCCCAAACTCCACCTAACACGGCCAGTCGCAGAGGGAGACTGGCCGCCCGCCCAGAGGCAAGGAGCACTAGACTATCAGTGGGGAGAGGGGAGGGTGGGGATTAGGGGACCCGTTTCAGGGTAGCTCTGCTCACCTGTCCCTTTTCCATGGCCTCCATGATTTTCCTCTCCAGCCCTGTTGCTTGCTCTTCGTCGCTGGGGACACCTGGCCACGGGGGAGAAAGACAACAGCAGGGTGTGAAGATCCCCTTGTCACGGGCAGGATCCCTCCCACCCCACAAGCAGTTTTCCACGCACACCTCCGTGCTGCTTGGGAGGAGTCATCCCAGGGCAGGAGACTAAGAGGCAGGAGCAGAGGGAAACCATCCCAAAGCTGGGACCCTCCTTCCAGGTGTGTCACGGTCTCCCTCTCGCACTGAGGAGATCCCGATTCAATCAGTCGAAATCGAGCTAGCTGGGTTGTGATGAGCGGGAGAACCACCGGGTGACTTGCCTGCCGGGTGCAAAGGTTGCGGATCTCTCAAGACTTATGTGTAGTGCTGGGGAGTAGCCGGCGGTCGTGGTACATGTAGGTCCCAGTGACACAGGAGTAGGTAGAGAGGTCTACTCAAGATAGTTAAGTCCCAGGCAGACTGCAAAGAGCTACAAAAGGATCTCACAAAACTGGGTGACTGGGCAACAAAATGGCCGATGAAATTTAATGTTGATAAATACAAAGTAATGCACATTGGAAAACATTATCCCAACTATACATACAAAATGATGGGGTCTAAATTAGCTGTTACCACTCAAGAGAGATCTTGGAGTCACTGTGGAGAGTTCTCAGAAAACATCCACTCCATGTGCAGCGGCCGTCAAAAAAGCAAACAATGTTGGGACTTATTAAGAAAGGGATAGATAATAAAACAGATCATGTTGCCTCCATATAAATCCATGGTACGCCCACATCTGGAATACTGCGTGCAGATGTGGTCGCCCCATCTCAAAAAAAGATCTATTGGAATTGGAAAAGGTTCAGAAAAGGGCAATAAAAATGATTAGGGGTATGGAACGGCTTCCGTAAGAGGAGAGATTAAAGAGACTGGGACTTTTCAGCTTGGAAAAAGAGATGACTAAGGGGGGAATATGATAGAGGTCTATACAGTGACGACGGGTGTGGAGAAAGTAAATAAGTGTTATTTACTCCTCATAACACAAGAACTCAGGATCACCAAATGAAATTAATAGACAGCAGGTTTAACGCACACAAAAGGAAGTATTTCTTCACACAATGCACAGTCAACCTGTGGAACTCCTTGCCAGAGGATGTGAAGGCCAAAACTATAACAGGGTTCAAAAAAGAACTAGAGAAGTTCATGGAGGACAGGTCCATCAATGGCTATTAGCCAGGATGGGCAGGAGTGGTGTCCTTAGCCTCTGTTTGCCAGACGCTGGGAATGGGTNGGTTCAGAAAAGGGCAACAAAAATGATTGGGGCATGGAACGGCTTCCGTAAGAGGAGAGATTAAAGAGACTGGGACTTTTCAGCTTGGAAAAAGAGATGACTAAGGGGGGAATATGATAGAGGTCTATACAGTGACGACGGGTGTGGAGAAAGTAAATAAGTGTTATTTACTCCTCATAACACAAGAACTCAGGATCACCAAATGAAATTAATAGACAGCAGGTTTAACGCACNTTTTGCCCCCACTATGTCCCCCGGCAGGCCATTCCAGTATTTCACTCCTCTGACGGTCAGAAACCTTCGCCTAATTTCAAGCCTAAACTTCCCAACTGCCAATTTATATCCATTTGTTCTCGTATCCACATTAGCACTGAGCCGAAATAATTCCTCTCCCTCCCCGATATTGATCCCTCTGATATATTTAAAGAGAGCAATCATATCTCCCCTCAACCTTCTTTTGGTTAAGGAAAACAATCCGAGCTCCTCAAGTCGCCTTTCATACGACAGGCTTTCCATTCCTCGAATCATCCTAGTGGCCCTTCTCTGTACCCTTTCCAGTTTAAGTTCATCCTTCTTAAACATGGGAGACCAGAACTGCACACAGTACTCCAAATGAGGTCTCACCAGCGCCTTGTATAACGGGACTAGCACCTCCTTATCTCTACTAGAAATACCTCGCCTAACGCAACCCAAGACCGCATTAGCCTTTTTGACGGCCACATCACATTGCCGACTCATAGTCATCTTGCGATCGACCAGGACTCCGAGGTCCCTCTCCTCGTCCGTTACTTCCAACAGGTGCGTCCCCAGCCTATAACTATAATTCTTATTAGTCATCCCTAGATGCATAACCTTACACTTCTCACTATTAAATTTCATCCTATTACTAATACTCCAGTTTACCAGGTCATCCAAATCCCCCTGGAGGATATCCCTATCCTTCTCCGAATTGGCAATACCTCCCAACTTCGTGTCATCCGCAAACTTTATCAGCCCACTCCTACTTTCGGTTCCGAGGTCAGCGACGAATAGATTGAATAACATCGGACCCAAAACCGAACCCTGAGGAACCCCACTGGTAACCTCCCTCCAACCCGACAGCTCCCCTTTCAGTGCGACCCTCTGCAGTCTCCCCTTTAACCAGTTCTTTATCCACCTCCGGAATTTCATTTCGATCCCCATCCTTTCCAATTTACGCAGTAATTCTTCATGCGGTACCGTATCAAACGCCTTACTGAAATCAAGATATATCAGATCCACCGCATTGCCTTTATCTAAAAAATCTGTTACTTTCTCAAAGAAGGAGATCAGGTTGGTTTGGCACGATCTACCTTTCGTAAAACCAAATCATTTAACACACAAAAGAAGAGGAAAGCTAGTTAAATGGAAATTAGAAGGAACAATCACAAAAGTGAAATGTCTGCAAGCTGCAGGGAAACAGTAAAAGGACCAAAAAAAGGTCACCATGGCTAAACAGCAAAGTAAGAGAGGCAGAGGCAAAAAGGCGTCCATTAAAAACTGGAAATCAAATCCTGAGGAAAACAAAGGAACAAACTCTGGCAAGTCGCATGTAAAAGTACAATTCGGCAAGCTAAGAAAAGAATTTGAAGAGCAACTAGCAAGAGACCAAAACAAATTTTAAAAAAATGTCTGTAAGTGTTTGTAATTTCATCAGAAGCAGGAAGCCTGCCAAGCAATCAGTGGGGCCACTGGACAATCGAGATGCTAAAGGAGCACTCAAGGAAGACAAACCTGCTGCGGAGAAACTAAATAAATTCTTTGCATTGGTCTTCACAGAAGAGGATGTCAGGGAGGTTCCCACACCTGAGTCATTCTTTTTAGGTGACAAATCTGAGGAACTGTCCCAGACTGAGGTGTCATTAGAGGAGGTTTTGGAACAAATTGATAAACTAAACAGTAACAAGTCACCAGCAGGTATTCACCCAAGAGTTCTGAAGAACATACACATGAAATTGCAGAACTACTAACTGTGGTATGTAACCTATCAGACTCAGACTTTAAGGTCAGAAGGGACTATTATGATCTTCTAGTCTGACCTCCTGCACAACGCAGGCCACAGAATCTCACCCACCCACTCCTGTAACAAACCCCTGACCTATGTCTGAGCTATTGAAGTCCTCAAATTGTGGTTTAAAGCCTTCAAGGTGCAGAGAATCCTCCAGCAAGTGACCCGTGCCCCACGCTGCAGAGGAAGGCGAAAACCCCCCAGGGCCTCTGCCAATCTGCCCTGGAGGAAAATTCCTTCCCGACCCCAGATATGGCGATCAGCTGAACCCCAAGCATGCGGGCAAGACTCACCAGCCAGACACCCAGGAAATAATTCTCTGTAGTAACTCAGATCCCACCCTATCTAGTGTCCCATCACAGGCCATTGGGCATATTTGCTGCTAATAGTCAAAGATCAATTAATTGCCAAAATTAGGCTATCCCATCATACCATCCCCTCCATAAACTTATCAAGCTTAGTCTTGAAGCCAGATATGTCTTTTGCCCCCACTGCTCCCCTTGGAAGGCTGTTCCAGAACTTCACTCCTCTGATGGTTAGAAACCTTCGTCTAATTTCAAGTCTAAACTTCCTGATGGCCAGTTTATATCCATTTGTTCTTGTGTCCACATTGGTACTGAGCTTAAATAATTCCTCTCCCTCCCTGGTATTTATTCCTCTGATATATTTATAGAGAGCAATCATATCTCCCCTTAGCCTGCTTTTGGTTAGGCTAAACAAGCCAAGCTCTTTGAGTCTCCTTTCATAAGACAGGTTTTCCATTCCTCGGATCATCCTAGTAGCCCTTCTCTGTACCTGTTCCAGTTTGAATTCATCCTTCTTAAACATGGGAGACCAGAACTGCACACACTATGCCTTGTATAACGGTACTAACACCTCCTTATCTCTACTGGAAATACCTCGCCTGATGCATCCCAAGACCGCATTAGCTTTTTTCACGGCCATATCACATTGGCAGCTCAGTCATCCTGTGATCAACCAAAACTCCGAGGTCCTTCTCCCTCTCTGTTACTTCCAAGTGATGCGTCCCCAGTTTATAAAAAAAATTCTTGTTATTAATCCCTAAATGCATGACTTTGCACTTTTTCACTATTAAATTTCATCCTATTACTATTACTCCAGTTTACAAGGTCATCCAGATCTTCCTGTAGGATATCCCAGTCCCTCTCTGTATTGGCAATACCTCCCAGCTTTGTGTCATCTGCAAACTTTATTAGCACATTCCCACTTTTTGTGCCAAGGTCAGTAATAAAAAGATTAAATAAGATTGGTCCCAAGACCGATCCTCGAGGAACTCCACTAGTAACCTCCCTCCAGCCTGACAGTTCATCTTTCAGTACGACCCGTTGTAGTCTCCCCTTTAACCAGTTCCTTATCCACCTTTCAGTTTTCATATTGATCCCCATCTTTTCCAATTTAGCTAATAATTCCCCATGTGGAACCGTATCAAATGCCTTACTGAAATCGAGGTAAATTAGATCCACTGTGTTTCCTTTGTCAATCAGCTTCTGTACCAGACGACTGGAGGATAACTAATGTGACGCCAATTTTTAAAAGGGGCTCCAGAGGCGATCCTGGCAATTACAGGCCAGTAAGCCTGACTTCAGTATCTTGCATCCGAAGAAGTGGGTATTCACCCACGAAAGCTCATGCTGCAAAACCTCTGTTAGTCTATAAGGTGCCACAGGATTCTTTGCTGCTTTTACAGATCCAGACTAACACGGCTACCCCTCTGATACTTCAGTATCATAGAATCTCAGGGTTGGAAGGGACCTCAGGAGGTATCTAGTCCAACCCCCTGCTCAAAGCAGGACCTAATCCCAACTAAATCATCCCAGCCAGGGCTTTGTCAAGCCTGACCTTAAAAACCTCTAAGGAAGGAGATTCCACCACCTCCCTAGGGAACCCATTCCAGTGCTTCACCACCCTCCTAGTGAAAAAGTTTTTCCTAATATCCAATCTAAACCTCCCCCACTGCAACTTGAGACCATTACTCCTTGTTCTGTCATCTGGTACCACTGAGAACAGTCTAGATCCATCCTCTTTGGAACCCCCTTTCAGGTAGTTGAAAGCAGCTATCAAATCCCACCTCATTCTTCTCTTCTGCAGACTAAACAATCCCAGTTCCCTCAGCCTCTCCTCATAACTCATGTGCTCCAGCCCCCTAATCATTTTTGTTGCCCTCCGCTGGACTCTTTCCAATTTTTCCACATAGGCTAATTTTTCCCATTACCAGGCTAATGGGAAAAAACTATAGTAAAGAACAGAATGATCCAACACAGAGATGAACACAGTATGTTGGGGAAGAGTCAACATGGGTTTTGTAGAGGGAAATCATGCCTCACCAATCTACTAGAATTCTTTGAGGGAATCAACAAGTATGTGGACAAAGGGGATCCAGTGTACTTAGATTTTCAGAAAGCCTTTGACAATGTCCCTCTCAAAGGCTCTTAAGCAAAGTAACCTGTAATGGGATAAGAGGGAAGGTCCTCTCATGGATTGTTAACTGGTTAAAAAAACAGGAAACAAAGGGTAGGAATAAATGGTCATTTGTCACAATGGAGAAAGGTAAATAGCAGTGTCTCCCGGGTTCTGTCCTGGGACCAGTGCTGTTTAACATAATCAAATGATCTGGAAAAAGGGGTAAACAGTGAGGTGGCAAAATTTGCAGATGATACAAAACTACTCAAGATAGCAGTCAGCTCTGGTCTTCACTAAGAGTGCCAACGGGATCTCACAAAACTGGGTGACTGGACAACAAAATGGCAGATGAACTTCAATGTTGATAAATGCAAAGTAATGCACACTGGAAAACATAAACCCAACTATACATACAAAGTGACGGGGTCTAAATGAACTGTTACCACCCAAGAAAGATTTTGGAGTCCCCGTGGATAGTTCTCTGAAAACATCCACTCAATGAGCAGCAGCCGTCAAAAAAGCGACCAGGGTTAGGAACCAGTAAGAAGGAATAGATAAGACGACAAAATAGAATACCACTGGATAAACCCATGGTACCCCCACTCTTTGAATACTGCGTGCAGATGTGCTCGCCCCAGCTCAAAAAAGATACATCGGAATTGGAAAAGGTACAGAGAATGACAACAAAAAATAGGGGCATGGAACAGCTTCTGTCTGAGGCGAGATTAAAAAGACTGGGACTGTTCAGCTTGGAAAAGAGGGGATTGAGCAGGGGATACAATAGAGATCTATATAAAATCCTGACCGGGGAGGAGACAGTGACTCGGGAAGTGTCATTTCCCCCTTCACGTAATACAAGAACCAGGTGTCACCCCGGCTATGGCTACACGACAGAGCTTACACCGATGCAGCTCTGCCCCTGTAGCTGCTAGTGCAGACACCCCCATTGCCTGAGTTACTCCAGCCCCCGGGAGCAGCAGGAGCGGTGTCCCTTGGAGCAGCTCTCCTGCCAACACAGCGCTGTCCACGCCCACCGGCGCTCAGGTCGGTGTAATTTAGCAACATAATTGATAATGTATGGAGCNGCTCAGGGTCTCACACCCGGATCCTTCTCCGAACCCCCCCCCCACCGCCGGCCCGAGCATTGGCCACATGGGGGGGGGGCGGGGAGACCCCCCCCCCATTGCCACAGCGCCTGCGCCCCGCGCCCGCTGATCCCAACCGAGCTCGGCCCCGACCCTGCGGCCGGGGCCGCTCCGGGACTAACCCCCCGGGGGCCCAGCACAGCCCGGGCGCGGGGCTCTGGCCCGGGGGCCGTTGGAGACTCAAACCCCCCCCGCCGGTAAGAGGGGGCGGGACCCGCGCCCCCCCCCGCGGAATCGCGCCCAGTCCCGCCCCGGGGAGGCTCCGGACCCCGCGCTCACCTCCAGCCGCCAGGGCGCGGGCGGGGCCGGGCGGGCGGAGCGGCGCGGCCGGGGGGCGGCGCAGGGCCCGCAGGGCGCCGCACACTCGCAGTAACCTTGACGCCATGGCGCGAGCGGACTGACTGACCCGGGACCCCGCGGACGGCGGCTTCCTTCCGGGAGATGGCCGGAAACAGGGCGGGACTTCCGGGACATGTGAGCGGAGACCGCTTCCCTGGGTGCCTCATGTGACCGATGGGCGCCGCTCCCTCGCTCACGTGACCAGGAAGCGAGGCTCGGCAGGGCGGGCGGCTCCCTCCCACGTGATAGCGGATGGGCGGGGCCAGGCCGCTGGTCCCGCCCCCCGCAGTGGTGACCCCCGGCAGGTCCATCACTCGCTCAGGCCGGGGGGGGGGCACAGAGCCCCAGATGCCAGCAGGGCCCAGCGGGGGGGGCAGGGCCGGATTAACCTTTTGTGGGCCCTCGTGCGGGCAATGGAGCGAGGGGGGTCGGTCCCCGGAGCGGGGGGCTGGCCAGACGCCCTGTGCTGCCGGCGTGTCCCTCCCCGGGGGGGGGGGGGGGGGGGGGCCCCCGGGGGGGGGGGGGGGGGCGGACCCAGGCCGTGCCCCACAGCCCCCCCCGCACACACACACATCCCCTCGACTCCCTCTGGCCAGGGCCCCCCGGACCCACTATGCCCAGCGCCCCCCCTCCCCGACCCTGCCACAAATGCCCAGCGCCCTGCACACCACCCCTGCCCAGCCCCCCCCCCAGCCCCCCCACAACATCCCCTCGACTCCCTCTGGCCAGGGCCCCCCTGGACCCACTATGCCCAGCCCCCCCACAGCCCCCCCACAACTGCCCAGCCCCCCCCACAGAACCCCCACTCCCTAGTGCCCCAACACACAGAGATCTTCCCCCCCTCACAGCCCAGCACCCCCCCAGAGACCCACTCCCCCACCCCTTGCCTCCCGGCCGCACTCACCAGCCCGCTGGGAGGTGACTGTGTCGGCCGGGCTGAGCCACCAGCCCGGGGCAGGGAATCGCTCCGGCCCCTCGGGAGTGGTGCGATCAGCCAGGCCAGGGCCTGTCCCGGCCGGGCTCCCTCAGGACCCACGTGCCTGGAGGGGCCTAGCCAAGCCGCCCCCAGCTAAGCCTGGCCAGGCTCCTGCCCCAGTCCCAGGGGGCTCAGCTCCGGGGAGACAGGCAGGGCCCCACAGGTGGTGGGAAGCAGAGAGGCCCGGAGCCGGAGGTGCCCTGGGGTCCGGCCAGGGGGCAGAGAGGAGCCGGCGGGTGGGGCCGGGGGGGCAGAGAGGAGCCGGCGGGTGGGGCCAGGGGGCGGAGAGGAGCCGGCGGGTGGGGCCAGGGGGCGGAGAGGAGCCCTCGGCCGGTGGGTGATCAGGCCAAGAGGAACAAGTGGCTGGCAGGGTCTCGGGGCGCAGTGCGAGCAGAGCAGGCCGGGGCCCCTTCTGAGCGTGGGCCCAGCTCCATGGCGCTATTGTAAACCCAGCACTGGGGNCCGGGGGGGGGGGGGGGGGGGGGGCCTTTCCGCTGCCTCCCCCACAGGATGCCCCCCCCCACCCAGTGCTGGCCCCCCAGCCTGTTGCACCCACCTCCCGGCCCCATCTGTGTGCAGCGCCCTGCACGCGGGGCTGCCCCCGGCTGGCACCCCGAGGTGCTACTGCAATATAATGGGGGGCTTGGTTCAGTCGAGCTGGGAGACCGAGCGTGATGCCAGCCAGAGGGAGACCGAGGCTCAGGCTGCGAAGAGAACCGGCCTGGGGCCAAGGGGCTCAGTCAGGCTCAAGGCATAAAAAATTGGGGGCCCAGAAACAGAGACATTCAGAATTACAGGCCACTTCTGCACAGGTGAGGCTGTATCGTGACACAGCCAAGGTCAGCTAGGCCCCACCTCCCGGAGCTCTGTAGCCCCAACAGCCGTGCGAGAGGCAGTGCTCACCAAATCTCACACTATTTAGTGTGTTTCTTCAAGCCCCAGCTCCTGGAGTCAGCTGATCACACAGGAGTCTCTTGCTTTCATTTCTTCTAAAAAGGACATTGCCCGTGGTTGACGAAAAAAGCTTTGAACTGCAACTCTGGATGGCTCCAACATCAGAAGGCCAATAAACGGAACCACAACGCTGATGGAGTCGGAGGCAAGCTCGTAATTGTGGGGGGGCCTGACCGATGAGATCTGAATGCAAAGCGTGGGCGGTATTGACTCAGTCTTGGCCAACACAGGACCAGTGTGGCTGTTTCCTCGCCTTAATAAAGTTCTGTTAAATGGACTTGTGCATGGGAGCAATTTGCTCAACCCTTCTCATTCTCCTGTTCCTATTAGCACTAGTGGTTGATGGTCACATTAATTCACAGCTTTTCAGGGCATCCTTTACCTTGTTAATATGCAAATGGACCATCAACAGACCCTGCAACAAGCCCTTGGCCTGGGGAGCTGTCTCCAAGCAGTGCTAGGTTCTGCGGGCTTTGGCTAATAGTCTCAGGTGGTTCAAGAGTATAATCGAAATTATCATTCTTGGTAATAGTTTCCTAGATTCCAAGGCCAGAAGGGACCATTGGGATCATCTCTGCCCTCCCATCGAACGTAGCACTTCCCTGACTTCATGCCTCATTGAACCAGAGCAGATCTTTTGGCAGTTCGGGGCTTGTGTAACACTTGAAATGCTCCGGCACAGGGCTTCAGCATAGAAACGACCTGCTGTAATTATTCCACCTCCCCGAGAGGCGGTACCTGGCGCTGTCTCCACTGGCGATAAGTCAGCTTTATTTTCTAGTGTGGACCAGGCTTTCGTCTCCTCGTTAGCCTCAAGCCAGTCTACAGTGAGAAGTTAGGTCAACCCAGCTAAGTCACTTGGGGTGTGAAAAATCCACCCCCCTGAGCAACAGAGTTAAGCCAGCCTAGCCCCCCCGTATAAACAGCGCTAGCTACCGCCTCTCCGGGAGGCAGCCGATGGGCGAACCCCTCCAGCGCTGCAGTGAGTGGCTGCAGTGGTGCTGTTTCTAGTGTGACGTTCTTACTTGGAGGCCGACCAGGTGGGCTGGGCTGGGCTGAACACCCAGGGCTGGGTTAGAATATCAGGGTTGGAAGGGACCTCAGGAGGTATCTAGTCCAACCCCCTGCTCAAAGCAGGACCTAATCCCAACTAAATCATCCCAGCCAGGGCTTTGTCAAGCCTGACCTTAAAAACCTCTAAGGAAGGAGATTCCACCACCTCCCTAGGGAACCCATTCCAGTGCTTCACCACCCTCTGAGTGAAAAAGTTTTTCCTAATATCCAACCTAAACCTCCCTCACTGCAACTTGAGACCATTACTCCTTGTTCTGTCATCTGGTACCACTGAGAACAGTCTAGATCCATCCTCTTTGGAACCCCCTTTCAGGTAGTTGAAAGCAGCTATCAAATCGCCCCTCATTCTTCTCTTCTGCAGACTAAACAATCCCAGTTCCCTCAGCCTCTCCTCATAACTCATGTGCTTCAGCCCCCTAATCATTTTGGTTGCCCTCCGCTAGACTCTTTTCAATTTTTCCACATCCTTCTTGTAGTGTGGGGCCCAAAACTGGACACAGTACTCCAGGTGAGGCCTCACCAATGTCGAATAGAGGGGAACGATCACGTCCCTCGATCTGCTGGGTTCGCCTCTGGGTTGCTCCCGTTTGTTTCACGCTGGAGGGCCTCCATGGAGGTCGCTGGCAAGCTGTGGGAATGACACGGTGAAGCCAGGCCTTGGCTTTCCCACTTGTGCTAGCCACAGCCAGGCAGTCCCAGTTGCCCCAGCCCGGGGACAGCGCTGCTGACTGGGCTGTCATGAGGCTTTGTGTTCACAGCTGGCTCTTCGGGGAGAAACAAAAACTGCTTCTCTCATCCCCACCTTGTGCAACCCTCCCAAGCCCCCACTGCAAGCCGTGGGCACTGCGGGCGCTGAGGATCGGACACGGGGGCTGCGTGGGCTGGAAGGACCCGAGCCTGCACCTCGGAATGGGTGTCAAGCCCCTTGTCAGCTCCCACAGCTCCAGAGGTGTTTGAGAGCGTCTCTCGTCACGTGGAGGATCAGGACCGAAGATGAATCTAAAGTAATTAGCACGTGGGAGGATTTTTGCGAAGCTCTTACCAGTGGCCGGACCATCTCCCTTTAAACTCTGGGTTTCACGGTATTAGGGCGAACACGCTGAAAAAGAAGCCAGGAGCCCTGGGTACTATGCGGCTTTGGGCAACTCGCCGGGTGCCCTTGGGCAAATCCCCCCCAGTCCTCCCGTGCCTCCATTTTCTGAGGTGTTTCCCTCCCTGACAAGGAGCTTGGATGAGCTTAATTCTTTCCTGTTGGTAAACGGCTGGGAGCATCTCATGCTGCGCCCAGCATCGCTATCCATGGACACAAGCAATGGCACGAAGGGAAGGGATCTGAACGGAGGCCATCCTGTTCCCAAAGCCGCGTGAGTCATGGGGCACGTGGGCGTTACAAGTCCCGGCAAGCAGAGTCAGAAACAGCTAGTGACAATCGACGTGAAAATGCCGACAGCCGAGACAAACCCGAGATGAAACCGCGCGTCTGCGGGTCCGACTCTGAATAGAGCTGTCAGACCGCAGTGGTGCATTAGCCACTGGTCCATCAGGGCCCTGGCAGGAGCGCTGGGGGCTACAGGCTGGGGACCGACTGGCTAAGCAGCAGTTCTGCAGAAAAGGACCTAGGGGTTACGGTGGACGAGAAGCTGGATATGAGTCAGCAGTGTGCCCTTGTTGCCAAGAAGGCTAACGGCATATTGGGCTGCATTAGTAGGAGTATTGCCAGCAGATCGAGGGACGTGATTATTCCCCTCTATTCGGCACTGGTGAGGCCACACCTGGAGTACTGTGTTCAGTTTTGGGCCCCCCATTACAGAAGGGATGTGGACAAACTGGAGAGAGTCCAGCAAAGGGCAACGAAAATGATCAGGGGGCTGGAGCACATGAGTTATGAGGAGAGGCTGAGGGAACTGGGATTGTTTAGTCTGCAGAAGAGAAGAGTGAGGGAGGATTTGATAGCTGCTTTCAACTGCCTGAAGGGGGTTCCAAAGAGGATGGAGCTCGGCTGTTCTCAGTGGTGGCAGATGACAGAACAAGGAGCAATGGTCTGGCGCTGAGTGGCTGACACTGCAGTCTGCCCCAGGGCGCGGGGTCTAGTTGGTGACTGGCAGTAGCCTACGACTGAGGCAAGGTGGGGATAGTGGGTGGAGGTTCCCCAGGGAGGGGAGACCCTAAGACTGGGGTTACTGCTAGGGGGCAGCACCCCAGGTACAAGGGCAGGGGGGGGGNTTAAGTATAAAAAGTAGGATTTAAGTGGTTCCAAGTAATAACAGACAGAACAAAGCAAGTTGCCAAGCAAAATAAAACAAAACACGCAAGTCTAAGCCTAATACATTAAGAAACGGATTACAGGTAAATCTCACCCTTAGAGATGTTCCAATAAGCTTCTTTCAGAGACTGGGAGTGGCTGGGTCATTACACATATTGAATCTATTTCCCCATGTTAAGTATCCTCACACCTTCTTGCCAACTGTCTAAAATGGGCCATCTTGATTATCGCTACAAAAGTTTTTTTTCTTCTGCTGATAATAGCTCATCTTAATTAATGAAGTTGATATGGCTACTTCCACTATTTCATGTACTCTGTATGTATATATATCTTCTTACTATATGTTCCATTCTATGAATCTGATAATCTTAGTCTCTAAGGTGCCACAAGTACTCCTGTTCTTTTTGCGTATACAGACTAACGCGGCTGCTACTCTGAAACCTTTCACAGACTAGACTCCTTCCTAGTCTGGGCCCAATCCTTTCCCCCGTACAGTCCTTGTTAGTTCCAGCTGTAGTAAGAAGAGGCCTGGTATGAGGCCTAAGGCCTGAACTAAAGTAATGGTCAAGACTTTGCTAACATAAAGCAAAGTTAAGCTGTGAGCCAGAGGCAGGCCCTGCTCACAGAAGCTGGCAAGGAAAGGGCTGATGCTGCAAAAAGATCCATACCTAAAAGGTACTGGACACCAGATATCAGAACATTCGCATACTTGCACATTCCACACAGATAACGAGGAACAGGCTGACCCATCCTAAAGACAGGGGCAAAAGGATCACATGATGGATAGAGTTGTTTTGTTCGAACCCACATGTACAAGGTGAAAGGTGGCACCTTATTGCGTAGAGGGGTTGTACCTTACTACGTAGGGGGGTTGCACCTCAATACGTCAGGAGTGAGGTGTAACTTGTTTGTACGTGTGTATAAGAACGCATCCCTGGGGCGGTGGCTTTGTCTGGCCTAGGGGGCAGTGGAGAGTCTCACCACTGACTGAGCCGGTCCATTGTCAGGGAGCACATATGTACTAGCAGAACCTTAGATATCTAATCCGGGGAGCTAGAGACTGTGTTTCTCTTCAACAATAAACCTGGCCGGGTGCCTTCGTACCTTACTAGAGTCTGTGGTCATTGGGGGTTCTCTCGGGGTCTGCTGAGCCAGCGATCTGCAGAGCCGGGGCAGCACACAGAGGGAACACACGCACGCAGCCAACGGTTATCAACATTGAAGAGAGCAGAGCACCACACCGGTAGCGTCCGACGACACCAGCAGGCATCTGAGGTGAAAAGCAGGGGCTTTTTCATGACTGGGACCCCACTTGGTTCTGTTCCACCCTGTAGCAGGGTGTTTACCCCACTCCTGCCCTGAAGGGCTTAGAACAGCCAGGGAGAGGAGGGAAAAGCTGGGCTGATTGGGGGAAGTAGCCACAGCTGGGCTATGCCCCAATCAGGCCCAGCTGGTCCCTATAAAAGGCTGCGAGCCAGAGGCCCAGGGTCAGTCTCTCTCTGCATTGAGAGAGAGAAGGGCCTGGCTGCAGGGACCTGAGCGGAGCAGGGCTGGGGAGGCTCCAGCCTGGAAAGCCCCAGGCTGCGGCCTAGCAGAAGGCCAAGGGGTACTGGGGGTTGCAGAAGGCAGCAGGTCCAAACCCCCCTTGCCGGTGCTGAGTGGCTGACACTGCAGTCTGCCCCAGGGCGCGGGGGCTAGTTGGTGACTGGCAGTAGCCTATGACTGAGGCAAGGTGGGGATAGTGGGTGGAGGTTCCCTAGGGAGGGGAGACCCTAAGACTGGGGTTACTGCTAGGGGGCAGTACCCCAGGTACAAGGGCAGGGGGGGGCCAGAGGACAGGCGGATCACCGGCCTGTAGAGGGCGCTCCGGAGCTGAAAAGCGCTAATTCCCAGAAGTCACCTGCAGGAGGCGCTGCAGAGGTGAGTCTACACTGCTACACACCCCCTTTTATATCTTTGGCACAAGGCGGGAACCTTTTGTCTCTCTGGGTCGTCGTCCCCCCCTTCTAAATGGAAATGCACCAGATTTAAGATGGATTCCAGTACCAGGTGACATGCTCACATGTCCTGTGAGACCCCTTCAATCTTCCAGGGCTGTGAGAGACACACACAGAGAGAGACACAGAGACACACACAGAGAGACACACAGTTTTCAGGCAATAAACCATTTACAACCAATTGTCCTGGTTAGTGGGAGCCATCGAGATTCCAAACCACCATTAATGGCCCACACTTTACATAATGACAATAGGCCCTCAGAGTTATATTTCATATTTCTAGTGTCAGATACAAGAGTGGGACATTTATACAAAGAGGATGATCACTCTCAGTAGATTATAAGCTTTGTAATGATACCTTACAAGAGACCTTTTGCATAAAGCATATTCCAGGTACAACATATTCACATTTATAAACATATTTGTATAAAGCGTATGGAGTGCAACGTCACACCATAATCCACCTCTCAAGACCTAGACATATTCTAGCTTAGCTTGGACTGGTTTCCCACCGCAGCAGGGCGTGGGCCGAAGTTACCAGGAGCCCCTCCATGGGTTTCGAGGGGCTCTCCATCGTCTGGGGTGATCCAGGGGGAAAAGGAACATTTCGGACGCCTGTTATTTCCGTCCAGCGCACGGAGACCAGGAGGTGGCAGCACCGCACAGAGCCACGCTGGGACTCCCAATGGCCTGGCGCCGGGATCACCCTGAGCCCTGGTTCCACCTGACGGCTGGCCGCTGACTATGGGTGTCACTCCCGCTGGCAGCCTCAGCAGACAAGCCAAGGGACAGATCAGCCGCCGGGCTCAAACCGCCCCGAGTCTTGCCCCAGCGTCCCCACTGGTTCCTAGCCCAGCCGCGCTCCGGGGCCCGTTTCTGTGGCAGCATTTCCTTGCATTGCAACAAGTCTGTGCTGCCAGGTAACCACCCCCAGCGGCCAGGGGGAGGGGGGGGCACTCATTGCCCACCAGGGCTGGGAAGGTGCCTTGACTCATCGGTTAGTTTGCAGGGGTCACCCAGGGGCAGTGCTGAGCAGCAGGAGACGCTCACTGGCTTTGCACGCTGGATGGCGACTGCCCCCCCCCGGAGAGCTTCCAACTCCAAACCAATGGCGCACAGAGCGGTAGCAATCTGGGGTGCACGCCCCAAGAGCGAGCCATCGCCCCGCTTCTCCCCTGCCAGCGCCTGGGGCTGCAGAGCTGGGAGCATCCCCAGGCTCTGGAGGGGAGGGGAGCCGTTTGCAGCACGATGGGATCAGAGTGGGGACCCAGCACTGCTGCTGTGAATTCCTGCAGCCGGTGGCCAGAGCACTCGCTGTCTCCATCGGCCCCCCCAGCCTTGCAGGCCGGCTGCTGGGATTCCACCAACACGGCCGAACCCCTCGCCGGGGAGCCCCGCCGGTCTGCGCAGGAGCCCCGGGCCTGGTGGCCAGAAGGCCGTAGGTTATGGGACGGAGCAGAGGGATTTGTGGGGGGATGCTGGTCTCCATCCGCTCTAGCTGGGTTCGGGCTGTTGGGCATTGGGGGTTACCGGGTGTGTGTGTGTGTGGGGGGGTGCCAGTTATTTTGCATTTCAAAGGGGTTAACCTTGGTGTAGACGTGTGCCTGGTGCATGTAGAGGCGTGTAGATGCGGACGGGGGTGCGTGTAGATGCGTGTGGCTGCATGTGGGGGAGTGCGTGTAGACGTGTGTAAATGCATGCGGGGTGCGTGTGGAAGTGTGTAAATGCCAGCGCCTCCTGGATACTCAGCCCCGCTCGGCGCTGCTAACTGATGGAGCTGCCGGGCCCAGCCCTGCTCTCAATCCGCAGTGGTTGCTGCGTAGCAGAGCCCAGATCTGGGCCCTTGGGGGGCTGATGCCCCCTCCCAGCCCGTCCTGCAGCCGGGGGCCACCTCCCAGCCAGGCAGGTCAGCAGCGCCCAGCTGAGGGCAGGGGAAGGACACCTCGCCACCCCAGCTGGGGAGCTGGCTGTGGAGCGGGAGGGACCCAAGCTGTTCGCTGGCCACTGGGCTCGCTCATGATGGTGGCACCTCGCCCACAGCGCCAGCTCCTGCCTGAAAAGCTCTCACACTAAATGGATCCAGAGAGGGGAAACTGAGGCTTGTCTGGCCCCAGCCCAGCGTATCTGAGCAGCTCCCTCCTTACCGCATGGGCCCCGCCCCCCCCACTAGGGGCAGGGCCGGGTGGGGACCCAACCCAGGGACAGGGGCTGAGGCCCAGATCCCAGGGCCTCACACCTTCCCTTGAAATCAACGGGCCCCGGGCCCCCCCGTGAGTCGGGCAGAACCAGGAACTGAGCGAGGGGTTCCCCAACCTCCAGGATTGGCCTGGAGTCTCCAGGAATCATGTCATGTGATGAAACCTCCAAGAATCTGTCCAGCCAAAATTGGCAACCCTCCCTAAACTGAGCCCAAAATGCCAGGCTGGTGCCCTGCCCTGCCCACAGGGGCATCCTTCCTCTGGGCCAAAGCTGCCCCCAAGCCCAACCCTGAGATGCGGGAGGGATCCGGGCCCCGCGAGCTGGCACTGCCCAGACACACAGAACCAGGCTCCCTGCTCCGGGCTCTCGGGGCGTCTGTGCAGCGTCTTGGCCCCCACGTCGACGGGCCAGCGGGGCTCACGCTCCGGCACCCCCAGCCGCTGTGTGGCCCTGGCGGCCGGGGCTGGGGCTCTGACGGCCAGAGTGGGAAGCCCAGGCTCTGGGACTCGCTGCCGCTCGCTGGGCAGATCCACCCAGAGAGTCCAAGCGACGCTTCCTTCTCCAGGCCCTGACATCCCCAGATCTCCGTGGAGCCTCCCAGACACTGGGGCGGGGAGCAGCAGCAGCCCAGCCTGTGGCCTGTTGGTGTGTAAAGCCCCTGGCACAACGAGCTGGACTAGGCCCCTCCGCAGTGTCAATGGTTAATAGCAATGTACATATGGGGAAACTGAGGCACGGAGCGGTGCCGGGACTTGCCAAGGTCGCACTGAGCCGTGACTAGGACCCAGGAGTCCTGATGCCTTGTCCCTTAACCACAAGCCCTTTGATGCGCAGGGCTCCTTCCCCTGCCCATCCATCAGCCCCCCACCTCTCCACGGAGCTGGCGCTGTGGATGGCCTGTCCTAGGCCCTGCCACGCGGCTGCCGGGGCAATGGGGCGCTGAGCTGGCCCTTCCCACAGCGCCGAGCGAGCAGCGATTCGGGGGGTTAGTCCTGCTCGGCGCCTGCCACCCCCCCGTAAGGATCAGGCCTTTTCCTGAAGCCATATTGTCAGGCCTTTGTCTGCAGCCAGATTAAAAGAGCAGCCGCTGAGAAGCAGGAAGTCACATCCTCCCGTTCCATCTAAACGACATGAAACCGCTGTAAGATCGGGCTGTTTAGGAGGAGACCCCGTCCTAATGGCCCCCACTAGCACCAGATAAAGACACAGATCTTAAGATGGTTCAAGAAAACGTAGGTTGATGGCGTCTGTCTGTCACAAAATCACTTCTCAATGGCTGGGGTTGTGAAAGCCTCATTTCTGTATTGTTTTGTCATCATGGTCCCCATTTCCCTATTGATCTGTCTGGTCTCTGTCTGGTTCTTGAATTGTTTCTGTCTGTTACCTAATTAATTTTGCGAGGTGTAAATGAATGAAGGTGGTGGGGTAGGATTGGGTAGAGAATTTTGTTCCACTGTGTTCGGATTGGTTAGTAACATTTCAGTATAATGGCTGGTTACGGTACAGCCAAGCAGGACTCAAATTTCGCTATATAAACTCAGCAAAGAATCCTGTGGCACCTTATAGACTAACAGATGTTTTGCAGCATGAGCTTTCGTGGGTGAATCCCCACTTCTTCGGATGCATTCACCCACGAAAGCTCATGCTGCAAAACATCTGTTAGTCTATAAGGTGCCACAGGATTCTTTGCTGCTTTTACAGATCCAGACTAACACGGCTGCCCCTCTGATACTGTATAAACTGGGGTTCAAAAGGAAGTTCTTTGGGAACCAGCTCCAGGACACAGCCCCAAGATCAGAGCTGCCAAAGCTCACCACTGCCAATGACACCGCGTAGAAACGGGAGTCCCCCAGATGGACCCGATCCTGACTGGCCAGCAAGAAAAGTTCGTCTGTCTGACTGGGAGTGGTGAGCAGCGTGTGTGCAGTCTGCTCTGGGGGATGGTTAATCAGTAGAGGCGATGTAGGATGTTACGGTGTCAGGCTCTTTCACTGGGAAAAGGTCCCACCCACCTGCAGAAGGTGTATACACCCGGAGCCCTACACATTGGGTAAGGGTGTGGGCACTTGCATTGACCAGGTTCGTTACACCCGAAGCCCGACAGCTGCATTTCGCCTGAGCCCTACGGACTGGGAAAAGGTGGGGGGCCCTAATGTCTGCAGGTAACACCCCGGCCGCTGTCAGAACCGCAGCTCCAGCCCAGGCCTGGGCCTGGCATCGCCTGAGTGGAGCCCGTGAGCGGGGTGACGGGCGCTGCCCAGGAATCGGGGCACCAGCTGCCCCTGCCCTACAGCCGCTAATGTCCGCCAGTCCTGCCCCCAGCTCCTTCGGCTCCAGCCCCAGGCCCTCCCTGCTCTGCCGTGGGCTTCCCTGGGCTGAGGCTGTCAGCTGGGCAGGAGCGCGTGGGTTTCAGGGAGAGGGGCTGAACCCAGCACCCGTAGCTCCCTTGTGACTTGGTCTGGATTTAACCCACTTGGCCAGCCCCGGGGCTTCTCCAGCAGGGGACAAAGGCTCCCTTGATTCCCAGTGGCAGGGGTCAGACCCCCCCTTCCTGTGCCTCCCCCATTGCTGGGGAGAGATCTGGCCCCATCCCCCCGGCCGGACAGGCAGCTCTTTGGGGAGCAGTGCTACCCCTCCCTCCCCAGCCGCGGGCGCTGTCGGGCCGGCAGGAACCGAGCACGTCAATCGGCCCATTGAGAGCCCCAGGCAGGATGCAGGAGCAGGGCCCAGCAGAGCCCCCCTGTCCTCCGCCCTGGCCCAGCAGCCCTTGCAGCAGCCTGGCTGCGTCTCCGCGGGCGGGGCCTGCCTGGGTCCTGTGTCTTGTGCATAGCACGTGTGTGCAGGGGATTTGCACGGCTTGTCTGTCTTGTGCATCGTTGTGGGGGGAGGGGCTGTGTATGTGCATGTGTGATGTTTGTGTGACACGCATGTGCATGCCCACGTGTGTGTCAGGGGCGTGTGGTGCGTGCAGGCATGTGCGTGTGAGCGAGGGAGCTCGGGGCACACACCGAAGAAGCTGTTCCTAGCGAGGGGAACAAAGAGTCTTTTCTTCTGCAAATGGCCAGAGCTCCGCGGTCGTGGGGCCCAGGCGGGATGGGACGCAAGCAGCCTGCCCGGGGCCCTCCGCTGCCTCGCTCTGGTGGGAGCCGCGGAGCCTAGTTTGCCCTAGAAAAGCAGGTGGAAACGCGGCGAGCGGCTGCTCCCAGGGCTTTGATTGTTCTCCTAATGCACCAGCACAAACCCGCCTCGCTGTGGTTTCTGCTCACGCGGCTCCCAGAGAACCACACGGCCCGGAGAAGCTGCTGCTTTGGGCACGTTCTCCCTGCGGCCCCGATCCAGGGATCCTGTCGGCTGCGGGGCCGGGGCCAGGGTCTCAGGGGGGCTGCCGCTGGGGATGCCCCCTGGAGGCCACAGGAAAACGTGTCCACGTCCTGTGGTCCCTTGGCATTCTCCTCTCTCCTCCACGGTGGGCAGTGCCAGAGCTCGGGGCTGCCCTGGGCAGGAGCAGCTGGGGCCAGGGCTGAGCCCGGAGCCCTCGCTGAGGGGGGCCTCCACTCCAGAGTTCACTCCAGGATCGCCCCCCCAGGTGCCAGCCTGTCACAGAGGGGGCATAGCTGATATTGGCGGCTGGGGGCTCTGTGCTGGAAGGGGGTGGGGAGCTGATTCTGGGGGCTGGGCTCTGTGCTGGAGGGGGGTAGTGATGTTCCCCTGGTGTTATCCGGACTGGTGATCTGCTAGGTCACCCCAATCCTCGACTCTGGGAGCCAGCCTGACCCTGCTCTGCTGTGAGACCCCCCACTCCTGGGCTGTTCACACACAGCCTCTGGCATGTCAGCTGCTCCCAGCTACTTGCAACTGAATGACACTAGTCAATATCTCCGGTCCCAGACACAACCCTAGGAACCTCCGTCTTGCAGTGTCCAGTTATGCCCGCTGGATGCTGCAAGCTTCTATGAGTTCGTCAATTTAACGAAGAAATTGATCTGTCCCAGGCTTGTTATCCCAAGGGGAGTCTCTGACACGCTTCAAACCAAACGCTCTGCTTCCGGTAGAACAAACAAACAGATTTATTAACTACACAGATATTTTAAGTGATTATAAGTCAAAGCACAACAAGTCAGATTTGGTCAAATGAAATAAAAGCAAAACACATTCTAAGCTGATCTTAACACTTTCAGTGCCCTTACAAACTTAGGTGCTTCTCACCACAGGCTGGATGGTTACTCTTCAGCCAGGCTCTCCCCTTTGATCAGCGCTTCAGTCGCTTGGTGGTCGTGGTGTCTGGAGATGGAGATGGAAGAGAGGGGAAGAGCCT
>QXTE01000366.1:686056-710954 GCA_003942145.1 Platysternon megacephalum | reverse complement strand
GTCTGGGGGCGGTTGGTCGGGGCAGGGGGTGGGAATCGCGGGGCGTCTGGGGACGGTTGGTCGGGGCAGGGGGTGGGAATCGTGGGGCGTCTGGGGGCGGTTGGTCGGGGCAGGGGGTGGGAATTGCGGGGTGTCTGGGGGCGGTTGGTCGGGGCAGGGGGTGGGAATCGCGGGGCGTCTGGGGACGGTTGGTCGGGGCAGGGGGTGGGAATCGTGGGGCGTCTGGGGGCGGTTGGTCGGGGCAGGGGGTGGGAATTGCGGGGTGTCTGGGGGCGGTTGGTCGGGGCAGGGGGTGGGAATCGCGGGGTGTCTGGGGGCGGTTGGTCGGGGCTCAGGGGTGGGAATTGCGGGGCTCACTCACTTGCTCATTTTCACTAATGTGTGCCGTGTGCCCCCCAGCGCCCCCTTTTGGCTGATTTCCCCCCATCGATGCCTGGGACGTGGCATTCAACAGTTATCACCCAGTCGACAGAGAAATGCCAGGGCTGGGCTAGCAAGGGCTGCGGGTCAGGAGTGAGGGGCACCGGGGCAGATGCTTGCCCAGCCCCTGGCCCCAGCTGGCTCCGGTCAGCCCTGCCCGTGTGGGTGCTGTCGGCTCCCCCAGGTTTCTGGTGCTGAATCCCAGGACGAGCTGGGATGTGAATCTCCCGCTGTTAACTCCACTTCCAGCTCCGAGCCTGGCAGGGAAACCGCAGAGCCCAGCCCCCTCGCGGTGCCCGGGAACCCGGCGGGAGCGATGGGGTCAGTCCCGGGGGAGCGATGGGGGGACGATGACACGGCCGAGCCCTGGGGTCCCTGCTGGTCACCTGGCCGCCCCCTTGCTGGACATGGACGCCCAGAGCTCGGGGGCCTTGTCCCCCAGGGGCCCCCCGTGACGGGGGTGTCTTCCCTGGGCTGTGGCCAGTTGGGCCCTTCCAGCCTCAGGCCTGCCCAGGAGTCTGGGCTGGGAATGACGGGGAGGGGCTGGACTCTGCAGGGCCCCACACGGAGGGACTGGAGCAAAGGGAGGAAAGGGAACGTTAGCCCCTGGCCACGCTCTGGGGCCTGCTGCCCGGCCCCCGGGATCCCGCATGGAGCCCAGGCCCCCGGGATCCCGCATGGAGCCCGGCCCCCGGGATCCCGCATGGANTGGAGCAAAGGGAGGAAAGGGAACGTTAGCCCCTGGCCACGCTCTGGGGCCTGCTGCCCGGGCCCCCGGGATCCCACATGGTGCCCGGCCCCTGGGATCCCGCATGGTGCCCGGGCCCCCGGGGTCCCTCATGGTGCCCGGGATCCCGCATGGAGCCCGGGATCCCGCATGGAGCCCGGCCCCCGGGATCCCTCATGGTGCCCGGCCCCCGGGATCCCAGGCTCTCTCCTAGCTGATGCCAGGCGCGGGATTAGCCTGGTGCAGCTCCGCGTCCCACGCAGGGATTAGGTGCGGGCGTGTTCCATTCACACTCCATTGTTGGAGTCCCAGAAGGCTCCTGCCCCCCTGCCAGTGCAGATCCCCTGCCACCCCCCGTGCCCCGGAGCAGGACCAGACCCGCCTGCTTTCATTCACCCAGCCCTCGCCAGCTGCAGCAGCCTGCACGGGGCCCTTCCCACAACCCGGTCCTGGCCCAGGGCTCAGCCCATGGAGTGCGGCACCCGAGGCGAGGTCCCTGCAGGCCGGGGCACGGCGTCCGGGCGGCCGCGGGGAGCCGGCCCTGGCTTGTGGAGAAGCCGTGGCCAACCCATGGACTGCCCCAGTGCCCACGCCCGGGCAGAGCCTCCCGAGACGTGTCGGGCCCGGGACAGAGCCACGGCGGGACGTTCGGGGTCACTTGGCCGAGTGGGCCGGGAGATGCCACCTCCCCAGATGCCACCTCCCCAGGCACTGCTGGTGAATGAAGGCAGGCGGGTCTGGTCCTGCTCCGGGGCATGGGGGTGGCAGGGGATCTGCACTGGCAGGGGGGAAGGAGCCTTCTGGGACTCCAACAACTGGGTATGTGCTTCTTGTAACCCAGGCCCCCGCCATGTCCCACACAACGGCCCTTACGCTGGCAACCAGATCATAAAACCTCACCTCTTCGGCACGGTGCTCGAAGGACCATTCCTCCGGGGCCGTGACTGCCGGGGATCGAGACAGCCCCAAACCCCGCAGTGACACCTGTCGCTCTCTGGTCAATTGGCTGCTTGCGCTGTGAGCAACAGCAAAACCCAACCTCGCGGTAACCGCTCTTAGAACGGCAACCCTGGGCCTGAGCGTCACAGTCAGAGGGACAACGGGAGGAGAGCAGCACAGGCCGCTTGACGGTACTGAGCAAACAACCGCATCTGACAACAGTGTCCCAGTGGGATCTGTGGCCGAGAGAAATGATCTTCCCTTAAAACAGCCACCGCATCAGTCATCTAGAATGAAAGGAGGCGCTGGACAGCCCCAGCAGCAGGACAACGGCCTGACCTCAGCTCGTCCCCTCCCCATGCTGCCTGGCGTAGAGCGACCGGAATACCCCACAGTCTTCCATCAATCCCCGTCCTGCTTAACCGCACCCGCAGGGAGTCTCCGCTCCGAGAATCAAATGCCGTCATTAGCGTAACCACAGCATCGTTAGAACGCCTAGCGGAGAAAATGAAACACTTCTCAGTGGTGGCTCTCCCGGCCAGGCCGCTGGGCACGTGGGCAGCTCGCCGTCAGATCCCACTTCCNAACACTTCTCAGTGGTGGCTCTCCCGGCCAGGCCGCTGGGCACGTGGGCAGCTCGCCGTCAAATCCCACTTCCAAGCGTAGATCGTAAAACCCTCGAATCGTTTTCCCTCCCTGCCACATCGAGCAGAGCAGCAGGTACAGGCGAAGCAGGAATCTTTCCGTCCCCTTATTGAAAAATCGGAAGTGTGATTCTAGACTTCCAGCCAGACGGTGTAGAACTGATACCCCAATAACTGGCTAATTGACAATTAAGATGCTTGTTAAGAGCCATAGCTGTTGGCTCAGCTGCCTTTGTAAGTTTCACTATCAATCCAATCCCTGCTTAAATCACTGAGACTTGCACTGTTTCAGTATTGTAACTTCTGTTCACTATTTATTACACTTGTCTATATTGTAACTTCTGTTCACTGTTTATTACACTTGTCTNTGCTGCCAACGTGGAAGGGCATCAGTGCGCGCCCAACAGAGACCCAGCCCTTCCTTGTGCCTGGCTTTCCTGGCCAGTTACCACCACGAGCTACGAACCCAAGCTGCANAGCGCCGGCTCCAGGGTTTTTGCTGCCCCAGGCAAAAAAAAAAAAAAAAAAAAAAAAAAGCCGCGATCGCGATCGCGATCTGCGGCGGCAATTCGGCGGGAGGTCCTTCGCTCCGAGCGGGAGTGAGGGACCCTCCGCCGAATTGCCGCCGAATCGCTGGACATGCCGCCCCTCTCCCGAGTGGCCGCCCCAAGCACCTGCTTGGTCAGCTGGTGCCTGGAGCCGGCCCTGCCCACGAAAGCTCATGCTGCAAAACCTCTGTTAATCTATAAGGTGCCACAGGATTCCTTGCTGCTTTTACGAACCCAAGCTGCAAAATCAAGCCACGAACTGAAGCTATGTTCAGGACTGGTAACTATGCAGCAGCTGCAGAACATCTGATGGATGTGTGTGTGTGTGAATGTGTGTGTGTGTGTGTGTGTGTATAGGTATAATGTGTGTGTACAAGGATTAAGATATTAGTTATTGGTCATAAATCAAATTGTTATTATAATAAATGTGGCATCTTTGTCTTGCCCCTGAAAAGATCCTGGGTAGTTTTGGCTGTATAACAACGGGATCCATCCCAGGTTATTCCCACCAGTGAAAAGTGCAGCCGGGACTGGCTGCCACCATTCAAAACTCTCTGGAAAAACCTCAGCGCAGGGAAAACCTTCTGGAGCTTTTCTCCATCCTGGAGGCCCACGTGGTAAATCACAGAGAGGACCTGGCATCGCATCAGCTAGGGGAGAATTAGATAAAGAATCTGGTTGAGGGGGATCATTAACGACCTGGCCAAAATGTGCCATCCAGGGTTCACCATGACACCGGGTCCCTCCCCTGCCAGAGCCCCCGGCCACCAGCCCTCCAAACATGGAAGAATTTTTAGCTGCAGCTGCTGCTTGACAAGCCTTCCACGGGAATCTAAGCTATCCTGGGGGGGTTGATGCCTTCGTATCATCCTCAGGCAGCTCCTGACATTGGCAGTAAATGAGCAGAGGGGCTGTGTCTGGCCCGGTTAGCTGGCCGTGCTTGACCAGAGGTTTCCTTCAAGCCGAGGGTGCTTATCTTGGCGGTAATTAAAACCAAACTCACTTCATTCAGAGACACGAGGCTGTGAGGACTTCACCCACTGATAGGGACGTCTCTGAGAGCTAACGCCCGTCTGTGCCCAGAGGCTGGGGTCTGTGCTCGTCCGTCACAGCCGGGTTCTTCCAAGGGGTCACTCAGGCTCTTCCCCCATGGGAACGAGGCCGCTCTCCGAAAAGGGCACCCGACACAGAGCTCGGTGGGCACTATCCGGGCATAGGGCCCTGCCCACAGCCCAGTCACTCTCCAGTGAGCGCTGCTGGCCCCGACAGCCGCTGAACGGAACGAGTCGTCACAGCGCTACCATTCCCGCCCCACCTGGACGCCTTTGCCAAGCTGGGGGGCAGTCCGGACGCCCCCTAACTGAACCGCGCCTGGAGAGAGAGAAGCGAGGCCCCGACCCCCTTCCACGTTCTCCTCACAGGTTCAGCCTCGCCTCTCTGGCATGGGGAAGGGCTGGTATCCTGCTTCGGGCCTACGCCTGTGTTGTGGGGAATCCAGACGCTCCAGAAATACTCCAGCCCCAGCCCTGCTAAGGGGGTCTGGGCACTGTGCCAGCCCCCTCCAGCGCCCCCTCTGGCTACATGTGGCAGAGAGCCGGGGCGCTCCTGGACTCGGGTGCCTCCGACAATTAGACTTAGATTTGTCCAGGTTCACAACTGGAGCATCCCGGAAGTGGTGGAGTCCATTGATGGCTCCCGTCTCTCCTCCAGCCTGGTTACACACCCAACGGTGCCTTTGATGGTTACCAGCCTCCGGGGTCACCGGGACGTTCCACAGTTTGATCCAATCCATGCTGTCATCCTCGGCATTCCCTGGTCGTCGCCCACGACCCGCGCACCACTGGGGCCGGGCACGGCACACTTTGTGTGGAGACTCTGTCACTAGTTTTGCACCCAAACCCGTGTTCTGGGCCTGAAACCTCCCGTGATCTTCGCCGGCTACGAGAGGATTCAGAGACCAAAGGAGGTTCACCGAAGGGGACTGCTGCCACCCTGCGATCCACTGGAGAGCTTCCGGAATTCCGTGTTTTCAGTACAAAGAGAGCGGATGCCCTGCGGCCCCATCCCAGTTACGATTGTCCAACTGACTCTCCACCCGAAGCCAAGATCTATACTCCTGCTGGGAACCTGAACTCCAGACGCTCTGGGAGTCCCGCTGTGAGGACCTGGAGAAGGGGTTTGTTCACCCCTCCACCTCTCTGGGGGGGGCTCCAACCTTCTTTGTGTTAGGGGATTGCTTCTTACGCCCCTGTATTGACTAGCGAACTCTGACCAAAGTGACTGTCCAAAACCACCTACTAACGAGGTGTGTTATACAGACAAAACTACCCAGGATCTTTTAAGGGGCAAGACAAAGATGCCACATTTATTATAGCAAAGAATCCTGTGGCACCTTATAGACTCTGTTAGTCTATAAGGTGCCACAGGATTCTTTGCTGCTTTTACAGATCCAGACTAACACGGCTACCCCTCTGATACTTGACACATTTATTATAATAACAATTTGATTTATGACCAATAACTAATATCTTAATCCTTATACACACACATTATACCTATACACACACACACACACATTCACACACACACACACACATTCACACACACACACACACACACGCACACATTCACACACACACACATCCATTAGATGTTCTGCAGCTGCTGCATAGTTACCAGTCCTGAACATAGCTTGAGTTCGTGGCTTGATTTTGCAGCTTGGGTTCGTAGCTCGTGGCGGTAACTGGCCAGGAAAGCCGGGCACAAGGAAGGGCTGGGTCTCTGTTGGGCGCGCACTGATGCCCTTCCACGTTGGCAGCAGAATGTTACCCTCCAAAGTCTTCCATCTCACCCAGCCTTTTTGTAGGCTGTAGTTTGAATCCAGAGTCTATAGGTCTTGCTGTGTCACGCTGCCTCTGGGTTTGGTGATTGATCACCCGTCAATTGCAGACGTGACTTTCAGCCTCCTCGGACCTGGCTTTGATCTTCCTTCTATTGCACCTTTTCTTTTTAGGGTGGACGCTTCTTACTTTGTTAGGGCTCTTGTCTGCATCTTCAGCCCTTGGTGTTTGAACTCTATTTCATCAGGACAGGCTGGGGCTGGAGGTTGATTCCATCATCCATCCATCCCTCATTCACACATCGAAACTAAACTGATAAGATTACAGCAGGGTTTGCAAAAATGAAGGTTGGAGCCAGCTTTTACAAAATGGAGTCAGCGTTTTAAAATGGGGTTTGAATTACAATATGGCAAACAGTGAACAGAAGTTACAATGTAGGCAAGTGTAATAAATGGTGAACAGAAGTTCCAATCCTGAAACAGTGCAAGTCTCAGTGATTTAAGCAGGAATTGGCTTGATAGTGAAACTTACAAAGGCAGCTGAGCCAACAGCTATGGCTCAAACAGGCATCTTAATGGTCAATTAGCCAGTTATTGGGGTAACTGGTTTTATGAATGAATGTTGTTTCAGTCATAAAACTTTACTTATGAAGTTACATTAATAAAGTGAACAATTAAAAACAATTTCATTAATCAGTTCTACAGGTGCCGCTTGGCCAAGATTGTGAGTAAGTTGGACCTTTGTTGGGCCTACAACCTGGTCCGCTTCAGGGAAGGAGACAACTGGAAAACTGCATTTCACCCCTAATAAGGACATGGCTAGTTATGCCTTTTGGGTTGCATAATGCTCCGGCGACATTCCAGCATTTCGCCAGGGAGAGCTTCCAGGACGTATTGGACGGTTTGTGGTTATTTAGTTGGGCGATATTCTTGTTTTTTCCAAAAACCAGGAGCTGCCCAAGCAACACGTGCGCCATGTTCCCAGCAGACTCCACCAAAACCATCTTTGTGCCAGACTGGAGAGATGAGAGTTTGACAAAGACACAGTCGAGTTCCTCGGTAAATCAACTCCCCCGCTGGGCTAGCAATGGACCTACCAGAGGTATCTGCCATCTCCGGTGGAAAAGCCCTGAAGGACGTAAGAGATGTTCAGCAGTTTCTCAGCTTTGCCAATTACTACAGGTGTTTTATCAAAGGATTCTCTCACCTATAGCCCCAATACCCTCATCTGGTCGCCAGGGTCCCAGCTCGCGTGTGAGCAGCTAACGAGATCTTTTACCTCAGCTGCCGTTCTTGTGCACCCGGATCCTGCCACGCCCTGCGCCACAGAGGCAGATGCCATCAGAGTCGTTCTGTCGCAAACTACCGGCCCTGTGACCAACTCCATCCCTCTGCCTGTTATTCATGAAAATGCCCCCCGAGAATTACGAGATCTGCGACGGGGGGTTATTTGCGATGGAGGCAGCATTTGAAGACTGGAGACACCTTGAAGGAGCTTGGTTCCCGGTCCAGGTCCTTACCGACCACACGTTTCTGGACTATCTCTGAACGGCTTGTATCCTTAACCAGGGACAGATCCGCTGGTCGCTTTTCTTGGCCCGATTCGATTTTTGTTGCTACCTACCGCCCTGGATCGTGAATGGGAAGGCAGATGCTCTGTCCCACAAGGACAAATACACAGAGTCAGACACGGCTCCCTTGGCTACTGTTTTACACCCATCAAATGTTATTTGAGGGACAGCAAACACGGACCTGAAATCCCTCATGTGGTCCCTGCTGCCTCAAGACTACTCAGATCTGTCAGACCCAGCTGCTCCCAACTCTCTGCCCAGCTCAGGTTTCATTTGAAGGATGAGATACTTTATCGCAGAAGGCATCTTTGCAGCTCAGACTCGAGGTGTTAATACTCTGCCATGATACACCAACTGCCAGCCACTTCAGACGCTTCAAAACCCCCAAGACTTGGTGTGATGGAGTTTCTGGTGGCCAGGGCTGAGCACTGCCGTTAAGAGATTGTTAGATCATGTGATCTGTGCCCACATGCCAACCCGCGCAGTCTTCTCCAGCCTTTTCCTACCCCATCTCGACCCTGGTCCTTGGTGTCCTTGGACTTCATCGTAAAGCTGCCCTGCTCCCGGGTTGCACCATCATCCTCGTCACCGTCAATCTCCTCACTCCGATGGCGCATTTTATTTCTGTTTGCTCCCCCAGCGCCCAGGAAAGCCCGGGACTTTTCCTAGGTTGTGTTTTTCTGCTGCCAGCCAGACTTGTCGCAGATCGAGGTTCCCAATTCACTTCCCGTTTTTGGTGTGAACCCTGCAAACTCTTAGGAAGGGAGTCGCTTCCCTCCTGGGCCCATCACCCACAGGCCAACGGGCAAGCCAGGCCCTTGCGTTCCTCTGCTGCTTTCTCATCGTCAGGATGACGGGGCCACCCTCCTGCCACGCCGGGTTTGCGTACAGCAAGTGCACCCGGGCAGCGCCCTGGCAGAGCCCAGGCTACGCAGACTGTCGTTCCACCCTCGCCTTCTGCGGCCGCACCCACAGCTCCCCAGTCCCCGCTGCAACAAGTCTCCTTGCCCAGCTTCACCGGCTCCAGCAAGAGCTTACCGAGGACCTGGGCCTCCAAAGAGACCCGCACACGTCCCTCCGACCGAAAACGCCAAGCCACCGCCCCGTCTGCAGGAGATCATGTCTGGCTGCCCTCCAGACGCCCCAGATCCACCCGACCCTCAGCCAGCCTGGCCCAGGTGAGAGCATGGAACAGCTCCAGTGGCCGGACTCCTTGAGGGGCCATCCCCTTCCTGACCTCTGACTCCCGGCTCCAACCCTCGGCATCGCTTCTGGACGTGCCCCGTCTGGATTCAGCTGTAACTGGCAGGCCGGACGCCAACCACTAGGCCAGACTGTCTACAACTTGGACGCTGACAGGGGGTGAGAAAGTACAGCAAAAGTATGGACGGACTAATTAATTCTAGGGATTATAATATAATCACTAATATCCCCACCAATCAATGAGTTATAGGTAAAATGTCCTTCTCTAGCCTCCGCATTTTCTCCGTTTACAGGTAGCAGATGGAACTTGTCTAATAATGCTTCTAGTTTGCGGCCAGAGATTTGAACCGCCTGGCTCTAGAGTTTCAAGGGGGAAGTTCCAAAATCTCCTCACTAGGTTCACGGGGGGACTCAGAATAAAACGGGAGGATCGGGGGCTGGGGGGGGGGGGGATCATCGTTAATACTAACATTTGGAGATCATGAAAAAATGTTAAACTACAGCCTGAATGTCCGGACACTTTGATTCCCACGGTAAAAGCTGGGCTTTCGGGAGACAGGAAAGCAGGTTAGCCAGTCCTGCTGATCTATGGCCCCTTTTACACAATGGGCTTCCTCCTTGAGGAGAGGCTCCAAACCCAGGCCCACTAGGGTTGCAGGCTCAGCTAATCATGTTTCTTGTAGAAAAACAAAACAAATTGAAGGTTTCTAACCATGTAAAAAACTCCTTCTCATTTGTCTTACTTTGCTACCCAGATCCAGTCCAGGGTAAAATACCTAAATCATCCCAGCAAAGCTCCCCGGGGTGGAGGGGAAGAAGTCATAGATAAGAAGTGGACACAAAAGCCTGATTGTAAGAGTTTGACTCATCTCCAGCTACCACATCATTCGAGATGAGTAACTTGCCTGGGTGACCATACATATTGCGGGGGGGGCTCCCATACCAGAGGGCACCACCCTGGGGAGGGGGCATGGTAACAGTGGTTGGCCTAGAACGGGGGGGGCAAACTACAATCTAGGGGCCACATCTAGCCCTTCAGATGTTTTAATCCTGCCCTCGAGTTCCCGGTGCTCCAGCTGGGGGCTCGCCCTGCTCCATGCGTGCCGTGGCTCCACGAAGCAGCGGCATGTCCCCCCTCCGGCTCCTACATGGAGGCACAGCCAGGCAGCTCTGCACGCTGTCCCTACCCCAAGCCCCGCCCCCCGCAGCTCCCATTGGAAGCATGGCCAACAGGAGCTGCGGGGGCGGTGCCTGCGGACGGGGCAGCATGCAGAGCCGCCTGGCTGTGCCTCCGTGTAGGAGCTGGAGGAGGGACATGCCACTGCTTCCAGGTGCTGCTTGAGGTAAGCGCCGCCCGGAGCCTGCCCACCTGCCCCCCTCCTGTGCCCCAACCCCCTGCCCCAGCCCTGATCCCCCTCCCGCCCTCTGAACCCCTCCGTCCCAGCCTGGAGCCCCCTCCTGCACCCCCAACCCCTCATCCCCAGCCGCACCCCAGAGCCCACACCCCCAGCCAGAGCCCTCACCCCCCTGCACTCCAACCCCCAATTCTGTGAGCATTCGTGGCCCGCCATACAATTTCCATACCCAGATGTGGCCCTCGGGCTAGAAGACCGGGAGGTCAAACCTGGGGGACCCGGTTCAGCTCTCAGGGGAGTGTTTGCGCCCCTGGAGATGAGAATTTCGGCTCCTTAGCTGCTCCCTCGATTTCCAACTCCTGGAACGTGTTCACCGATGAGCACATTCCCCTCCCGCCTCGGGAATAAAGGGGCCGTCTCAACTTCACAGAGCTGGCTGGTGAATAGACACGACCTGTGCCAGCCGGGCGCTGTCGGCCTGAATATCGTCCCTTCAGCAAACTAGAAATCACCCGCTCCTGGCAAGTCCCAGCGGGCAGCGGGTGCCGAGACGCTAGGCTAGTGCAGGATTTCGGAGGGGCGGATTAGCCTCACGAGACGCCGCAGAGATCCCGTCGGCGATAAGCCAAGGAGAGGAATCAAGTGCTCGTCCAGCACTAACGAGGCTCTGTATATTCCTAGTCAAATTATCTCTAACTAGGTTTGGCCTTTTCAGACCACCGTTAGCTGGGGGAGGGGAGCTAGCGGCCAGTTAGCCCAATCCACCCTGCCGGCCCGATTTCCCCTCTCCCCGAAACCTCACCCATGCAGCAGAGGTGCCGAATGGGGGGCCATGGTTGGCGCTGGTGCCAGTTCTCACAGCTGGGCCAGGGCTTGCTGTACGGCTCGGGAACAACGGCCCGATCCCTCAGTGCATCGGCCTCAGCCATGGGGCAGCCAGCGCAAGCTGGGATCGACTGCCCTGCCCAGCCACGCTCGCGCCACTCCCAGGGGCACTGCCCGCCCACGGGACAGGACGTGCTGCGAGGTGGGGGTGGCAGGGCGTGGGATATGGGGGGCTGGCAGGGTAAGGGAAGGGCAAACACTGGGAGGCTGGATTGTTACCCGCACAACTTCTCTGTTACACGCACACTAGGGCACCGGGCACCCACCCTTTCCCTGGCGGCGCCGGTCAGCACGACCGACTGGGCCGTTAGAAGTCTGGTCGGTGGCGCAGGGGGGGCCCAGGGCTAAGCCAGGCTCCCTGCCTGCCCTAGCTCCGCGTGCTGCCCCGCCCCATGGGCCGGCTCCACAGCTCCCATTGGCCGGGAACCGTGACCAGTAAGAGCTGCAGGGGCGGGGCAGCCTGCGGGTGCAAGGGCAGCGCTTGGAGCAGGGGTGGCCAACCTGGGGCTCCGGAGCCGCCTGCCGTCTTCAGAAGTTAATATGCAGCTCCTTGCACAGGTGCTGACTCCGGGGCTGGAGCTACAGACGCCAACTTTCCACTGCTCAACCCCAGGCCCCGCCACCTCCACCCCTTACCCAAGGCCCCGCCTCTTCCTGCCCCCTCCCCTGGGCCTGCTGCCCCCTTGCTCCTCCCCCCTCCATCCCAGAGCCTCCTGTACACTGCGAAACAGCTGATGGCGGCGGGCAGGAGGCACGGGGAGGGAGGGGAAGGGGCTGCCGGTGGGCGGGAGGTGCTGGGAGCTGTGGGGGGAGCTGCTGGGGGGCTGCTGACGTGTTACTGTGGCTCTTTGGTAAGTTCTGGCTCCTTCTCAGGCTCAGGTTGGCCACCCCTGGCTTGGAGCATCTCTGGCCACCCATGTGCTTAGGGGTTGCAGGCACCTGGCGGCCGCTTCCCGGGAGTCGTGGTAAGCACCGCTGGGACCCCGCACCCCAAACCCCCTCCGGCACCCCAACCCCCTGTCCCAGCCCTGAGTCCCCTCCCACACCCTAACTCCCGCCCAGAGTCCTCACCCCCTGCACTCCAAACCCCTCATCCCCAGCCCCACCCCAGAGCCTGCACCCCCAGCCGGAGCCCTCACCCCCTCCTGCACCCCAACCCCCTGCCCCAGCCCTGAGTCCCCTCCCACACCCTAACTCCCTCCCAGAGTCCTCACCCCCTGCACCCCAAACCCATCATCCCCAGCCCCACCCCAGAGCCTGCACCCCCAGCCGGAGCCCTCACCCCCTCCCGCACCCCAAACCCCTCATCCCCAGCCCCACCCCAGAACCAGCCCCCCAGATGGAGCCCTCACCCCCCTCCTGCACCCCAACCCCCTGCCCCAGCCTGGTGAAAGTGATTGAGGGTGGAGAGAGCGAGCGACAGAAGGAGGGGGGATGGAGGAAGTGGGGGCGGGGCCTCGGAGAAGGGGCGGGGCAGTGGCAGGACCTCAGGAAAGGGGTGGGGCAGGAGGCAAGGCAGGGCAGGGATGTTCCCTTTTGTGTGATTAGAAAGTTGGGACCCTATTAGCTATTCCTTAACAAGCAGTCCTGACATCCTGTAAAACAATCCTTTAACCAACCCTACCCCACCACCTGAACTGATTTACACCTAGCAAACCGGATTATGTACCAGACAGAAACAATCAGAGACCCAGACAGAGACACAATAGAGAAGTGGGGCCCATGAAGACAAAACAATAAGTGGGGATCTCACAACCACAGCTGTTGATAGGTGATTTCGTGCCGGACAGATGCTGTCAAACTACGTTTTCTCTAAGCATCAGCTCTGTGTCTGTAGCTGGTGCTGGCGGGTGCTCTTTGGAGAGGAACTGTGCGATTTTACAGCGTTTTAATGGCATTCGATGGATTGGGAGGAGGTGACAGACAAAGGCCTCATCCTTACAGGATCAGCGGGGGGAGCGGAGCGAGGCCGGACCGTAGTGGGCCAGGTTAACAACCCATCTGCTCTGGGTGGTGCCCATGTGTCCGTGAGGCCCATATGGCGTCTCCGTGTGCCTGTGTAGCCACGTGTGTGCGTCAGGGCTTCGGATGCCCGTCGCCACGTGTGTGCAGCGTGTGTGTGTCCCGCAGGCCAGTGGGGGTGTGGCTGTGTGCTCAGGAGGTGGCAGGGGCATGTCTCTGCGTGCTGGTGGAGCTGTGTGTGGCTGTGTGTCCACGTGTCTGTTTGTGTCCGTAGGGAACGTGTGGGTCTGTGTGGGTGTGGGTCTGTGTGGGTCCGGGTGTCTGTGTGAATCCATGGGTCCGTGTGTCTGTGGGTGTGGGTCTGTGTGAGTCCATGGGTCCGTGTGTCTGTGGGTGTCCGTGTTGGTGTGGGTCTGTGTGGGTCCGTGGGTCTGTGTGTGTCTGTGTGAGTCCATGGGTCCGTGTGAGTCCATGGGTCCGTGTGTCTGGGGGTGTCCGAGTGGGTGTGGGTCTGTGTGGGTCCGGGTGTCTGTGTGTGTCTCTGTGAGTCCATGGGTCCGTGTGTCTGTGTGAGTCCATGGGTCCGTGTGTCTGGGGGTGTCCGTGTGGGTGTGGGTCTGTGTGGGTCCGGGTGTCTGTGTGAGTCCATGGGTCCGGGTGTCTGTGGGTGTCCTTGTGGGTGTGGGTCTGTGTGGGTCCGGGTGTCTGTGGGTGTCCGTGTGGGTGTGGGTCTGTGTGGGTCCGGGTGTCTGGGGGTGTCCGTGTGGGTCTGTGTGGGTCCGGGTGTCCGTGTGAGTCCGTGGGTCCGGGTGTCTGTGTGAATCCATGGGTCCGTGTGTCTGTGTGTGTCTGTGTGTGTCTCTGTGAGTCCATGGGTCCGTGTGTCTGGGGGTGTCCGTGTGGGTGTGGGTCTGTGTGGGTCCGTGTGTCCGTGGGTGTCCGTGTGGGTGTGGGTCTGTGTGGGTCCAGGTGTCCGTGTGAGTCCATGGGTCCGTGTGTCTGTGGGTGTCCGTGTGGGTGTGGGTCTGTGTGGGTCCGTGTGTCTGTGTGTGTCTGTGTGAGTCCATGGGTCCGTGTGAGTCCATGGGTCCGTGTGTCTGTGTGTGTCTGTGTGAGTCCATGGGTCCGGGTGTCCGTGTGGGTGTGGGTCTGTGTGGGTCCGGGTGTCTGTGGGTGTCCGTGTGGGTGTGGGTCTGTGTGAGTCCATGGGTCCGTGTGTCTGGGGGGGTCCGTGTTGGTGTGGGTCTGTGTGGGTCCGGGTGTCTGTGTGCGTCCATGGGTCCGTGTGTCTGGGGGTGTCCGTGTTGGTGTGGGTCTGTGTGGGTCCGTGTGTCTGTGTGTGTCTGTGTGAGTCCATGGGTCCGGGTGTCCGTATGGGTGTGGGTCTGTGTGGGTCCAGGTGTCTGTGTGAGTCCATGGGTCCGTGTGTCTGTGGGTGTGGGTCTGTGTGAGTCCATGGGTCCGTGTGTCTGTGTGTGTCTGTGTGGGTCCATGGGTCCGTGTGTCTGTGGGTGTCCGTGTTGGTGTGGGTCTGTGTGGGTCCGTGTGTCTGTGGGTGTCTGTGTGAGTCCATGGGTCCGTGTGTCTGTGGGTGTGGGTCTGTGTGAGTCCATGGGTCCGTGTGTCTGTGGGTGTCCGTGTGGGTGTGGGTCTGTGTGAGTCCATGGGTCCGTGTGTGTCTGTGTGAGTCCATGGGTCCGTGTGTCTGTGGGTGGCCATGTGGGTCTGTGTGAGTCCATGGGTCCGTGTGTCTGTGGGTGGCCGTGTGGGTCCGTGGGTCCATGTTCACATGGATGCATGAGGCGGTTCCCGCTCCTCCGAGTCAGGTCTCTGCCATTCACTCTCCGGCTCAGACACGGCCCTTTTCCCCGACCCTGACCCCGGCCCGGCCGTGGCTCTGGGTGTGGTGCGAGCGGAGGCACATCCTGCTTTGCCTGTAGGGACGGGGAACGAGCTCCCCCTCATACACAACCCCACCCCCAGCCAGTTCTCAGCCCCACGGCGCAGGCGAGGAAGCCGAGGCCCAGGGCCTGGCCCGAACCCCAGCTCCCCAAGCCCCGGTTCTCCCCAAGCCCCGGTTCTGCCCACCCGTTCCAGCGGTGCCTGGTGCCCGGCTCGGCTCACAGCCCTGCCCTGCGGCACCCCCTGAGCAGGATGCGCCCGATCCAGCCCCGCATCCTTTGGTGCTGACGTAGACTCAGCCCACCCAGCCGGCGTGTCCTATAGGGCACCCCCTGCCCAGCCGACCCCGAGCACCCTCGTTTGCAATGGGGCTCTGGGTATGAGCTGACTGGGGGGTGCTGAATTTTCCCCAGGCCTACAGGAGACAGGGGACCCCAAAAGGCAGCCGGGGTGGGGAGGACTCAGCCACAGATCTGCAGGTCCTTGGCTGCCTGGGAGTCGTCCGCAGGGTGCCCCGGGGCTGGCCTGTCCTAGCACCACCCCCCCGAGCCCATGAGCCACAGGTGCCAGCTGAGCTCCGCATGCCCGCAGGAGATGCAGCCAGGCCCGTGTGGCTGCTCTGACCCCGAGGCCGCGTCTGGATGTGCAAGATCACGGGGCCAGAATTCCCCCGAGGCCTAGCATCTGTGCATGGGGTGGATGGCCTCCTCCCCAGAGCGAGCTGCACCTCCGTGGGGCTGGGGGGGTTGGAGCCGGCAGGCCCCTCAGACGCTCAGTATAATCTGGGGCCCAATGGGCACCAAGTGGGGAGCGGGTCCCCGATTCCCCCATCTCCCTGCAACACAGTGACCCTCTGGGGCTGGGGGTCCCGTCCCTGCCAGCCAGCCGGGACCCCCAGAGTGGAATCAGGGCCCCTGTGGGTTGCCGAGAGCAGCTGCCATGTGGCCCATCGTCCCGGCCGCCCCAGCTGGCTTCCAGGCCCCGGGAGGAAACGTGCGGTTGTGAAAGTCGGATGCATTAAATAAAGCAGCGGAAGGGCCCCTCTTGCCATGCCAAGTGGGTCAGGCCTGGGGAAGGGGCCCCACCCTGCTCCCCGCCCCCCTTCCTGCCCAAGCCGTGTGAGCTGCCGCGGGGCCGGCTTGGGTCACTCCTTTCCTTCCCGGTTCCTGACATTGTGTGCGGGGGCCGCGACCTGCCCGAGGACACGGGCAACGGCCGCCATCGGCTGACGGAGAAGGAAGGGGCCTGAGGGACATGGCAGCACAGAACAATCCCACGCCCCGGACGCCTGGGTTCCCGCTGGAGATGGGCCTGGTCCAGAGCTGAGCTTCCCCGCAGGCTGTGGGGTGGCGGAGCCAGGAGCAGGGTCGGCCTGTCTCTGGCTCTAAGCCACCTGTGGGTTGACTGTAGCGCGTCAGCCTGGACCCACGGGACATTGGCTGCAGCCTGCCCGGTCACGCCCAGGCCCCAGGCCTGTGGGGCAGGGTCGCCGCACACATGCCAGGCCGCTGAAGGTGCCAGCTGCCCCTTCGTGAACGGCTCATTTCAGCATCAGGACATCTACCCGGAGGAGCCCCGCGCCACAGGGGTTAAAACCCCTTGGCAGTTCCCCCCCCCCATCTCTTGGAGCCCCCCGCTTGTCACAACACCCCAGGTTTGAGCCATGCAGGCAGTGCCCAGCCCCCCACCTCCCTGTACCGCCCCCCATCTCCGCCCTGAGTCCTGCCAGCACTTTGGTGCCCCCAGCGAGCTGTGCCTGGCGCCATCACGCTCAGCTCCGGGCAGCTTGGCCACGCGTCTGCGCTCGGCCCTGCCCGTATCGCGTGGCCTTGGCTGGACTGGCTGGGCTGCCGTGAGCCGGCCACCTGGGGCTGTGTTTAGGCTGCTCTTGTCTCCCCGGTTATGAGCTGATCAGCTGCCCCACTCAGATCTCCCCCACGTAGCCCAGGCTGCATGGTGCCCGCCCCGCCACCCCATCACCCGTCAGCTCCTCTCTGCTCCAGCTGCCAGCGCCGACGCCACGTCCCTGAGCCCACCTGCCGGCTGGCTGCTGCTCCCGGACCCCAGGGGCACAGCGCCATTAGCAGGCTGGGGCGACACCTCTGGGGTGGGGCTGGCCATGCGGGATGGGGAGGCGCTGCAGACAGGTGAGATGAGAGCCAGGCCGGTGGGGCGATGGGGGCAGCGAGGGGGGCAGGGAAGGGACACAGGCATACGGATGCTGTCACACATCCACATGGCAGCACCATGTCAGTAACATACATGCCAACATACCAGTACCATACCAACCCACTGCACCATGCCAGTAGCCTGGTCCCATGCCTGTGCCATGTACAGCTATGCCAATCACATACGAGTGCCATGCCAGCATGTGTACATGCCAGTGCCACACCAGGAACATGCCATCGCCAGGCAGGGCCCATGTTGGCAGGCCAGGATCACGCTAATAGAGGGTTGCCAACCCTCTGGGATTGTCCTGGAGTCTCCAGGAGTGAACGATGAATCTTTCATTCAAAATCACGTCACGTGATGAAACCTCCAGCCAAGATTGGCAGCCCTACGTTAATATCATGCTGGCATATCGGTGCCATGCCAATACCGAGCCCTGTGATGGGGCCGTGCCGCCCCGCCAGGGAGGGGGCGAGCGAGAGGCCCCCTCGAGCTGGGTTTGCCCTGGGGGGGGGGTCGTGCAGCCCCGGCTGGCTCAGACCTACCCTGTGCCCCCCGCTCCGTGGAGGGGGAAGGGAGTGGGGCGGATGGGAGGCCGCTGGGCCCCTGGAACCAGGCAGGGCCTCGGCCGCTGGCTGACCCCGGGCTGCTGGGCAGGGGCCGGTTTCCTCCTGCAGTAGCAGGGGGGGCGTAGCCACGAGCCCCTGTCCCAGCGAGGGGAAACCGAGCGCTGACAAGAGCAATGAGCTTCCTTCCTCCTGCAGTGCAGCACCGGGCGCGGCCTGCCTGGGCCTCGGCCCCCCCATCGGCACCGCGGGCACAGGCGGGTGCCAGGGAGTGGGCAGGGCCCCGGGGTATTCTGGGTAACGGGCTGGGGTCAGGGGCGTGGGCAGGGCCTCAGGGGATTCTGGGTAATGGGCTGGGGCCAGGGGCGTGGGCAGGGCCCTGGGGGATTCTGGGTAACAGGCTGGGATCAGGGGGGTGGACAGGGCCCCGGGGGATTCTGGGTAACGGGCTGGGGCCAGGGGGTGGGCAGGGCCCTGGGGGAGTCTGAGTAATGGGCTGAGGCGATAGGAGTGGCATCCTTTAAAAAGTGAAAGTTAAATCCTAGTGAGGAAAATAGAAAGGAGCATAAACTCTGGCAAATGAAGTGTAAATATACAACTAGGAAGGTCAAAAAAGAATTTGAGGAACAGTTAGCGTAAGACTCAAAAAGTAATAGCAAAAAGACATTTAAGTACATCAGAAGCAGGAAGCTGCTAAACAACCAGTGGGGCCACTGGATGATCGAGATGCTAAAGGAGCACTCAAGGACGATAAGGCCGTTGCGGAGAAACTAAATGAATTCTTTGCATCCGTCTTCACGGCTGAGTATGTGAGGGAGATTCCCACACCTGAGCCATTCTTTTTAGGTGACAAATCTGAGGAACTGTCCCAGATTGAGGTGTCATTAGAGAAGGTTTTGGAACAAATTGATAAATTAAACAGCAATAAGCCACCAGGACCAGATGGTATCACCCAATAATTCTGAAGGAACTCAAATGTGAAACTGCAGAACTCCTAACTGCAGTTTGTAACCGATCATTTAAATCAGCTTCTGTACCCAATGACTGGAGGATGCCAATTTTTAAAAAGGGCTCCAGAGGTGATCCCGGCAATTACAGGCCGGTAAGCCTGACTTCAGTACCGGGCAAACTGGTTGAAACTATAGTAAAGAACAAAATTGTCAGACACATAGATGAACATAATTTGTTGGGGAAGAGTCAACGTGGTTTTAGTAAAGGGAAATCACGCCTCACCAATCTACTCAAATTCTTCAACAAGCATGTGGACCAAGGGGATCCAGTGGATATAGTGTGGTTAGATTTTCAGAAAACCTTTGACAAGGTCCCTCACCAAAGGCTCTTAAGCAAAGTAAGCTGTAATGGGATAAGAGGGAAGGTCCTCTCATGGATTGGTAACTGGTTAAAAGACAGGAAACAAAGGGTAGGAATAAATGGTCAGTTTTCAGAATGGAGAGAGGTAAATAGTGGTGGGAAAAGGGGTAAACAGTGAGGTGGCAAAATTTGCAGATGATACAAAATTACTAAAGATAGTTAAGACCCAGGCAGACTGTGAAGAGCTGCAAAAGGATCTCTCAAAACTGGTGACTGGGCAACAAAATGGCAGATGAAATTCAATGTTGATAAATGCAAAGTAATGCACATTGGAAAACATAATCCCAACTAGACATATACAATGATGGGGTCTAAATGAGCTGTTACCACTCAAGAGAGAGATCTTGGAGTCATTGTGGACAGTTCTCTGAAAACATCCACTCCATGTGCAGCGGCGTCAAAAAAGCGAACAGAATGCTGGGCATCATTAAGATAATAAGACAGAAAATATCATGTTGCCTCTATATAAATCCATGGTATGCCCACATCTGGAATACTGCGTGCAGATGTGGTCACCCCATCTCAAAAAAGATATATTGGAATTGGAAAAGGTTCAGAAAAGGGCAATAAAAATGATTAGGGGTATAGAACGGCTTCCACATGAGGAGAGATTAATAAGACTGGGACTTTTCAGCTTAGAAAAGAGATGACTAAGGGGGGATATGATAGAGGTCTATAAAATCATGACTGGTGTGGAGAAAGTAAAGAAGGAAGTGTTATTTACTCCTTCTCATAACACCAGAACTAGGGGTCACCAAATGAAATTAATAGGCAGCAGGTTTAACACACAAGGAAGTATTTCTTCAGACAACGCACAGTCAACCTGTGGAACTCCTTGCCAGAGGATGTTGTGAAGGCCAAGACTATAACAGGATTCAAAAAAGAACTAGATAAGCTCATGGAGGACAGGTCCATCAATGGCTATTAGCCAGGATGGGCAGGGAAGGTGTCCCTAGCCTCTGTTTGCCAGAAGCTGGGAATGGGCGACAGGGGATGGATCACTTGATGATTCCCTGTTCTGTTCATTCCCTCTGGGGCACCTGCCATTGGCCACTGTCGGAAGACAGGACTCTGGGCTAGATGGACCTTTGGTCTGACCCAGTCTGGCCGTTCTTATGAGTGGGCAGGGCCCTGGGGGAGTCTGGGTAACAGGGGATAGGAGGATGGGATGGGGCTGGGCCGGGCCCCGCTGGATTATGGGTGACTGGGTATTCAGTCCCAGAGGCTCCTGGGTCATGCCGAAGAGGAGGGAGCCCCAGACAGATGGCACGGCTTCTCAACCCCCTCGCCCCATGTCTCCCCAGCAGGGTGACTGGGAGTTAAATGCTGTTTGTGCACAAGGCCCAGACCACCGGTGAGGGAGCGCGGCACAGGTTGGGGGCGGCTCCGTTACACACGGAGTGGAGGCTCGTGGGCGGCCCCGCTGCAGGGCATGGTGGGATGGAGCTGGGCGGGCCGGCTGCTGTGCTTGTGGCTTCCCATCCTGCCTGCTGGGGCTGCTGCAGACGCCAGCAGCTGGATCAGGTCTGCTGAATTCCAGGTGCCGACACAAATTAAGTCCTTACCCCTTGTGGCTGTGAAAAAACGGTCCCAGCTGGGACTCACTGCAGAGCTGGCTGACAGACGGATGCTGGGAGTGGTGCCATCCTTTCCTGTTCATCTCAGTAGGGTGTTAACTCTGAAACCTAGTGACCACCTGTATGACAGCCATCAGCTGTGTCTCTGCTGGTCAGGTTAGTACAAGCGCCCAGCTGCATGGCAGTCATTGGCACAACTTGAGTAGACCCCCACCCCCACCCTCCTGAGCCTACCACTCAACTGCTGTCCTAGCTGCCCAGTAGGACAGGGAGTGGATGCTTTAATGAAGAGGCAATGTTAGCTAGGAGTCAGAGCAATGAGAAGGGAGTCAGGACTCCTGGGTTCTATTCCTGGCTCTAGGAGGGGGGTGGAGTGAGTGGGGGCTGGGAGCCAGGACACCTGGGTTCTATTCTTTGCTCTAGGAAGGAAGTGGGATCCAGTGATTAAAGCAGGGAAACAACAATACTTAGCAGTTATCTAATGGGCTATTTGACACTGTACAGCCATTAACGGATGAACCCGCCACATAGCCCCATGCAGCAGGGAGCTGTTATTATCCCACTGTTAGAGATGGGGAAACCGAGGCCCAGAGACTTGCCCAAGCTCCCTCAGCGACAGAGCTGGGAACAGAACTCAGGAACTCGCGAGCCAGGACGCCTGGGTTCTGGTCCTGGCCAGCTGCACAACCTGGGGCTTGGCCCTTCTCCCTCTGTGCCTCAGTTTCCCGGCCTGCCCAGCAGGGATCCTGCTGCTTCGCTGTGGGGGCGCGAGGGTTAACGGGTAGCTTACAAAGCCCTGGGTAGCCATCGCCCTCCGTAACCCCAACCTCCTGCCATGCTCCAGGCTGGTGACAGCCCCCCCCCCCGCCCGATGGCAGCATGGGGGGGGCGTGTTCCCAATTAGCACCTTGAGTGCTGCCAAAGGAATCTGCTATTAGCCCATGAAGCTGCACAGTCCCCCTGCCAGCCCCTGCCCCGCAGCCTCTCCCGGCCGCACCCCTTGGCTGCCGGCCCAGCTCCCTGTGGAATTCGAACGGGTGCCGAGGGGTTATGTGGAGTTGAGCGTTATTTGTCTGCGTGGTAGCTGGGCCCAGCCCCCGGGCACGGGGCCAGGGCCGGGGGAGGGTTTGTTGTTCTTCTCACTAACTCTCTTATTCCACAAAGCGAGCGAGAGCCCCGTGGCACGGGGAGCCCTTCGCCACTGGCAGCCTGGCAGAGCCTGGGCCACTCGCGCTGGGCAGAGGGGCTCTTCCTGGGGGGGCCAGCCGGGGGCACCTTCACGTCAATGGCGCTGGGGCAAGTTGCTGCACAGACACACCGCGAGACTCTTGCTGGCAGCCGAATGGGTAGGGGAAACTGAGGCACGTAGCGAGGCGGTGACGTGGCCAAGTCACCCAGCAGTGCTGTGGCAGGATCTCTGCCAGCTGAATCGCCTTCATCCCAGCCCAGGGATCTGGCCACTAGGTGCAGGGCTGGCATCCACTGGCCCAGTTCCTGCAGCGGGATGGGCCGGTGCAAACCCGCTCTGTGGTCATGCAGCACTTCGGCACGGGGGTCCCTACATTTCCCTCTGCACGAGGGTGCCTATTGTGGCCCCGCCCCTCCCCTCTGGCTCCGCCCATTCCCCCCAGCCCTGGGGCCTGGCGGGGCGGGGGGACAGGAACATGCCCCGCCGGGGCTGGTCCCATGGCTTTGCTCCCCTTCCCCCAGCGGGGTGGACGCCCTGGGGAGAAAGCTGCTAGCCCGTTTCCTGCCCTACCGGCCCAGGCCCATCCTCCTGCCATCCGCTGCAGAGAGAGGGGCCCTGCCCTCTGCCCACAGTCCTGCCCAGCTGGCCCCACGGCGCAGAGGCTCTGGCCGGCCCCATGGGGTCAGTGAGGCTTGTCTGAGACCAGCCCTCTCGGGATTCGTCCCCCAGGATCCTCTGAGCCCGTCTGGCCTGTTCCCCTGCTGCCACCGATCCCATCGGCTTGGCTGCTGTGCTGGGGCCTCTGCCAGACCCCCGTCTTCTCACTGCCCCCCAGCAGCCATGGAGACGCCTGGCCCCAGCTCCCCTAGCCCCCTGGGCACTGGGGCAGGGCCTGTTCCCCAGCGAGCGGCTCTGCAGAGGTGGGGTGACCAGCCCAGCTGCCCAAGCTTGCGACTGCCAGACCTGCCCCAGGAGGTGGTCCCCAGCCCAACAGACCCCCCCAGCCGAGTCGCCTGCCTCAGTGACCCCCCAGCGGCGTGGGGATGGGGCGCAGCGTCCGCTCCATGTGCCAATGGGTGGGAGTGACGCTGCGTCCCCCTGGCCTGGGGGCTGCTGTCTCCGCACCAGCCGTCCCTTGGCCCGGGCAGCCCGTCTGGACGGCCCCAGACGCGCTGTCGTAGGGACCCGCGTGGCTGGCGTCTCTGATCACACGCGCAGTGCAGGGGGACGCCACTCGCAATCTGGCTCCGCCCGGACGAGCAGGGGAGGGAAATCCCTGGTGCAACTGTGCTGGGTGTGGGGCGCTGGGGCCCAGGGCCGGTGCAAGGATATTTTGCACCCTAGGCGAAACTTCCACCTTCCGCCCCCCCCCCGACCTCCTCCCCTCCCCCCGAGCATCGCTTATTATAAACTTTAAAAAATGAATACTGCATAATGTGGCCTTGTTCATTATAATTAATACACGTTCGGCTTGAAAATATATTAATTTCATTATTTAGTCTACATGTTTAATAAAAATAAATGAATAACCTGACAATGTTGACATTGTTATTGTTTTCACTTTGCACAACATCGCATGGATCTTAAAATAAATCACATACATTATACACAATACACTGTCACTTCCTTCCTTCATTCATTCTTTCATATCAAAATCTTCTACATTTTATTCTACCTTTATAATATCCAATTATTGTTATTAATAAAATTTACAAAATTAGAGCCTTGCATGGTGTCACGTATCAGGGGGTAGCCGTGTTAGTCTGTATCCACAAAAACAACAAGGAGTCCGCCAGCAACTACACACCACAGAAACACTAACCCAGGAACCAATCCCTGTAGCAAACCTTGTTGCCTACTCTGTCCCCAGATCTAGTCTGGCGACACCATCAGAGGACCCAACCACATCAGCCACACCATCAGGGGCTCATTCATCTGCACGTCTACTAATGTGATATATGCCAGCAAAGCCCCTCTGCCATGTACATTGGCCAAACCGGACAGTCCCTACGTAAAAGGACTGCTTTCAACTACCTGAAAGGGGGTTCCAAAGAGGATGGATCTAGACTGTTCTCAGTGGTGGCAGATGACAGAACAAGGAGTAATGGTCTCAAGTTGCAGAGGTGGAGGTTTAGGTTGGACATTAGGAAAAACTTTTTCACTAGGAGGGTGGTGAAGCACTGGAATGGGTTACCTAGGGAGGTGGTGGAATCTCCTTCCTTAGAGGTTTTTAAGGTCAGGCTTGACAAAGCCCTGGCTGGGCTGATTTAGTTGGGTTTGGTCCTGCTTTGAGCAGGGGGTTGGACTAGATGACCTCCTGAGGTCCCTTCCAACCCTGAGATTCTATGATTCTATGATTCTATGAAAAGAATAAATGGACACAAATCGGACTGGTAACATACAAAAGCCAGTAGGAGAACGCTTCAATCTCCCTGGTCATTCTATTACAGATTTAAAAGTCACTATTCTTGAACAAAAAAACTTCAGAAACAGACTTCAAAGAGAAACAGCAGAACTAAAATTCATTTGCAAATTTAACACCATTAATTTGGGCTTGAATAGGGACTGGGAGTGGCTGGCTCATTACAAAAGCAGCTTTGCCTCTCCTGGAATTGACACCTCCTCACCTATTATTGGGAGTGGACCAAATCCGCCCTGATCGAATTGGCCCTGTCAACACTGGTTCCCCACTTGTGAGGTAACTCGCTTCTCTCCCTGTGTCACTATATAATGCCTGCATCTGTAACTTTCACTCCATGCATCTGAAGAAGTGGGTTTGTTACCCAGGAAAGCTTATGCCCAAATAAATCTGTTAGTCTTCAAGGTGCCACCGGACTCCTTGTTATTTTTATAAAATTAGAATAGCGGCTACTCCGTCCTACTGGGGGACTGGGTTAGGTGGGGAAGGGAAGCAGACTGGGTTCGGGTCAGTGGGGGATTGGGTTTGGCTGGGGAGTGCAAGGGGAGCAGACTGGGTTTGGTCAGTGGGGATTGGGTTTGGCTGGGGAGTGCAAGGGGAGCAGACTGGGTT
>QXTE01000366.1:650128-677728 GCA_003942145.1 Platysternon megacephalum | reverse complement strand
GCTGGGTGCTGGGTGCTGGGTGCTGGGCTCTGGGTGCCGGGCTCTGGGTGCTGGGTGCAGGCTCTGGGTGCTGGGCTCTGGGCGCTGGGTGCTGGGTGCTGGGTGCTGGGTGCTGGGCTCTGGGTGCCGGGCTCTGGGTGCTGGGTGCAGGCTCTGGGTGCTGGGCTCTGGGTGCTGGGCGCTGGGTGCTGGGTGCTGGGTGCTGGGCTCTGGGTGCCGGGCTCTGGGTGCTGGGTGCTGGGCTCTGGGTGCCGGGCTCTGGGTGCAGGGCGGCAGGCAGGGGGGGATCTCGGTCGGGGCTGCAGTAGCCGATACGTCGCCCGGTGGATAATGCTGATGTTGCTGATTTTTCTCCTCCCAAATAGGCACATTCAGCTCGTTACTTTCATTTGTCTTTATTCGTTCCCCCTCTCAAGCTGGGTCCGAGCCGCTGAGCCGCTCGGGGGTTTTACCCACTCGACCCAGACACATTTCGGGAGATTTTCTTCGTTACAGAATGAGACGCTGAAGGAAACCGCCTGCAGCCCGGCCTGGCTCCGTTAAAAGCCCCCCCGTCTTCTGCAGCTTAATTAACCTTCCCCAATAACCTGGCCATGCTCTGGGGCTCTGGGGCGCTGTCACTTTAAGAGCAGAGACAGCTGGGAAACCCCTCCAGCCTATAAAAGAGGGGAGTTTGGCCCAGGGCTGGGAGCTGGTGTCCGGCTGGGCTCGCTCTGTGCTGGAGCTAACGAGTGGAGCCCTTGTCCCTCGGCCACGCTTGCCGAGAGCATTGCTGAGCCCACCATCCCTCGCGGCAGATGGGGAAACTGAGGCAGGCAGCGGGACTGTGGCCAGAGGCCGGTTCTGAGTGGGGTGGGTGGTGGCTCCCTGGCCTCTGCTCAGTCTCCTTTGCCCCTCACCCCTTGGAGTCGTCCTGCCCTGGGCCGAGGTGACCGGAGGCTCAGGCCCTGCCTGCCCGGGAGACACTGGCTCTGAGCAGGGGCTGTGGATTTGCTGCCCGCCCGCCCGGCCCTTCCCCCCCTGGCCCCATGGCTCCGGCTGCAGCCTCCTCCCCCCTGGAGAACTGTCCCAAGAGCTCCTCTGCCTGCCCCCCGGGTGCCAGAGCCTGCCCCCGCCGGTGCCCCTCACTCCCGACCTGCAGCCCCCTGCTGTTCCCAGCCTGGGACTCGGTGCATTTCCCCAATCCTGGAGCTTCCAGCCCAGCGCCTGCAGCGCCCGCCTCCCCTCCCAGCTGGCAGCTCCCAACCTGCTCCCGCTCCCTTGGCAGGGGGGGAGCTTCGGGGCGGGCGGGGCCGACACTGACTCGGCGTCACGGCGCCGGGGCTCGGATCTCGGCGTGATGGAGCATGTAGGAGCCAGGCTGCCACATGCAGGGCCCGTGGGGGTGGGGCAGTCGCAGCAGCCCCGTGGATTTGCCTGGGGCACAGGATCTTAGGGGGGCAGATGCCAGGCCCCTCCCCCACACTACAGCTGCTCCTCCCCCCACGACAGCCTCCTCCTGGGAGCCAGGACACCTGGGTTCTGCTCCTAGCTCCACCACTGGTTCGCTGGGGCCTCGGGCAAGTCTCTCGCTCGCCCCGTGCCTCAGTTTCCCCGTGTGTACAACGGGGGTGTACTGAACAGCTCAAGCAAGTCCCACAGTCCCCTTGTATGGCTGGGGCCTGAGCCCTGGCGCAGGGGGGGGGCCCGGCCCCAGACCCCCTGCCGGGCAGAGGGAGCATCCGCTCTGAGTCCCCGTCCTGCCGGCTCCACCCCCGTGGGGCTGCCAGAGGCCACATGTCCAGGGAGCCCCGAGGCCTGCGGTGCAGCTGCCGTGACCCTGGGGCACCCAGCGGGGGTCACTATGTGGCTGTTCCGTTCATCCCATGCCAGGCCTGCCGTACTCCACCCCAGAGGTGGCCGCAGGGGTCTCCTGTGTCTGTGCATTTGGGGTCAATGGGCGGGGGGGGAAGCCCAGGACAGCAGCCCACGGGGCGCTGTGAGGGGGCTGCGCCGAGGCGGGGGCCAGGAGGGCTGCAGGGAGCTCAGCTGTCCAGCCCAGAGGGTCGTGAGTTCAGATCCTGCTGCAGGGGATTGGCGGGGAGGGGAGGGTAAAACTGCCTGTGACTGCTGGCCGCCCCCGATCAAACGGGCCCCTAGGCTCGGGGCACAGAGAACAGCCACCGAGCAGGGCGCCCTGGCCGTGCCCCTGCTCTGCCCCCTATGGGTGGGGCAAGGGCCTGCGGTGCCAGGACGCTGGATGGAGAGGGCAGTGGGGTGCTGGGCTGGGCCAAAGCCCCTTTCCAGAGCTCCCACCGCCTCTCCTCTCCCTTCACTCCCACCCCGCAGACGCTTCCAGCTGCTGGGGCTCTGTGGGGCTGACCCCTCACTGTGCCGGTCTCCACTGGTGCCCTCAGCAGCGTCAGGCACCAGCCCGTCGGCGTAACGGCTGCCCTGTGCTCACGGGCACAGCCCCCCAGAGCTGTGCTGTCCAGTGGGTGGGGCTGGGATCCAGGCAACCTGGAGCCTATTCCCGACTCTGCTTCCTGCTCCGTGCCTCAGTTTCCCCATCTGTGCTGGGAGGATGCTCCTGGCCCCCCTTCTGTGGCGTGCTCTCTGCTGTCGAAGCCCTGGGGGTCCCAGCCGAGCCCTGCTGCAGCAGAGACCCTCCCCGCAGAGCAGGGGCTCCCACAGGCCAGGCTCTGAAGCACGTGGCCTGGAGGGGGCGCTGCGCTCTGGGCAGGATGCGGCACCAGGTGGAGCCAAGCGCCTGCCTGGGGCCCAGCTCTGTGGGTTGGGAAAATTACAGCTTCAGAGCCGCTGTGGAGTCGGCTCTGTGCTGAGCTACACGCAGCCAGGCAGACACGCCCAGACACGCACACGCCGAGACACGCACAGACACGCATGTGCACACGGAGACCCAGACACGCACACGCAGCCCTCAGACACGGGCGGCCCCATGTGCTCTGTGGAGCTGGAGCCAGGCCCGGCGTCTGCCNGGGGGGGGGGGGGGGGGGGGGGGGGGGGGGGGGGGGGGGGGTGGCGCTGCTTGGCTGGGAGGTTGCAAAGTAAAACCCGGCTAGTGCTGGGGGTGGGGTGGCTGATGCAGACCCTAGGGGGCGCTGTGCTGGATGGGGTCAGCGGGGGGCGCTCTCCCCTTGCAGTCTGTGCCCAGTGAGTGCAGCAGCTGGGCCCTTTTCGGGGAACCCCTGATGCCATCAGCAGCCCGGAGCGCTTTCCCCAGGAGCCCAGGGCAAATCCCGGCCCCTCCGAGCCCATCCTGCCGCCCCCCAGATCCCCCGCAGGCTGCCTGGAGCTCCCCAGGGGAGCACAGTGTGCTCTGGAGAGGCGGGACGGAGGCTGGTCCTTCCCTCCCCGGCCTGTCCCCAGACGCTGCCCCTGGCCCTGGTCCCCAGCCTCCCTCCCTGGCGTCCTGGCGTGGCCTCTGGCAGCTCTGTGCCCGGCTGGAGGCAGGTCAGCGCCGGCCTCCACAATGCCCCGGCCTCGTGCTCCACCCCTGGCTACCCCGAGCTGCAGGCGCTGCTGGGCCAGCGCGAGGGAGCCAGGCCCCGGGTGGGTTCCCGGCGGCACAAGCCCTGCTGAGGGGGCAGCGCCAGGGCTGGGCCTCGCCTGATCTCGGTAGGACGCTGCCCCGGGACTGCAGATCCCTGCACCCGCCCTGCAGGCTGCACAGATCCCGCGCTGGCAGGACCCCCCGGCAGCGGGACCAGGGGAGTTAAGGGTTAAAAGCTCCCCTGGGAAAGGCCTGGGGGGCAGGGCTGGCGAGGGGCCTGCAGGGAGCGGCTGGGGCTGCAGGCCAGGCTCTGAGATCCCCCCACACACACAGCCCCAGCTCTCGTGGCTCAGTGGAGACGCCCATTGCCCCGGGCTAGGGACCCGGGTACCTCTGGGGCAGGATCTAGAGTTGCCAACTTGGCAATATTTAAAACCCAGACACTCCAGCAGCAGTGCTGGCCCCGCACCTGCCCCGCCCCTTCCCCCAAGGCTCCGCCCTCATCCACTCCGCTTCCCCCGCCCCCCTGATGCTCACTGGGTCAGGCTGGATTTGCTTGCGGAGCCGGGGCTGGGAGGCAGGAGGCGGCGCCCGGCTGAGTAGGGGCTGGTGCAGGACAGCGGGTGTCCGGTCAGTAGCTCTAACCGGACACTGTCGGGTCCCTTGTTCGACTGGACAGGATCGCCCAGCCAGAGAGCTCCCGCGTGCTGCCCTTCTGGGTCCTACCTGCGGGGGGATCAGGCTCCCTCACGCTGATGGGTAACCCCCCAAACGCCATCCCATGCATGCTGCCCCCACCTGCCCACAGAGCCGCCGGGCGGTTGGGGCCAAGCAGAGCCTGGCAAATGCAGCCCCCCAGGCTGGAGGTGCAATCCTCACTGGGGAAACTGAGGCACGGGCCCTAGGTGGCTTCCCCAAGGCATCCTGCTGAACCACCCCAACCCCCTCTGCCCACATTCCCCCCCCCCTTTCCATGGCTCCTGCCCCCTCCTCCCCCCGCATCCCTCTAAGGTGGGAGGGCTGAGGGTGCTGGCTGGGACCGGGGCAGTGTGGCGGGATCTCTGCTGCTGCCCCTCAGCTGTGACCCACAGCCCCTCTGCTGGGTGCAGGCCCTGGAGAGCTGTGGGTGAGGAGCTCGTGCTGGGCCTGGCTTTGACCCAGTCCTCGGCAAGCAGGGCCGGGGCGTCACTCGGGGGCGTGGGGCCAGAGGGGCTGGAACTAGGGGGGCTGCCGCGCCCCCTGGCTGGAAGTGGTTTCCATTCAATCCAGGGTTTGCAGTTTGGTTTGGGTGGTCCCCCCCGCGCCCCTGGGCCTGGCTCTGCTGGGCTGAGCGGTGCCAGTGGTGTTGCTGACGGTGCCGCAGCCCGAGCTGCCTCCAGCCCAGATAGAGAAACCAGGCACCAGATGCTGATGCTCAGCTGAGCCAACGGCTCCCAGCTCTGGGGCTCGGCCTGGGCCCCGCGGTCCCTATGCCACGTCCTATGGGAGCCCCCGGCTAGCGGAGCCGTGCAGACCCCGTGTGACCAGCAGCCTGCCAGGCGGGGGGGGGGGAGGTCACCAGAGCCTGGGGGACCCCAGCAGGTGCCAACACAACGCTCATTCCCTGGGGCCTCCATTGAGGGGATCCGCTCAGCAGCCTCCTCAGTGCTGGGACAATGGGGCCTGGCTGCCTGTGCCCCCACCCTAGGGCCAAGGGGCTGGAGTCCCTCCCTCAGCCCAGCCCACAGGGGGACCTGATCTCAGGCCGGATACCCCTGGGCAGGTCTTAACCCCACCCCCGCTGCAGTCCAAGTGGAGGTGCTGGGCTGTGGGGGCAGCGCCAGGCCGGCGGGTGAGTCCCCACCAGTGGGACGTAGCCCTTGGTAGCATCGTCCAGCCACAGGCCTGAGAGATCTTTACAGAGATTCATTTTTAACCCTCCCACTCCAGGAGGTGTCTCAGTATCAGCATCCTCATTTCACAGGCAGGGAAACTGAGGCACAGGGAGGGGCGGTAGTCAGGAAAAGAACCCAGGTGCCCTGAGTCCCAATCTNCCCCCCCCCCCCCCCCCACCTCCAACCACATGCTCCCGCTCCCACTCCCCTCCCAGAGCTAGGATAGAACCCAGGAGTCCTGGCTCCCTTGCAGGGATCCGCAGGGCTGCCTGTGAGCGACCAGCAGCAGGCAGCTCTCCAGTGCCCGGTGTCCCCGTGGCTGGGCCGGGGAGTGGGGTGCAGGGAGCGGGGCGCCGGGCCGGGGAGTGGGGCGCAGGGAGCGGGGCGCCAGGCCGGGGGGCGGGGCGCGGGGAGCCGGGGAGGGGGGAGCAGGGAGGGGGGCGCCCGGCCGGGGAGCGGGGCGCAGGGCAGGGGAGTGGGGTGCAGGGAGCGGGGCGGCAGGCCGGGGAGGGGGGCGGGGGGAGGGGGGCGCGGGGCGGGGGTGGGGGGCGGGGGGCGGGGGGCCGGGGGGGGGAGCGGGGCGCGCGGAGCCGGGGAGTGGGGTGCAGGGAGCGGGGCGCCAGGCCGGGGAGTGGGGCGCCAGGCCGGGGAGTGGGGCGCAGGGCCGGGGAGTGGGGTGCAGGGAGTGGGGCGCCAGGCCGGGGAGCGGGGCGCGGGGAGCCGGGGAGCTGCCCTGCCTGCTGCAGCGCTAAGTCCCTGCGGAGCCGGGATTAGTGGCTAAGTGTCTCTATCTTTAGCCGTTTGGAGCCAGGCCGGGGTCCCGGGGAGCCAGGGGCTCCGGAGCTGGAGAACCCCCAGGGCGCTGGCCTGGCTCAGCCAACCGTACGTCGCACTGCGGCCGCGCCCCCGGCCCGGGAGCTCAGCCGGCCAATCGCGTTTCTGGCACCCACGGGGCCCGCCCAAAATAACCAAATGTGTTCGTTTCTGGGGTCACCGCCCCTCCCGCAGGCAGCAAGATCCCACCCGGGCAGGGCTGGTCTGTGGGGTCCCACCCGGGCAGGGCTGGTCTGTGGGGTCCTGGCCTTCGTCCGGAGGGTGGATTCCCTGCTGCCCCGTGCCCCCATGGATCTCCCACTGCCCTCCCCAGGGAGGGGATGGGGTCCTGCCCTCGGAGAGCAGACGGGGTGGGGGGTTCCTCCTGCACGCCAGCCCCATGCAGCCCAGCTCATGCCAACGCTCGCCCTCCACGGGTCACGGACGGACATGTCAGATCTCCTGTTTCCAGTGCGCCCAGCTCTGGCCCGAGCCGGCCCTGCTGGGGAGAACAGCCTGCCCGGGACCCCCCCATTCTCCTCTTTTGTTTCTTGGGAGCTGGCTGCTGGTTGCACTCGGAGGGTGGGTGGCAGGACACGGCCCCACGGGAGCGCCAGGCCCCAGCAGGGCCAAAGGTCAGGAGAGCTGGGAGCTGCCCCCGGCCAGTCCAGACACGACTCTGCGGGGCCGGCAGGTACCTGCTGCCGTCACGGCTCCTGGAAAGTACCTTCCCCTCCCTCCTTTCTACCCTAGCGGCTGCACCCGCCCAGCAGGGGATTCCGGGCCCCGTGGTTCCTGGGGCACCAGGGAACCTGTGCCGGGAAACCCCCATCTCGGACTGAGACGCAGCTGGGCAGGCCACTGCTGCCAGCTGCGTCCCCGCTCATCCAGATGTGGGGAGGGGCGAGCTGGGTCCCCACCTGGCCAGATGTGGGGAGGGGCGAGCTGGGTCCCCGCCCATCCAGATGTGGGTGGGTGGGTGTACGGGGGGGAGCTGGCTCTCAGCTTTCTCCAGAGCATGGCAGCAGGAGTGTGACCCCCGGAACCCACCTCACACCCCAGGGAGCCCCAGCTGGCCTGGGGCATTAACCAGCCCAGGGCGGGGTGCTGGGGACGGGCAGGCCCTGCCCGGTGGGGTGGGGAGGGGCAGAGGATTGCAGGGGGTTGGAGGGGTTATCCTGCCGGGGCAGTAAGGGGACAGCCGGGGGGGCTCTGGAGCTGGGTTTAACAGGCCGCAATTACCACCCCCCGCCCCCTACTGCCCACCCCCCATAGCAGAGGGGCTGGGTCTCCCCCCTCGGAGCACAGCCCCCCCCATTCCACACGCTCAGACCCAGCCCAGTCAGGAGGAGCCCCCCCCCCCCGAGCTGCTCCCCCCTTGTGTGTCCCAGGAATTAGTTCTCTGCCAACCTCAGCCCCTGCCCAGCCCGGGGCGGCTCCACTCGCATGGGCCCAGCTCTGGACATGGTGCCGCCAGCTGGGACTACGCCAGGTGGCCCCCCAGGAGCAAGGGACTGAAGCAGAGACCTCCTGGCATGCCCAGCAGCTGCTGCCATGTGCCGGGGGGCAGCGCCCATCCCTGGGCGGCGTCTCTAGGCGCCCTGATGCTCACAGATGCTGCTTTGCCCTCAGGGCCGCGGGCGCTGCTCTGCCCAGCCCCTGGGAAATTATCCCAAGGTTAAACTGAGTCTTCGTTAGCAAATCGGGGTCCGGGGGTGCCACAGCCACCAGTGAGGCAGGGCCCAGGGCTGGGAGTCAGGAGAACCGGGCTCTCTTCCTGGCTCTGCCACTGGCCTGCTGAGTGACCCTGGGCAAGTCACTGCCCTGCTCTGTGCCTCAGTTTCCCCATCGCACCCGGTGTCTAGCTGGCCTAGCAATACCTCCGAGGAGCCCTGGGGCGACCCCAGGGTCTGCCCCACAGCAGAACATGGCCTGCTGGGCTTAGCTCTGACGGGAAGGAGCAGGTGGCGTCTGGCTCTGGGTCCGGCCTGTTCTAAGAACCCCTGGCCAGAGCGCTAAATCCCAGGGGGCGGTTGAAACGCTCTAGGCCCAGGCTCTGTCATGCCTGGCGACCTTCCCCTGAGCTCAGGGCCCCATCGGGCCAAGCTGACCAGGCCAGGGTGAGCGTCAGGCCCTGCCCCACAGTCTGAATGGACAAGACAGACACAGGAGGGGAAACTGAGGCATGGAGCGGCAGCGTTACATTCTGTTCATTTTTCCTGCCCGTGGGGCCCATCCCCCTTTCTTGTCATGACCTGGCTAGGGCCCCCCCCCCCCGGCGCTAGGCACTGCACGAACAATCGCCTCCGTGCAAACCGCTAGGCAGCCTCTGGGCCCCGCTGCCCAGTCCCCTGCCAGTCCCCAAGCTTGGGCCACTCCGGCTGGGCACCTCCTGAAGTAAACTCTGATCTGTGAGGGGGAGCATGCTGCGGGGGGGCTGCTCCTCCCAGCTGGCTGTGGGGGGGATGGGAACAGATGGTGGGTTTTGTTCATTTCCCCTCGGAGGCAAAGCAGCCGGCAGCGGAGCTGTTTGATCTGTGCCCCCCCCCCCGCCGCCCCCCGCCCCGCGCCTGTTGACAGTGTTTTTCCGCTCGGTCGGTCGCTCGTGCCCGCGGGTGAGGGCTGCGCTGAAGGGGGCGGGTCGCCGGGGACGGGAACCACCGGAGTCTGGGCAGCCTGCGCTCGCACGACAGACTGACGGTGCCACGGCTCCAGGCAGGGGCAGGGACCTGGGGCTGAAACGCCCCCCAGGGCCTGGGCCACGTCCCGCTTACCCCCCGGTGAATTGCGCCTTGGCCTGTTGGGTGGGTACGTGTGAGGTGCAGGATCCTGGCCCGTAGCGTCTGTGGGCTCAGCCCGGGCCGCTGGCAGAACATCCCTGCTCACGCTGGTGCTGGCCTGATGGGGCGGGGGGTGACCCTTAAAGACGGGTCCGTGCTCACCCATGGCAGGGGCCAGGCTCCCCCCTCACACCCCGGGAGCTCAGCGACACCCCTCGGGCTGTCAGTGGCTCTGGCTCTGGCTTTTGCCCCCAGTCCTGGGACGTGAGGAGACGCTGGGCTGGCAGGTGGTGGAGAAAGCTGGAAATGTGACCCCCCAAAGCGACCTCACACGAGCCCCCAAAGTGAAGCCATGTGACCCCCCCAGAGTGACACTCAAAGTGACCCCTGCATGACCCCCAGATGACCCCCCTGTGACCCCATGAACCCCAAAGGCAAATAAAAAGAAGGCGAGTGATGCTCAGTGCCCTGCCGTGAAGCCCGTCTCAGTCTGGGGCGCCGGGCTCGGCCCTTGGGGGCTGGCGTGGGGACGCACGGGCTGCCCTGGGGCGAGGGGCTGAGCGTGGGGCCGTGGGAGCAAAGCTCAGAGCCGAGGCAGCGAGAGTCGAGACCCTCCCCGGGGGGGGAAGCGGCTCCCGGCTGTGTAATGCAGCCTGTCGCCGGGTGGATCCCGCGCCTCGGGAAGAGACGGTTAGTTATAAAGCACCCCAGGGAGGGGTGGGACATGTACAGAGATAGAAAGCAGGGTCTGTAGTCTGGGGCTAGGGTCCTGGCTCCGGGAGGGGAGTGGGGTCTAGTGGTTACAGCAGAGGGACTGGGAGCCAGGACACCTGCGTTCTCTCCCTGACTCTGGGAGGGGAGTGGGGTTTAGAGGTTAGAGCAGGGGGCACTGGGAGCCAGGACTCCTGGGTTCTTTCCTCAGCTCTGGGAGGAGAGTGGGGGCTAGTGGTTAGAGCAGGGGGCTGGGAGCCAGGATGCCTGGGTTCTAGTCACAGCTTGGGGGAGGGGGAGTGGTGCCTAGTGGTTACAGATTCATGGATTCCAAGGCCAGAAGGGACCTTTGTGATCATCTTGTCTGAGCCCCCCGAAGAGCACAGGCCAGAGACCCGCCCCACAGTCATCCCTAGAGCAGAGCTGTTAGACAAACGGCCACTCTTGTGTTAAAAATGGCCCGTGATGGAGAATCCACCCTGACCTGGGTAAATTGTCTCCCTGGTTAATCCCCCTCCCTGTTAAAAACATGCACCTTATTGCCAGTCAATCTGTCTCCCTTCAGCTTCCAGCCCTTGGATCGTGGGAGACCTTCCTCTACCAGGCTGCAGAGCCCGGGATGAAATCTTTGCGCCCCGTGTAGGTACTGACAGACTGAGCGTCACCCCTTCACCTTCTCTGTGTCACGCTAAATAGCCGGAACTCCTTGAGTCTGCAACCCTACACGGCAGGTTTTTGAACCCTTTAATCATAATTGTGGCTCTTCTCTGCCCCCTCTCCGATGGATCAGCACCCTCCTGACCTGTGGGCACCAGAACGACGGATTCCAGCAGCAGTCGCACCAGTGCCGAACCCAGAGGTAAAATCATGTCTCCTCCTAGCTAAGAGTCCCCTGTTTATCCATCCAAAAAGCACGTTGGTCCTTTTGGCCACAGCCTCCCACTGGGAGCTCATGTTCCACTGATTCTCCACCCCCCGGTCCCAATGCTTCCCAGGACAGAGGCCCCAAGCCTGCGTTGTTTGTACCTCCATGCACACGGCTGCATTTAGCCAGACTAAAATGCATATTGTTCGGTTGTGCCCAGCTCACCAAGCAATTCACCAGTGACCTGGTCTCTACATCAGTCACCGCTCCCCCCAGTTTTCATGTGAGCTGGAAACTATCAGAGATGATTTTATGTTTTCTTCCAGGTCAAATGTGAGATAGCGAAAGGCCCAGAACAGATCCCGGTAGAGCGACACCCACTCCATGACGATTCCCCGTTCCAGTGATATTTTGAGCTGTATGTTAACCAGCTTTTAATCCATTTACTGGCTGCCAGGTTAATTTCACATCATCCTCGCTTTTTAATCAGAATGCCATGTGGTCCCACACCCAGCGCTTCGCAGACGTCTAAGGTCATTACATCGCCACTCTCACCTTTATCAACCAAACTTGGAAGCCCGGAAGAAGCCATCAGGTTAGTTTGACAGGATCGCTGTCCAGAACCCACATTGATTGGCATTAATTACATCACCCTCCTTTAGTTCTTTATTAATCGAGTCCTGGCTCAGCTGCTCCATTATCTTGCCCAGGATCGATGTCAGGCTGACAGGCCCGTATTCGCCTGGGTCATCCCGTTTACCCGACGGCAGCTTCCTCCAGGTTCCGGGAACGTCCCCAGTGCTCCAAGAGTCCTTGTCCGAGGTGGGTGCTGAGCCCCGAAGGGAGCGAGAGCCGGATGCTAGCAGGTCTCTTGGGAAGCAGGGGGCTATGGGGCAGGACCCCTGGGTTGGAGTCCCAGCTCTAGGGGGCTGGGCTTTGTNTGGGAGCCAGGACTCCTGGGTTCTCTCCCCGGCTCTGGGAGGGGAGTGGGGGCTGGGTGGTGAGAGCAGGGGCGGCTGGGGGGCAGGACTCCTGGGTTCTCTCCCCAGCTCTGGGAGGGGGGTGGGGGTTTGTGGGTTGGAGCAGGGGGGCTGGGAGGCAGGACTCCTGGGTTCTGTCTCCGGCTGTGGGTGGGGTGCGGGGGCTCGTGGGGGAGTGCCCGGGGGCTGGGAGCCAGGGCTCCTGGGTTCTCCCCCCAGCTCTGGGAGGGGCGCGGGGGCCGCACGGCTAGACCACGGGGGCTGCGAGCCAGCACTCCTGGGTTCTCTCCCTGGCTCTGGGAAGAGAGTGGGGGCTGGTGGGTTAGAGCAGGGGGGCTGGGAGCCAGGACTCCTGGGTTCTGTTTCTGACTGTTGTTGATTTGCAACGCGCCATCAAGGAATTTCCTTCTTCTCTGTATGCGTCGGTGTTGGGCACAGCGCTGCCCTGACTCCAACCCAGCGTGACACTGAATTAAGGCTGGCAGAGCCCTGCGAGCCCGTTGATCAAGGCGGCGATAGAGGAGTGGCACTCTGCCCACTGCCTTTCCACGCCAGCCGCAGCGCTGAGCTGGTTCAGAAGAGGCTTGTGGCTGGTTTTTCCTTCTGCTGTAATTACCACTTTCCCCTCCAGCCGGCCGGGTGACTAATGCTCAGCAGCCTGGCGGATCTGGAGCACAAGCTCTGGAGCAGCCGGGCTGAGAGCTGGGACTGTTCCCAGCTCCTTCTGTCGTGCCCAGCTCCCAGCATCGGCCTCCTCTAGCCCCGCCCCCCAGCCCACGCACCCGGCCCCAGCCATGGCCCCCACCTCAGACAAGGAGCTCATTCAGATCAGGGAGCTGCCGAGGAGCTGGAATCCAGGAGCCTTTACTGGGACCGGCCCCCATTCCCGACACCGGGGCAGATCACTGGAGTTCTCTGCAGCCCCTCCAGAGGGCCCAGCCCAGGGGCAGGGAGACTTTACGCCACATTTGGGGCCTTCCAGATCCTGGGCTGCTCCGGGGACCAAAAAGCCCTTGGTGTAAATTAGAGCAGCCCCAGGATGCTCTAACAGCAGCCCAGCTGAGCTGCCCATGGGCTGCGGCCCAGTCACGCCGCTGCAGCGCCACATACCACAGGCCTGGAACGCCCGGGGTGCCAGGGCGTGTGTAGGGAGCACTCCTGAGGCCGTGCCAGGCTGCCTGGGCATAGCAGCCCTCTACGCTGGTGGAATGGCTCAGGGACTGAATCTCTCACCGTGCATCGCTAGGCAAAGCCACTGTTTGCACCGCCTGGCCCCATCTGCCCTAGTGCTTTGCACCACGGCCGTGCCAGGGGCTGGACATGGGGATTGACAGCACGGACTAGACGTTAATTTCACAATCCCTGAGTTCCCCATCCTGGGCTGAATGCAAGGCGAGCAGGGGCCGTTCAGTCAGGCTGGACAATCCGCTGGACCCTTCTGGCCGTAAGCTCTGTTCCCCCGGCCAGGGCACAGACACACCCCTGCGATGGGGGGGCGTCTCAGGGGGCAATGGCTATTTGGGATGTCCCCGGAGTGCAGCAGAAACCATTTAACGCCCAGCAGCCCCAGGGATCAGACGTGAGACAGGAAGGAGTTAAATTCCCACCCACCCCCATCGCTGGGCAGACAGGCAGCACCAGGCCTATGCACCATGTAAGTCCCACTGATGCCCGTCAGCAGGGCTTGCTGGAATAGATTCACCCAGTCCTTGCCGAGGCCCCGAAATCAGCCGCCTGGCTGCAGCTCCCACTGCTTTCCAAGAGGTGGGGTCGCGGGGGACGGGACCACACCTCTGAAAGCCGCTGGCTTCCCCAGGTGCCGGACAGTGATGGAGGCTGAGGTTGACACATCAGCCACCAGATTCATGCCCCTCGGGTGGCTGATGGGAACGTCCCAGAGCCTGAGTGGCAGCCCAGCACTAGAGCTATGCCAGCTGGGGGGGACCCATCGCTTTGATCCCTCTTTCTGGCCTTCCTTGGCTCATCCCCCTTCCCTGGCTGGCTCTCAGGCCCCAGGCCACCTCCCCTTGCTGCTGGCCGTGTTTCCACTGGGGTTACCCTGGCCAGACAGAGGGAATTCAGGCCTCTGCACACACAGACTTGGGCTGCCTGTGACCACCCCTCCCCCACCGTGCACACTCCTGGGGGAGGTGCTGATTTTGGTCTGAGCCACTTATTGCAGCTTGGCTTAAACTTCACTAAACCGGATTAAACCCGCTGTAAAGGGGAGCAGCTGCCTGCCGCTCCGGTTTCACAACATCCTTTGAGGCTAACCGGGTACAGGCCTGCATAGAGTCCTGAAAGTGTGGGCAAGGATTGTCTCTGTGCCTCTTACATGGCTGCCAGTGACACCAGATTTCAGAGTAGCAGCCGTGTTAGTCGGTATCCGCAAAAAGAACAGGAGGACTTGTGGCACCTTCGAGACTAACACATTTATTTGAGCATAAGCTTTCGTGGGCTACAGCCCACTTCATCGGATGCATAGACTGGAACATACAGCAAGAAGATATTGATACATACAGAGACCATGAAAAGGTGGGAGTAGCCAGACCAACTGTCAGAGGCTAATTAATTGAGATGAGCGATCATCAGCAGGAGAAAAAAAACTTTGAAGTGATAATCGAGATGACCCATAGAAGGTGTGAGGATATTTAACATGGGGAAATAGATTCAATTAGTGTAATGACCCAACCATTCCCAGTCTCTGTTTAAACCTAAGTTAATTGTATCTAATTTGACCTAAGTTCATTGTATCTAATTTGCATATTAATTCAAGTTCAGCAGTCTCTCTTTGGAGTCTGTTTTTGAAGTTTTTTTGTTGCAAAATTGCCACCGTCAAGTCTGTCACTGAGTGATTAGGGAGGTTGAAGTGTTCTCCCACTGGTTTTTGAATGTTATGATTCCTGATGTCAGATTTGTGTCCATTTATTCTTTTGCGTAGAGACTGTCCGGTTTGGCCAATGTACGTGGCAGAGGGGCATTGCTGGCACATGATGGCATATATCACATTGGTAGATGTGCAGGTGAACGAGCCCCTGATGGCATGGCTGATGTGATTAGGTCCTGTGATGGTGTCACTTGAATAGATATGTGGACAGAGTTGGCAGCGGGGTTTGTTGCAAGGGTAGGTTCCTGGGTTAGTGTTTTTGTTGTATGGTGTGTGGTTGCTGGTGAGTATTTGCTTCAGGTTGGGGGGCTGTCTGTAAGCGAGGACTGGTCTGTCTCCCAAGATCTGTGAGAGTGAGGGATCATCTTTCAGGATAGGTTGTAGATCTTTGATGATGCGCTGGAGAGGTTTTAGTTGGGGGCTGAAGGTGACGGCTAGTGGCGTTCTGTTATTTTCTTTGTTGGGCCTGTCCTGTAGTAGGTGACTTCTGGGTACTCTTCTGGCTCTGTCAATCTGTTTTTTCACTTCAGCAGGTGGGTATTGTAGTTTTAAGAATGCTTGATAGAGATCTTGTAGGTGTTTGTCTCTGTCTGAGGGGTTGGAGCAAATGCGGTTGTATCTTAGAGCTTGGCTGTAGACAATGAATCGTGTGGTGTGTCCTGGAGGCATGTAGGTAAGTATAGCGGTCAGTGGGTCTCCGGTATAGGGTGGTGTTTATGTGCCCATCGCTTATTAGCACAGTAGACTCCCCTCTAGCTGTTAGCACTATAGGGGCTATGACACCGGAGCGAACAGATCTGATTCTGTCCAGCAGAGGGCTGCCTCTCACACACCATGCCACTCCTACAGACCCATTCCCGGATCCCTGGGGCCTCCTGTGGGAGCTTTATCTCCGCCTTTGTCTGGCTGGGGCTGCTGGAACCAGTAACCAAAGAGTGTGTCAGTTAGCACAAGAGATCCACCCCCCAGCCCCTGCCCCCCAGCCCGGGGCCGATCCCAAGAGCTCCCCGCGGCCCCACTTGACGCTGGGGGCCGAGCTCCGAGGCGCCCCATTCATCTGGCGCAGGAGCCCCGCCCCCGGCTGACGTCACGCGGAGGAGGGGAATCGAGGCAGGCAGCGAGCGGGCGGCACACTCGGGGCGAGCGAAGAAAGGGCAGCGCCAGCGCCGCGAACTGGGGACCCCCGAGCGCCCCGGGCCGGTCGGTTCTCGCCCCGGGCCGGGCCCCAGAGCCCCGAAGGTGAGGAGGGGGCGGGAGGGGCGAAGCCGCTTTTGTTCCTCTCCGGTGTTTGCGGGGGGGCTGCCGAGCTCGTGGCTCAGAGGGAAGCGAACCCCAGCGCCCCCCCCCGTGCAGCCGGCACCCCGCTTTCCAGGGCAGCCCCCCCCCGAAACGGACCCACGTCCTTTGTGCGAACCAGCCTCGAGCCGGGGGCGAGCGCCCACCCCCGGGAACTGGGGGGGCCCGGGAGCGCCTGGGTCCCTGGCTAGCGAAGCCCCCCCCCCTCCTGCCACCCCCAGCGCGTCTGCGCGGCGCGGGGGCCGCCAGGCTGGGGGGGGGTTGGGGGTCCCGGGGGGGTTGGGGGTCCCGGGGGGGGGCGCTGGGTTCGCTCGCTGCGGGCACCAGCTGCGCTGCAAAGTTTTCAGGCTGGGCGCTCGGGGCTGTGGGGGGGACTCCGGGGGGGGGGGCAGATCTGCGGCTGGTTCCCCCCCCCCCCCCGAAAAGCCCCTTTGTCCTCAGTGCACCCCGGGCTCCTGCCACCCCGCCTGGGGGCAGCGGGGCCCGGGCTCCCCGCGAGTGGCCGGAGACGTCCCCGGGGCGGGGGGTCCCGACTCCGCGCTCCCTGCCCGGGTCGTGTCAGCAGAGCCGCGGCCCCGCCGAGCTCGCGAAAGGCTCCGGCCGCTTCTCCTGCCTCCGCCGCCGAGCTCCGCTGGGAAAACAAACCCCCCGTGGGCGGGGGCGCGCAAGGAGCGCGCAAGGAGCGCGCAGCGCCATCTGCGAGCCCCTTTCCCTCCCCACTTGGTCTCCGGGCCCCAGGGCGCCCCGTGGCGCCGGCTGCCGCCTGCCCCCATCTCGGGGGGGCCGGAGCCGGGCTTGGCCTCGCTGCCCTGCTCGGGCCTTTGATGCAGGAGCTGGGGTGGGCGATCCGCCCCCCTGCCCCACTGCGCCGCCCCCCGGCAGCCGGGCGGCTTCCCTGGAGCTGGCAGCGCCCCCGCCCGGCTCGGTCCCTTTGGGGGGCCGGGGGCCGCCCCACCCCGCTTGGCCGGGCCGGTTCCCCGAGAGCAGCGGGCAGTGCCCGCGCCGGCCGGCAGGGGGCGGAGCGCTCCGGGCTTTTGTTCCTTCGCAGCCCGAGGGGCGGGGGGCTGCTGGGGGGCGGCTCCGTGCTGGGCGGGGGAGGGGGAGGGGGATGGGCGGCTGCTGGGCTGGCTCGGGGGGGGGCAGAGTGGGGGCTGGCTAGTGCTGGGCCGTGCGCTCCCCCCTGCCCCTCCTGGGGCGGGGAGCCCAATGGGGAGAACCAGGGGGTCTCTCCCCCCTGGCTGGGGAGTGGCCGAGCCCCCCCGCGGCTGCCTTGGCCCCCTTCCCACCCACGGCAGCTGGGCCCCGGGCTGGGCTCGGCTGGCGCCTGCAGCTGCTCCGCTGGCCTGGCCGTGTGTGGCCGGGGAGCCGGGGCCCCCCCAGAGATCCCCCTTGCCATGCTCCGTGGGATAACGGGCGCCCCGGCTTCGGGCCTGGCGTCTCCCCCGGGCTCGGGCTCCTCTGCCCCTCGCTGGCAAGGCTGAGCCCTGTGCATGGGGTGATCCCCCTCCCCCCACGGGGTGCCCATCGTCTCCCCCTGCCCCGGGGAAGCTGGAGGGCGGGTGTGCGGGGGGCAGGGCCTTTCCTCGAGGGAGAGCAGGTCGCTCTCCCGACATGTGGGTCCGGCAGCCTGTGGAGCAGGGGCAGGAGCTCTGGTCTCTGCCCAGCCCAGGTGCCCGCGGAGGGCAGGAACCGACCAGGACTCTGGCTTGGTCTCCCGAGCTGCCCTGGGCCCCGACCCCTCCAGCCCCCCAGCAGCTGCCAGGCAGTGACGGTTGCTGTGCCGTGGGTGTTTGACACGCTGGTCTAAGACCCACCAGCTCCGAGGGGCTGAGAGCAGGGGCCGGTCCCCGCGGGCTGGACTGGGCCGGGGGGGTTCCAGAGGCTCCCTCGGCTCCGGTGGGGGCGGTGAGCTCTGGCTCGTCCCCAGCCGGATCTGGCTTCCCGGCCGGGCTGGCCATGATTCCCACAGCCCCCCCGCCTCGCTTCCTGGCCGGAAATCCACTTCTCCCCTGCCGTGTCCTTCCCCGCAGGAGCCGGGTGGGAGAGGCAGCTTCCTGCTTCCCTTCATGGAAAACTGCTCTGCTCCTGCCACCGTCCTGCTGGTAACCCGTGAACCCTTCCCGCATCCGTCAGCCCCACAGCCCAGCCGTCAGCCCCCCGGCTCTCGCCTGCCCGGCCGGACGCCACGGGCACCTCCTGCCCTCTGAGGCCGTGTCCCACCCATGGTCTCTGTCAGTCCCTCCCCGGGACATGCTGGGGGCCTGTCCGGGGGGCTCTGGGCAGCGGTGCCCCCCTCTCCCTGTGTGGCATGTTTCTGCCCACTCTGCTCCAGGCTGGCAGCGGGAAGCCTGGTGGCAAAGGCCCAGCACAAGGCAGGGGAGAGCCCGGCCTGCTGGCAGCGCCAACCTGTTCGCTGGGCTGCTCCGTCTTCAAACATCCCGAACGCGAGGGGGGGGCTGACACCAGGCTACTTCAGACTCTCCCCTGGCAATTGCTCCCCCTTGTACCTTGTACCAAAGCCCCTCACTGCCAGGTAACTCACCGGCTGCCACCTGGGCTGGTGTCATTCTACCTATGTTCGAGGGGGAAACTGAGGCACAAAGAGCTGGGACTTGCCCCAGGTCAGAGAGGGAGGCTGTCAGAGCTGGGACCTGCCCTGTTGGGATTGGCTCGGAGGAGCTAAAGCGGGTTTGGGGCTCTGTCTGACTGGGGAAAGCCCCTCACCCGGCCCTGGGTGGAGTTTCCTCCTGCAGAGGATGTGATGGCGGCAAGGTGGAGTAAGCCCAGGGGAGTGTGTGTGTGTGGGGGGGGGGGATGACAGCTGTGCGTCATCTGGGAAGAGGAAGGAGCAGCGTTGCTGGCAGCCCCCGCGCCCCCCCCTCCCCGCTGACTCAGCGCCAGCCCCATTGATGGCAGGAAGTAGTTACGGAAGGAGGTGACCACAAAAAGGGGAATCCGTGACCCAGGGGTAGCACCGGCTCCGCTTGGCCGGGGGGGGGGAGCAGCTCCCAGCAGGAGGCACTGGGGCACACTCCTGCCCCCTGCTGCTGGGTCAGCAGTGCACCCCTGGCTCCTGCGCGGGACGGGGGGCAGAGGCGGGGGGCGCTGGCCGTGGATCTGGCCAGCTGATGCCGTTCAGCGGGGGGGAAGGGGAGCCAAGCGCTCCTGTGCGCGGCCCCGAGGGGCGGGGAGAGGCCCAGCCTGGGGGGCACTGGGGTACCGCTGTGTCTCTGCTTCTAGCCACTGGCCTCGCCAGCTCGTGGGGCAGAAACGCTGCTCTGGCCTGGCCCTGGGCTATGGGGCAGGGTGTTGGGGCATGGGCCAGACAGAGGTGTCCTGCTCGCCTCAGGACTCCTGGGTTCTGCCCCCGCCTCTGACACTGGGCAACCCCCCCACGCCCCGCCCCCAGCCTGGCCCTTGGCTCATTCCCTGGCTGGCTGGGTCAGACTCTTTTACCCTTCGCTGGGGCTGGCTCGGGGGGCGGGGGGCTTGGCAGGGGAGCGTGGGGGGAATCTGAGTCTGTGTCTGGCTCAGCCCCCACCCCGAGTGCTCAGAGCAGAAGTGTCTCAATGGCTCCCTTGTCTCCGTTTCCTGCCTGCCCACGTGCTTTGGCTCCTCTGCCCTTGGCCCCCCGTAACCGGCCCGTCTCTCCCCACCAGGCTGCCCGGAGCAGTGAGGGCACGAAAGGAGCTGGGTGCAGGGAGGCCAGACCCCAGCGCGCCACGGGGCAGCATGGACGCCAGCCTCCCAGGCCTCGCCCTGCTCACCACCGTCTTCCTGAGCGTGGGCACCGCCGACGCCGCCTGGTGGAACCTGGTGCCCAGGAAAACCATCCCCTACAATGGTGAGTGCAGCGAAGGCCGGGCTGGGGGGGACCTGTCGTGGCTCTGTCGGGTAGCGCCCAGCCCTGGCCGTAAGCACAGAACCGTTGTGGTGCCCTGGGCTGGGCTTTTTGGCGTTAAACCGGCTGATAGAGGATGGGGGGGGGGGGCAGAGGTCTCTGGAGGCGTGGGGCTGGGAATGCCCCATCAGACAGACCCCCCCAGGGCCTGGCCCCAGGAGCGTCCGTCCGAGGTGCTGAGTTGGATCCCAGCGACTCAAGGCAGAGGGGCCTGGAGGGACAACGTATTTGAACAGAGAAGTCGAGGGTCTGGCTCCCCAGTGCTGAGATTGGGGGGGGGGGCGGGGGGTACTGTCAGGCTCGGGTTCCCTGCTCTGCAGCCACAACCACCTCTCGCTATTTAAAGGGGAATGCAGAGACGCACCTGATCCCGGGACTCCGGGAGCTGGGGTTTTAAGGAAACCCCCAAATCCCATGTGCCTCATTGCAGAGCTGCCGCCTCTTCCGGCTTCCTGCTCAGGAAACCCCCTTTTCCTGGGGAGCGGCTCCCCCGTGCCAGGCTCGCTGTGCAGTGAGGGCGAGGGGCCAGCTGGGGGGAATCCCTGCCTTCAGGGGGTGGGGGGAGCTCCCCGTCCAGCCTGCACCCGACCCCAGCAGGGGAAGGCAGGCCCAGCAGTTAGGGTGCTGGCTGGGACTTGGCAGACCTGGGTACAGTTGGCCGCCCTGTGTCCTGGGGGAGTCCCTGGAGCCTGTTCCCCAGGACGGGAGCACGTCCCAGGCACCCCCCCCCCCCTCGGTCTGACTCGAGGGGCTGGAGCTGGGAGCCGGGAGAGGCAAACGGCTGCTGCAGTAGCCGGTGTGTGCCCAGCCCTGGAGCCCCTGGTTGGGAGGGAGTCGTGGGGGGGACACGCTACAGTTGCTCTGAGCCCCAGGGGGGGCGAAGCCAGTTTGGGGAGCTCAGGCCCCGGTACCGGGGGCATCTCCTGGACTGTGCGTGGGGCACAGGGCAGCACCCGTGGCCCTGGCAGCCCGTCCCTTTGGATAAATCTCGCTGGCACAGCTGGGCCGTGGTGAGACATGGTGGCCGGGCGCTGCTGGTGGGCATCGGGCGCTGGCATGGGATTGGGAGCCCCGGGCCCCGCCACCCTGCCCTCCTGCCGGGTGCCTGGCTCCAGCTGTGACGCGCCAGCCGTGGCATCTGCAGGAGTTCACGCTGGCCAGGCCGGGAGCTCTGGGGGGTAAGGCGGGGGCCTCCCTCCCTGGCCTGGCCACGGCCAACAGGCCAAATCAGGTGCTCACCCCCTGGCTCCGTGGTACCTACGCTGGGGGCCCCAGACCCTCTCTGCCCCCCCGTCCCCCCCGCTGGTGAAGCGCTGCTCTCAGCGCCGTGCTGGTGGGAAGGGGGCTCCATCCTGCCCTGCCCGGGGGCCTGGCTGGCCCCAGGGGCTGCCTCTCCGGAGGTGACATCAGGTGTTTGCGCCAGCCCCGGGCAATGATCTCATCCTGTTTGCTGCTCGCTGCCCTCCCCAGGGATCCCTTCCCCTCCCCCCCGCATCCTGCTGCTCCCCCAGCGCGGGGGCTGGGCCGTGCCCGGGGGCAGCATCCGTCCCTTGTGCCCACAGCCTCTCGTTCGGCTCCTGCCATGCGGGGTGGGCGCCCGGCCCTTGTGCCCACGCAGGAGCTGCTCTGAGTGAGTCTCTGCTCCCTGGGCGCTCCCCCCTCGGTCCCGCGTTCCCCGCCTTGGCTCTGGGGGTCTGACGGCCCCCATTGGCGCGAGGGCGGGGATGTGTCACGTGGCGGTGCTCCTCAGTCCCGACCCGCAGCCCCCCTCCTGCCAGGCTCTCTGTGCCCAGCACTCGGGCTCTGCAGCTGCCCCCCCCCCAGCCCCCCTGGGCACCCCAGTCCCTGCAGGAGCTGAGACGTACTCGCCAGCCTGGGGTTGCGCTGGGACTGGCTGCCTGGTGGTGGGCGCTGCCCCTTGGGTGCATTTCCCGGGCACCGGCCTGGCTGTGGGGTGGCTCATCCTCTCAGGTGCTGCTGCCTGGGGCCTGCTCCCCATATGGTGGGGGCTGAGCGGTGCTGCGGGCTCCCCTCCCCCGCCCTGCTGAACCCCAGGCCGGGGAGTGGGGGCGGGGGCTGATTGAAGCCAGGTGCCGGCTTTGATCGGCCGCGGCACTGGGGCGGGCGCCGCTCCCCGGCTCTAATGGGCCCCAGCTGGCGGAGCAGCCGAGGCTGTTCTCAGGCTGCCCTGGGAGCCCTGCTCTCCGGGGTGCTGGGCTGTGCCGGGGGGGTCTCCCCCACCCCCCAGTGCTCCTGCCCTGGGTGTTCGTGTGGGGGAGGGGGTGCGACCGTCTCTGGGGAGCCTCGTTCCCTGCGTCCAGTCCTGCTTTGCATGTGTCACCTCAAGGTGCCCATGCTGCCCGCCTGTGACCTGTGGGCTCCCCCCCCCCTGACTCTAGGCCCTGGGGATGCCAAGTCTGGTAGGGTCTGTGCCGCAGGGCGTGGGGGCAGCGCTGGGGGCAGAGGTGAGCTGGCCATGGGGACTCCGGCTCTGGCTTGGAGCCTGCTGTGCCGGCCGCCCTCGCCCCGGGGCCAGGATCCAGGGAGACGCCCCCTGGGCAGCCCGGTTGGACCCCTCCATGCCAGCTGGCGTGTGTGTGTGTTTGGGGGTATTGGTCGTGGCAGCGTCTGGGAATCTCCCTGTCGTGCCAGGCGCTGTCCAGACCCGGACTGCAGAGCCGGTCCCTGCCCTGGGGCGACGTGCTCCTGGGTGGGGGATTGGGACCCAGGAGGCTTCCTGGAAGTGAGGGGGGTCCCCATTGCCCCTACGGCTCTAGGCCAGCGTGAAGCGGTCTGTACCCTGGGCCCTGCACGGCTGGCTTGTGAGCCCTCTGCGCCAGCCTGTGCCGCGCTGGGTTTGTGGGGGGGGCTCACGTTGCGGCTGGTAACGCGACCGGGCTGGTGCTGGGTTTCCTGCCGTCAGCTCGGGCCAGCTCCGCTTACGGGCCTGACTTCCCTTCCCAGCCTCCCTCCCCCGGGGAGTTCGGTGCCCTGCACGCTGTGCCCGGCCTGGAGCAGGGCGAATGGGGGGCTGTGTGGGCGACCCCGCCCCCCGGCAGTGCCTGGCAGATCTCCTCCCCCCAGCCCAGAGAGGCTCTGTATGTTCCCCACCCCCGCGCACCGCTCTCCCGTCAATGTGCCCTTTCTCTGAGCATGGCCCTGGGGGCTGGGCAGGGGCTCGGCAAAGGGCCCCTCTGCCAGGGCGCCAGGCTCAGCGCTCTCCGGTTCCACCCGGCGCATCCCCGACAATGGCTCCCTTGTCCAGCCAGCGCGAGGAGCGAGCGGCTCCCTGGAGGGCAAGGGGGGGCTTCCGGGAAGGGGCTGGCGCCCGGGGTGGGGCTGGCTGGAGCAGACGGTCCCACGTGAGCTCCCCGGGCTCAGCGGGTCTCGGCGCCCCGTGGGGCCTGGGGCACGTTACAGCTGAAGTTGTCTCCAGGCTCAGGGTGTCTGCGGACGAGATAGGGGCTAGGATAGGGGGCTGCGGGTCGGGAGTGAGGAGCAGGCCAGATCTGCGGGGAGAGTCCAGGGCTGGGCTAGCAGGGGCTCCGGAGGGAGGGGCTGCCAGCCCCGTCTCTGCTGGGGGCTGCTGGCTATCTCCGGGCGGGGAGGGGAGGGCAGCCGGGGCAGTTCCGCTCCTGCGGGCACAGAAAGAGTTGTCTCCAGGACGCCCTTCTCTAGTCCTGGGTGCAGCCCAGACTCAGCCTCGTCCCCTGCTAGCCATGGCCCCCAGCGGGTGGGATCCCCCCTTGCCCTACAGCCGGTTGGCCCAGCCGAGCAGCCAGCAGGGCGCGGGTGGCTCCTGGATCCCGCCTGCCCCCAGGGCAGCCTGGGAGTGAGGGACTGGGGCAGGGTGTGGGGCGGGAGCCCCGGCGTCACCACCCAGCTCTGGAACTTGAGGCCTGGCAGCCTCTTGGCTGGCTGGCACCGAGGAGCAGGCGGCCTGGGACACGGTGGTGGTGCCAGGCCCCGGTCTGGCCCTGTGCCCCCAGGAGCCCGCAGGCCCCCGAGCCCCCTGACGCCGTCCCGTCCCCTCCCCGCAGAGCTGAAGGACGTGGCGAAACGGTTCTCCAAGGCGGGCGTGTCGCACTACATGACGCTGACGCTGGGCGAGGCCGAGAGGGTGCTGTACGTGGGCGCCCGGGAGGCCATCTTCGCCCTCGCCACCGGCACCATGGAGCTGAAGGCAGCGGTAAGAGGGGGCAGCTCTGCTGCGGGGTCCCAGCAGGGGGCGGTGCCACCACAGAGCCTGGGAGGGGGCCCCCAAAGCCTGGCTGGCACGGTCCACCGTGCCCCCCCATCTAGGGGGCCGGAGCTACGAGGGGTCTGGCTGGCCTGGGGGTGCTGGTTAAACAGCCCCTTGGGGAGCAGCGCCCCCTGCTGGTCACCCCCGAATGTGGGCGCGTTCTCCTGGGAGCCGGGCTGGGCGCCTCCTCTGCAGGGAGGGGGCTGTGGCTCTTGACCCAGGTAGGGTGGGCGAGCATGGAGGACTGAGCGCGGTCTGGCTGCAGGAGATGGGGGGTGGCTGGGGCAGGACTGGGGTGGGCTGGCTCAGCCCCTGACCCCGCTCCCCTCTGCCTTGGCAGATCTCCTGGGAGGCTCCGACAGAGAAGAAAGTGGAATGTATCCAGAAGGGCAAGAACAACCAGGTATGGGCACCCGGGCCCCGGCTCCCCTGCCCGCTCCCAGCCTCGCCCCGTGCGCAGGAGCAGGCCCCCTGTCTGAGCCCGCCGGTCTGTATGCCAGCCCCCTGCCGCGTGCGGAGGGGCAGGTCCCGGGGTGGCACAGCGATGGCACGTGCCAGGTCTCTCGCCGGGCCGGGGAGCTGCGGGGGGGGTCCCACATCCCCGGGCACGTTCCACTGGGCTCCATGGCCAGCCCTGCCCTGGCGTTGCCGGGAGGGGGGGGATGCCCGCTAGCTCCCCACCCCCGCTGACCAGCCCCTTTCTCCCCAGACCGACTGTTTCAACTACATCCGCTTCCTCCAGAGCTACAACAGCTCCCACCTGTACGCCTGCGGCACCTTCGCCTTCCAGCCCAAGTGCACCTACATCGTGAGTACGGCCTGGAGCAGTGCGCCCCCTGCTGGACGGGTCGGGGCTGGGGGAGCTGGGAGCTCCCCCTGCCCCATTCTGCCAGCAGAGGCTGGGAGTCTGTGGTGGCGAACGAAGCAGGGGATGCTGACGGGCGCTGCCCGCTGGGTGGACGATGGCCGGTGTGGGGCTGTGCCGAGCGAGGGGCATTCTCAGAGCCTGCTGTGGGCCCAGCACGGCCCCGTCTCTGCAGGCAGCTTCCCGCCGGGCCCCACTGACCCTACGTGTGGGGCGTCTCTTCCAGGAGCTGTCCAGGTTCTCCCTCAACAGGCTGGCCTTCGAGGACGGGAAGGGGAAGCGCCCCTATGACCCGGCCAAGGGCCACACGGGCCTCATCGTGGGTAGGTGGCCCCCTTCGGGGGGGGGCGGCTGGGCTGGGTGGTGTCCGGCTGGGCTGGGGGCTGGGACGGGGCCCAGGGTGCCCGGGCTGGGAGCGGGAGGCTGGTGGGTATTTCTGCCCCATGCACTCAGTTAACCCCTTCTTGGCCGTGCCGTCCAGATGGCGAGCTGTACTCGGCGACGCTCAACAACTTCCTGGGCACGGAGCCGGTGATCCTGCGCAACCTGGGCCCCCACTACTCCATGAAGACGGAGTACCTGGCCTCCTGGCTGAATGGTGAGGGGGGGCTGGGCACCGGGGGCATGGGTCGCACAGCAGCCCCCTTTCTCTGGGGGGAGGGACTCAGAGAGGAGCCCCCCGGCCCCCAGAACCAGCCCATCCCACTGTGGGTCTGGCGAGTGGTCAGGCCCCTGCCCGGGATTGAAGCCCCAAGTCTGGGTCTCTCCCCACGTGGCATCCGGCCCGGGGGAGGGGGGGCGGGGGTGTCTGTATCGCTGAGCCGGCCGGGGGGGGGGGGGGGCGCAGCAGGGCCGGCTCCGGGGGGGGTCTGGCTCCAAGCGTGACGGGAGGCGGCCGGGGGGCACTAGGGGCTCGGAGGGGGCAGCTGGGGGGATGTGGTCTCACGTGCCCCCGTTGCAGAGCCCCACTTCGTGGGCTCGGCCTACGTGCAGGAGAGCCTGGGCAGCGCCGGCGGGGACGACGACAAGGTCTACTTCTTCTTCAGCGAGCGGGCCGTGGAGTCCGACTGCTACGCCGAGCAGGTGGTGGCCCGCGTGGCCCGGGTCTGCAAGGTACGGCCGGGGCGCCGGGCGGGAGGGGAGCCCGCGGGCCAGCCGGGTACGGAGCTCGCTCCAGGCCGGAGCCCGCGGCCGGGGTGAGGGGACCCTGGTGGTGGCCTGGGGGCAGGAGACCTCCCGGGACCCAGCTGGTGCCAGGCAGTGGGGCTCTCGGGGTCTGGCCTGTCCCGCCCCCTCACGTGGTGCCTCCCTCTGCCCAGGGGGACGTGGGCGGCGCCCGGACCCTGCAGAAGAAGTGGACGACGTTCCTCAAGGCCCGGCTGGTCTGCTCCATCCCGGAGCAGCAGCTGCACTTCAACCGCCTGCAGGCCGTGTACACGCTGGGCGGGACCAGCTGGCGTGACACCACCTTCTTCGGCCTCTTCCAGGCTCGCTGGTGAGCACGGGGGGCTGATGGGGGGGCCCCTGGGCGTCCCCATGGGCCCTGCAGCCTCCATCCCACCCACACCGACTGCTGCCTGCTGGGGGACCCCCTCCGCGGCCGGTGCCAGCCCTGCCATTGGGCCTGTCTCCCCAGGGCTGCCCCCCAACTCTCACCCGTCCCCCAGGGCCAGGGCAGCAGCTTTCCTCTGGCTCCCTCCCACCCCCCCAGACTCTGCCCTGACCATCACCCTCCCCCCCCCACCCCAGCCCCAGCTCCATGCCGGGTCTCACCCCCCCTCCCTCCCGCAGGGGGGACGTGGACGTCTCTGCCGTCTGCCAGTACCACATCGAGGACGTGCGCAAGGCCTTCGAGGGGCCCTACAAGGAGTACCGGGAGCAGGCCCAGAAGTGGGGCAGGTACTCGGACCAGGTGCCCAGCCCCCGGCCTGGGGCGGTAAGTGCCACGGGGACCGGGGAGACCCAGCTGCTCTCATCTCTGCCAGGGGCCACCCCCCAGAGTGCTCAGCAGTGCCCCTGGGGGGCTGTGGGGGCACTCACTAATCCCCACCCCCACCCTGGGCTAAATGGGGGGCGAAGTGCCACCCGCACTCCCTGCCTGCCAGGGTCCCTCCCCCCAGGCTGCCAGCTGAGCTGTGCCCTGCCCCCCAGGTTGGTGGTGTCCTCTGCCCTCACTTGGTGCCCGGCCCCTCTCCCCTCAGTGCATCACTGACTGGCACCGGCAGAATGGCGTCGCCAGCTCGCTGGAGCTGCCCGACAACACGCTGAACTTCGCCAAGAAGCACCCGCTGATGGACGAGCCGGTGCTGCCGCGCCACGGCCGGCCCCTGCTGCTCAAGAAAGACGCCAACTTCACCCGGCTGGTGGTGGACCGGGTGCGCGGGCTGGATGGGGCCTCCTACAACGTGCTCTTCATTGGGACAGGTACTCGCCAGGGCTCTGCTCCCCCTGCCCCCCCCAATCGCTGGGCCCTCGAGCCAGCCCTGCCCAGCCGGGGGGGGTGCATCTCCCAGCATGGGGCGGCCTAAGGGTTCCTGGGGGCGCGAAGGGGGTGGTGCAGGAGTGGTGGGGGGAGCCCGGGGCCCTTCCCCTGCCCACAGCTCCCTGCAATCCTGCCCTGCGGCTCTTCCAGGTGACGGGTGGCTCCACAAGGCCCTGGTCCTGCCCTCCGGCGTCCACCTCGTGGAGGAGCTGCAGGTCTTCGAACCGGCGCAGCCCATCGAGAGCCTCGTGCTGGCCCACCAGAAGGTAGGGGGCAGGGCACCTTGGGGACGACCGGGGGGGGCGGAGCACAGGAGGTGGAGGGGTGCCCTGGGCTGTTGGGGGGCAGAGCGCAGGGGGTTGGGGGTATGCCCTGGACTGTGGGGGGGTGCCCCAGGGATAATGGGGGGG
>QXTE01000366.1:633832-648968 GCA_003942145.1 Platysternon megacephalum | reverse complement strand
GGGGCACAGGGGACGGGGATAACCGGCGGGGTGCCATTGGGAGGGGCACAGGGGACGGGGATAACCGGCGGGGTGCCATTGGGAGGGGCACAGGGGACGGGGATAACCGGCGGGGTGCCATTGGGAGGGGCACAGGGGACGGGGATAACCGGCGGGGTGCCATTGGGAGGGGCACAGGGGACGGGGATAACCGGGAGGGTGCCATTGGGGGGGGCACAGGGGATGGGGATAACCGGGGGGGTGCCATTGGGGGGGGGCACAGGGGACGGGGATAACCGGCGGGGTGCCATGGGAGGGGCACAGGGGACGGGGATAACCGGCGGGGTGCCATGGGGGGGGCACAGGGGATGGGGCAGTGATGGCTCTAGGCTGTCCCATCAGCACTGATGTCCCTCCCCCCCCCAGAAGCTGCTCTTTGCCGGCTCTCGCTCCCAGGTGGCGCGACTGTCCCTGGCCGACTGTGCCAAGTACCACTCCTGCGCCGACTGCGTCCTGGCCAAGGACCCCTACTGCGCCTGGAGCCGCAACGCCAGCCGCTGCCTCCGGGCTGACGGCTCTGACGGGTGAGGGGCTGGGGGGCTGGCCTGGGGGCGGGACACTACCCACATGGGGGGCGGGAAGGGGTTGGCCTCCAATTGCCAGTGCAGTGCCCCGTCCACGGGGCCCTGATTAGCATCTCCCTGCCCTGCCCCACGGGAAGGTCTCCCCCCACCTCCCCCAGGGCTCTGGCTCCCTTCCTGCAGCTCGGTGCCCCGCGGGGGACAGCTGGGGCTGTGCTGACTCCGGGTCTCTCTCAGGTCCCTGCTGGTCCAGGACGTGGTGAACGCGGACACGGCTCTCTGCAACCTCCTCCGAGCACCCCCCTCAGGTGAGAGGTCGCCAGCGCCCCTCCCCGGGCCGGGAGCTCCCTGGGAGCCAAAGGGGCTGGGGGGGGGGCTGCACTCTGTTCGCTTGGGGGGGGGCCCTCTCAGCGCAGGCTTGAGAGCCAGGACTCCTCTGGCTCTGCTGCTGATTTGCTGCTCCTCTCTGTGCCTTAGTTTCCCCAGCTGGACAGCAAGGCTGACTGGTGCTGAGGTGCCTGCCCAGGAGCAGTGGGGCGCAGGGCTGAAGCTGCCCTGTGCTGCAGGGTTTGGGTTCCCCTGTCCCAGGGCCCATGACTCAGCCGAACATCTCCCGTACCCGCCCTACAGGCCACAGCGACCCCCCCACCCCCCCACCTGCCGGTCCTGGCACAGCCCAGGTGCGTCCATGTGCCCAGCTCCTGTGTGAAGCCAGCAGCAGTGTCAGAGCCCACGGGGCACGTGCCATCTCCAGGCTGGTCCCTGCAGCCTCAGCAGAGAGGCCTAGGCCAAGTGCCCTGGGGCTGGCATCGCCCGTGGGGCGTCCCTCTGGGGCAGGGCTGTGGGGTGGGCAGAGGGTCCAGCCCCCACCTCAGCCTGACCCCTTCTCCCCTCTGTCCCGCAGTTAAAGTCATTCCCAAGAACATCACGGTGGTGGCCGGCACGGACCTGGTCCTGCCCTGCCGCCTCACCTCTAACCTGGCCCGGGCGCGCTGGACCTTCAACGGGCGGGAGCTGGCCGAGGACCGGGCCTCGGTGCTGTACGATGCCCACCTGCAGGCCCTGGTCATCCTGGGCACGGGGCCCCAGCACGGTGGCGCCTACTGGTGCTTCTCGGAGGAGCAGGGCGTGCGCCTGGCGGCCGAGGGCTACGCGGTGTCGGTGGTGGCAGGGCCGGCCGCCACGCTGGAGGTGCGGGCCCCGGTGGAGAGCCTGGGGCTGGTGTGGATGGTGGCGATCGCGCTGGGCGCCCTGTGCCTGGTGCTGCTGCTGGTGGTGCTGTCTCTGCGGCGCCGGCTGCGGGAGGAGCTGGCTAAGGGCACCAAAGCCGTGGAGAGCACCCTGGTGTACCCCATCGAGCTGCCCAAGGAGCCCCCCAGCCCCAAGTTCGTCCCCAGCGCCACCTCGGACTCGGACGAGAAGCTCTGGGACCCGGCCAGCTACTACTACTCGGACGGCTCCCTCAAGATCGTGCCGGGCCACGCCGTGTGCCAGAACGGCTCGCCCACACCCTCGCCCCCCGCCAATGGCATCCCCGGGCAGCCCCTGGCCTCCCCGCCCCCGCACTCGCCCAACCGCATCCACCTGGGCAGCATCCGCGGCTCCTCTTCCAACGGCTACATCCGCCTGCAGCTGGGCGCCGAGGAGCGGCCCGGCTACAGCGACCTGGCCGAGGAGCTACGCCGTAAGCTCCAGCAGCGCCAGGCGCTGCCCGACTCCAACCCCGAGGAGTCCTCGGTGTGAGCCCGGGGCTGCGGGCCTCTGACGCAGGCACAGCTACCTCAGACCCGGCCGGGGGATTTCAGGACGCACGTGGGACCCTTTTTCTGTGGATTTTGATCCCCCCGCGGCCGCTGTCAGTATTTCAGTGGATCGGGCCCATTCCGGAGCCCGCCTGGGCCCTGGGAACGGCCGGTTGGGATGTATGGGCAGGTACTGGACGGACAGAGGGGACGCACGAGTCTGCCCCGGTTCCTGGATGGACGGAGCCTAATTAGGACTTGGTGCCTGGAGCGGATGCGGGCGGGATTTTGGAGGCCAGCTCGCCCAAGAGGCACGGCCTGGGGCTGCTGGCTGGACCCCCCCTTGTGACAGCGCTGGCCGGTGGGCGCCTGGGGTGGCCACTGGCATNCACCCCCTTAGCAGTGTAAATAAGCAGCAAGGACCCCCCGACCCCCGTGTAATTTATTTGTTATTGAAATATATTTATTGGCTGTAAATACTGGAGTATTTTTATATTAATAATAAAAGGGAGAGAGACTCCAGCTGGTGCCTGTTGCCTTGTGGCGGGAAAGGGGGGCTGGTGCCCTCACTTGGTGCTGGCAGATGCTGTGTTCTGCGCCTGGCTCTGCTGGGGTGGGGGTGGGTTTGGGGGGGGGCAGTGTGGCGGGGGGGGCAGNGCGCCTTCCCAGTAATGCTGGGCAGGACTGCATTGCATGCTGGGAACAGGGCACCCGTCCCGATCACCTGTGGGCTGCAGTCCCTGGAAGGGGGGGGGGCCTCTGGCTTTCTCCCTGCCCCCCCTGAAGGTGGCGCCCTATGGCCTGCATGCTGGTGATGGGTCAATGGTGTCCTTGTGCCGGGGGGGGGGGGCGCTGGTGGAATGGGGGGGCTGTCCCCTGTCCGTCCCCCCCCCCGGCCAGCTCAAACCACAGAGATGGACTTGGTGACTTTGCCACCCCCCCTCTGCGAGGGGTGGAGGATGTGGGGTGGGGGTTACNCGTGGGCCCTGCACCCCCTGCCCGAGGCGTCTGGGCCAGAGCGCGGGAGCCCTGCCCTGGCTGGGGGAGGGCTGTTCCCGGCCCCCGCCTGTGAGCTCATGGAAAAAGGAGCAGGCGGGCTATAAAAGGGCATTGAGTGGAAAAAGCTCCGTGCTCCCCTGGGAGCTGGCCTCCCTGCCAAGGAGGGGGGGGGGGCCCGCCGGGCCTGGAGTTCTCTTAAAGCAGCAGCTGCAGGGTCTCTGCCTAATCCCGGCTGGGGGGCGGGAGGTTTCTGTGGCTTGGGGGGAGCTTCTGGCAGCTTTTTCTCCCCTCCCCAGCCCCCCTTTGCTCCCACCCCTCTTGGGATCAGCGCACGGGCTGGCTGGGGTGTCCCCCCCCCAACACAAGCCAGGACCCCTGGGTTTCATCTGCTCTGGCACTGCCGCCATGTGCCCAGGCTCACGTCCCTCTGGAGAGGGGCCTGATCCTGCTGTGCCCCCATGAGGCCAGGCACGTGTGGATCTGGGCTGTGCCCTGGAGCATCAAGCTAGGGGGGTTCAGGGCACCCCACTGATCATCTCGCTCGCTGGCATTTGAACCCTCCCCTCCTGCCTGGCTCTGCCTCACGCGCTCACTAAAGCACAGGTNGCCCCCCCCCCCCCCCCCCCAAGCATGTGACAACCTCTGCCTTGAAAGCCACAGGCCTTCCCTTGGCCAAGGGGGTGATGTTTGTACCCAAGCCCCAGTGCCTGAGCGATCCCCCCAGGCTCCCTCCTGCCTGGCTCTGCCTCACGCGCTCACTAAAGCACAGGTGCCGCTTCGAACATTCGCTGCAACCTTGTCGCTCTCCAGGTGCGCAACCTGCTTAACCCTTTGGGGGCAGAGCTAGTCAGGCTTCCTGGGCAGGGCCAGCGCCCCGCTCGCTGGAGGGGTGATGTGAAAGTGGGGGAGGGGGTTGCCACCTGGCCAGGTTTCCCCAGGAGCAGCCCTGTGGGGAGCTCCCAGGAGTCTGGCCAGGGGCTCGGTCCCTGCTGACAGCTGTCCGCTTTGCGGGGCCTCAGCAGGGCTGCCCGAGCGCTGGCTGCTCTCGGGACTGGCTGGCCTGAGCCCGTCGATCCCGGTTAAATCCACACGACCAGCCGGGCCCTTTCGCACCAGGCTGACTCCCCGGTAGTCCAGGGGTCGGCAGCCTTTCAGAAGTGGTGTCCTGACTCTTCATTTATTCATGGTAATTTAAGGTTTCGCGTGCGGATAATACATTTTACATTTACAGGGGCCGGTGGCCGGGACCCCGGGCCGGCAGCGGGCTGAGCGGGGCCGGTGGCCGGGACCCCGGGCAGGCCGCCGGCTGGGCGGGGCCGGCGGCCGGGGCCCCGGGGCCGGCAGGGGGCTGGGCGGGGGCGGGGAGCGGGGGCCGGGGGCCGGGACCCGGGGGCCGGAAGCGGGCTGAGCGGGGGCGGTGGCCGGGACTCCGGGGCCGGCAGCGGGTTGACCGGGGCCAGTGGCCGGGACCCCGGGGCGGCCGGGGGCCGGACCGGGGCCGGGGGCCGGGACTCAGGGGCCGGCATCGGGCTGAGCGGGGCGGGTGGCGGGGACCCCGGGCCGGCCGCGGGCTGACCGGGGCCGGGGGCCGGGACCCCGGGCAGGCCGCCGGCTGGGCGGGGCCGGTGGGCGGGGCCCGGCGCTGCACAGCGGGCTGATAGTGTTAGGTGGCGGGGGCCGGGGGCCGGGACCCGGGGGCCGGCGGCGGGCGGAGCGGGGCCGGTGACCGGGACTCGGGGGCCGGCAGCGGGCTGAGCGGGGCCGGTGACCGGGACTTGGGGGCCGGCAGCGGGCTGAGCGGGGCCGGTGGCCGGGACCCCGGGCCGGCAGCGGGCTGAGCGGGGCCGGTGGCCGGGACTCAGGGGCCGGCAGCGGGCTGAGCGGGGCCGGTGGCCGGGACCCCAGGCCGGCAGTGTGAGTGCCACAGTAAATCAGCTCGCGTGCCGCAGGTTGCCGACCCGAGTAGTCCAAGCCGTGCAGCGTCCGTGGGGACCGGCGCGATCCTGCTGGGGGCGCCGTGCGCTCAGGGCCCTTCCCTGCCCCCAGGCCCTGGCTATGGATGGGGCTGTCCTGGCCCCCTGCAGGCCAGCGCCATAGCTCCCCCTAGTGGTGGGGGAAGGAGCTGGTACTATTGAGCCTTTGCCGGAGGGGCAGTGGACTCTGGCCAGCCCCTTTGCCGGGGGGGGGGGGGCGTGTGCCATGTTGGGCCCAGGCAAGGGGTCTGCTTTCTCTAGCCCTTCAGCACTGGGGCAGAGGTGCTCCGTGGGGACGAGGGGGAGGGGAGAGGATCACGGCTCCTGTGCTGCAGGGCGGCCCCTTCCCATGGCCGTGCAGCACCAGGACTCGCTCTCCAGTCCTGGCTCCAGGTCTTTGCTAATTAATTACCGGAAACAGCTGGAGAAAGCAGAGCCAGCAAAGGGGGGGTGGGGTGAGCATGGGCCATCTCCCGCCCCCCTCCACAGCTGGAGAGCTGCCCAAGCCGCTTCCCTCATAACTGATCCTCATGGGAGCGTAGCATTGCTCCTCCCGCCTACCCCTTACAGCTGGGGAAACCGAGGCAGAGCCAGCTCAGGCCACCCAGCATGTTGGCTCCCAAGCTAAGAGGAGATCCCAGGAACCCTGACTCCTAGCCCTGCCCAGAGCAGGTGGCTGGGTCGGTCCCTGCCTCTGGCCGTGCGAGGGACTGCCCCCCGCTCCAGGCGTGCAGCACAGCGGATGTGGCCATGCTGGGCCCTTGCCAGCCGCAGCACAGTGGCCAGGGGATGTGTCAAGGAGGAGTGGGAGGGAGGGAGGGAGGCAGGAGCTGCCAGGAAGCCCAGGCTGTGGAGCCAGAACCGTGTAGGCTGGGAGCTGGCTGGCCCCAGAGGGCTGGGGGGGAGCTGTGGCCTGAGGCCAGGTTCCCCCCTCACCCTCCCAATGAGGGGCCCACCAGCCGCTGTGTACGCTGGGCCCTGCCAGTGGGGTTTTGCTGGGCCTGCTCTCAGAGCCCCAGGGTGGTGGGTGAGGTGCTGCCGGGCCAGCTGGTGGTGGCCATGCCAGGGGCCCGGGGCAGGCTCCCACGGGCCGCTCCCCGAACCCGAGAGTGGCTTTGGGCCGTCCCGTGGTGGCTCTGCCTGTGCACGTCCTTACTGGCCCTTCATCTTCCTGCCCTGAGGAGAACTTCTGGGAAGCCGCTTGCGTAACAGCGGCGTGTCCCGGGGCTGGGCCGCTCCCCCCGAGCCCTGCAAGGGGCGACCTTCCCACGGGGCTGCCCCAGGGTGGGCAGAGCCCCTCGGCGGGCAGATCACCCCTCTGCCAGCTGGGGTTCTGGGGCGGGTGGGCCAACAGGCCGGCCTGGCACCCCTGTGTTTCTAGGGAGACCCCAGCACGGGTCGGCCCATAGGGTGCTGGGGAGGGGCAGGGGCGCCTGGCGCCATCTGGGGGGCCCTTCCTGCCAGCCCCCTCCCGCCTTGCAAAGGTGAATGAATTCAGCCCCCCGGCATTGTACTCCTGGGGCCACTGGGGGTCTGGCCAGGGGCTGCAGCGCCCTCTGCTGCCTCAGCTGGATGCGCTCGCATGTGAAATTTCCATGGGGAAATTCCAGTCTCCTGCCCCTCTCCGCCATGGGGCCTGCTGCCGGCGTGACCCCCGAGTTGCTCAGTGCGGGGAGGGGGGAATGTGAGACGCACCAGCGTGCGTCAGACCCGGCCCAGGCCCAGCCCGCTAAGGAAAACAAACACGAGCTCGGCTGGGAAAAGAACTGGCCCAGAAAGCGCCGGCCCCGTTCCCAGCCTTTCCCACAGCAGCGGGCTGGGCCCCTCCGAGCGCAGGGGGCAGCGCTGGGAATCCCGGAGCGCAGCTTGGCCACTGTCCAGCTGGCAGGGCTGGGGGAGGGAGATGGGCCCTGTCAGACCCAGGGACAGGGTCACCGGTTTTCCCAGCACTGGTGCCTGGCTCAGTGGGGCTGGGCCCAGTCCCCGAAGGAGACCCAGGGATTATGCTTATGGGAAATGGGGCTGCAGAACCCCCTGGCCCCCCAGGAAAGCACCAAGGGGCCGTGTTCTCTCCATGGCTTCTCTGGCCACCCTGCTGCCCTGGAACCTTGGCCCGAGGCAGATAGACATTGCGGGGCCAGTCAGCTGTGCTGGCCCCTGGCCCCATGGCAGTGTGGGGCGCTCGTTCCTTCACGCCCACCCCGCGCAGGAAGAAGCTTCATGAGGAGGAAAGAGACAGCAGCAATCGTGTCTAATGGTTCGAGCATGGGGCTGGGCATCAGGACGCCTGGGTCCTCTTCCCCGTGCTGGGACGGGGGTGTGCTTTAGTGGTTAGCACAGGAGAGACAGTCAGGACTCCTGGGCTTTATCCCCAGCTCTGCCACTGACTTTGGCTGACCTTGGGCAAGGCCCTTCCCCTTGCTGTGCCTCAGTTTCCACAGCTGTGAACTGGGCCTAACAATACGGACTCCGCTTTGCAAAGTGCTTTGAGTCCCATCCCCCGGCCCGCTCGGAGGAGCTAGAGCAATCATGGCTAGGGGCTGGAGCAGGGCTGAGTCGGGACTCCTGGGTTCCTGGGAAGGAGCACGGTCTAGTGGTTAGGGCAGGGTGTCAGGTTCGAGTCTCAGTTTTTCCAGTCAGCGGCAATCTTGCGTGTCCCAGGTGAAAGGGTGACTCCATGCCAGGGGCGGGGGGAGGCTCTGCCTGGCGCTGCCGGGTCGGGTCCTTTCCCCTGGAGGAATTCGGCTCAAGGGGGAGCCCGGCTCTGCTCTCATGGCCCCGGCTTCCCAGCCTGGGAAAGGGCAGCTCCCCGGGGCCGGGTTATGCAGCCCTGCAATGAATGGGAAGCTGACGCAGGGGCTGGCTGCTGGGACGTCACCTTCAGGCTATGTGTGCTGCAGCTCAGCGTGGGAAAGGCCAGATTCCCCCTGCGCCAGCCCCCTGGCCCCCCACGAGCCCCAATGGGAACCTGGGCGGTGATGCCAGCAAAGGCTGCCCCGGGGAAGAACAGCCTCCTTCTGCCCAGGAGCGGCCTGGCTGGCCCTTTCTTGGGGGGGGGGGAAGGATCATCTCCAGCGCAGCCTTTCCTCAGAGCCCCCCAATGCCAGGGCTCCCCGCAGGGCTGCGAGTGGCGCAGGGGGGCTGGGGACCCGTGCTGGGCCAGCAACGAAAGGCTGGAATGTGCCCTGTGAAGATCCTTCCCAGCCCACCCCAGAGCTGCTGGTGGCCCACGAGGGAGCGTGTCACCCTGGCGGTTCAGGCCCATGGGTGCAGCTGGGTCTCAGCCAGGGGCCTGGGCTCTCGGGGGGGGGGGGGTTCAGAGATCCCCCCCCCCTCTCTGCAGCCACCTCCTGAGAAGTGCCTCTTGTTTACAATGGGCTGGACCTGCCCACAAAGTACCCACAATGCATCGCTCGGCCCTCCTGTCCCGGCTGGCACGGGCCGGCCCTGTGGGAAATTGCTGCAGTCAACAAGCTGCCCTGGCCTGTTGCCATGTGGAGCAGCTGGCACCTGCACGCAGCACCTGGGGGCCGAGTTCCCCGCCCCTCCCTGGCACCGGGCACCGGGGGAGGGGCCTGGCAGGCTCCAGCAGGGGGGACAAGCAGGTACCTGATCGGAGAAGGGCCCAGCCCAGTTCCAGAGCCTGCACCTCCCCTGCTGTTCCCCTTGGCACCCCCGCCACGGCCATCAGCCAGGATCCATTGCAATCCAGCCGGCAGCCCGGGACACAGCCAGGGCTGCCCTTCCGCCCTCGCCCGGGGTGGCATTAGCCCAAGCCCAAGATGAATGCCCTGTATTGGAGCTCAGGGGCCTGTTGAGCCAGGCCCTGCACAAGGAGAGTGAGACAGAGCCTGCCCGAAGCCATGTAAACCAGAGAGATGGGGAAGGTTCATTAGCCCCATTCTAGAGGGGGAAACTGAGGCAGGGAGGGGCAGTGACGGGCCCAGGGTCACCCAGCAAGTCCACGGAAGAGCTGAGAATTGCAACCGTAACCCCGCCCCCCGGGGCTCCATGTCAGGGGACGCGCCCCACGACAATGCCAGTGGCTGCCTGGCCTCCCGCTCACCCCGGGCTGCAATCAGAGGGCCTGGCTGGGCCACGCCAGCGCCGAGGAGGGAGCCGGTGCAGCCCACGGCTCTGAACAGAGGCTGTAATTAAGCCAGGGAGCTCCGAAATGACAGGCACCCGGGCTGCATCTGGCCAGGGCTGCCTGTCATTTGGGGTCAGGCTCTCCCCTAGTGGGTTAATTTCAGGGTGCACTTGGGCAGTGTGCGGGGAGCACATGGGCGACAGCTGCAGAGGGGGCCGGCCAGGACGCTGGGAGGGACTGCCCCACCAAACCACGCCGATCGCTGCTGACCCGGCATAGGACAAGCCACTCCCTGTGTGCCCCGGGGGTCACCGGCCAGATGGGATAAGGCCCAGGCTACAAGAACCGTGGGGCAGGGGCCTTGCCCGCCCGGGGGCGATCTGAGCAGCAGGCAGGGCTGGGATCCTGCTCCGGAGGGAGGCCAAGGACAGGCTGTAATGCAGCCACCTGGACGGATCAGGTGTATGGGCATGGCCTGCTCCAGGGGGGGACTGGGAACTGCAGAGCGACCTCTCAAAGGAAAGGGGCTGGGTGTGGGGCTTGTGCCATGGGTCTGCAGGGCAGGGGAGCAGAGGGAGGTGGGGAGGTGGGGCCTGCTCCCCCGGGAAGCTTTTCCCCGGCTTGTCCCCAGGCCCCGAAGCTCGCTTTGCCCCAAGCAGTGTGGACGCCTGGTGCTTTGGGGTGGGGGGCTAGTGAGAGAGGCTCCTAGCAGTATGGGGGGGGCTCTCCTCCGTCCCCATCGAGACCTGCGGGGACCTGAGTGTCTGGAGTGAAGGTGGGGTGGGGGGTTCCAGCCCGATCAAAGCCCCTGCCTGGGGTACTGGGTTACCGGGTTTCACAGCCAGCGGGGAGATCGGCTGCCACCTGCCAGGCTCTCCCAGCACCGGCCCGCGGCGATGGGCTCGGGGTGGCAGCTCTCTGGGGAGAGTGGCCGCGGGGAGGGGATGTGCGGGGCACGGCCCAGCAGGAGCCCCGGGGCCGGTAGCCACGGGGACGGGCTCGGGGTGGCAGCTCTACGGGGAGAGTGGCCGCGGGGAGGGGATGGCCCAGGCACGGCCCAGCAGGAGCCCCGGGGCCGGTAGCCGCGGCAGGGCTGGAGATCTCAGACTCCCGGCCTGGCACCGGCCTGGCACCGGCCTGGCTCTTTGCACGACGTCTCCCTGCCCAGGTCGCGCCCCTGTGCCCGGCGCGGAGCTGCCCAGCCGCGGGCGAGGCCGGATCGGGGCCGGGCACCCGGGCCCGGCCGAGGGGGGCGCACGTGGGAGGAGCCCGGCCCGGACCCTGCGCGTCGGGCGCCCCCTGGCGGCTCCGCGCTGCCAGCGCGCCCGGGGAACCGGCCCGAGGGGGGCGGATCGCGGCGCCCAGCGGGAGCCCGGGGCGCATCGGGCCGCGCCAGCCGGAACCGGAACCGGAACCGGGGGACGGAGAACGGGGCTGCGCCGAGCCCAGGGCGCCGCATGGCCTCCCCGGGCCCCCCCGGCTCCTGCTGCTCCCACGGGCCGGCCGTGCCCGGCGTGCACCAGAGCGCGGCCGAGATGGACTTCGAGAGAGGTACCGGGGGGGGCGGGGACCGGGCCTGGCCCCCCCCGGCCCCTGGCAGCGGGGCTGGAGCGAGCACCGGGGGTGATGGAGCCCGGCTGGGGGGCCATGGGGGGGGCTGCTGTCTGGGGGGCGTGATGGAGCCCGGCGGGGGGCCATGGGGGGGGACTGTCCCGGGGGAGGGATGGAGCCCGGCGGGGGGCAATGGGGGGGCACTGCCCCGGGGGGTGGGTGATGGAGGCCGGCTGGGGGCCATGGGGGGGGGGCTGCTGTCCGGGGGGGGTGATGGAGCCCGGCTGGGGGGCCATGGGGGGGGCTGCTGTCTGGGGGGCGTGATGGAGCCCGGCGGGGGGCCATGGGGGGGTACTGTCCCGGGGGAGGGATGGAGCCCGGCGGGGGGCAATGGGGGGGCACTGCCCCGGGGGGTGGGTGATGGAGGCCGGCTGGGGGCCATGGGGGGGGGGCTGCTGTCCGGGGGGGGTGATGGAGCCCGGCTGGGGGGCCATGGGGGGGGCTGCTGTCTGGGGGGCGTGATGGAGCCCGGCGGGGGGCCATGGGGGGGTACTGTCCCGGGGGAGTGATGGAGCCCGGCGGGGGGCAATGGGGGGGCACTGCCCCGGGGGGTGGGTGATGGAGCCCGGCTGGGGGCCATGGGGGGGGGGCTGCTGTCCGGGGGGGGTGATGGAGCCTGGCTGGGGGGCCATGGGGGGCTGTAGTGGCTCCAAGCGGCTGGCAGGGGCTGGGGGAAGCCGCCCCCTCCCCCGCGCCGGGCCCCAGCTCTCGCCTCTCGCCAGGGGTCTGGTCGGCTGCCCTGGATGGGGACCTGGGGCGGGTCCGGAAGCTGCTGGTGGAGAAGCGGGTGGATCCCAGCGAGCCTGACCTGGCCGGCTACACCGCCCTGGTGAGTGCCCGGGCCCGGGGGCGCGGAGCCGTGTCTAGCCCCCGGCGGCGGAAGGGCCTTTGGGGGGTGCACTGAGGGGCCCCCCCGGGGGAGCTGTGCCCTGGGCTGGGGACTCCCTGGGTGCAGGGTGACAGTGACCCGAGTGTGCTGGGTCTCAGCCCCCCGTGGGCAGATGCCCCCGTGGCAGGAGCTGCTCTCTGGAGGGTCCTGAGCAGCCCCCAGCCCGCAGCCTCAGCGGAGCGACCCCAGGGTCACTGTGTCGGCCTGGGGCAGGGGTGAGACCATGGTGGGAGGGGGTACGGGGTGGGCACCAGTGGGGCCAGGGCTGGACTCGCGTGGAAGACGTAACCGCCCTGTCACTCAGACTCACCCAAGGGAAGGGGCACGAGGGCACAGGGCATTTGGGGGAGGAGGGTTCCCAGCAGCAGGTGCCCCTGGTGCCAGCTGGCTGGGCTCAAAGGGGAGAGTGGGACGGGATCCAGCCTTGGGATCTCGTCGCCCGGCCCCCACCCACCTATGCCAGCTCAGCTAGAGAGGGGATTGACCCCAGGCAGCTGGCCTGGCACACGTCTGTGTGCGGACGCTCTTAAATCCGTGTCCACCTGCCCGAGCGCAGGTCCAAGCAGAACCCCCGGGGCCACGGCTCGCGCCCATTGAGCTGTGTGTAGACAAGGCCTGGGATTTAATCAGCTGGCTGAGGGCTTGGCTGGGAGATCTCGGGGTGGAGGGCTGGTCGGATTCCCTAGGGGATGCTGTTCCCCTGGGGGAGAGCGGGCGAGCGTTACCCACCCAAGGCCGCAGTGCTGTGTGCCAGTGCCCTGCATGGTGCTAGAATGCCATGGCTTGGATGGGGGATTAAATGGAGGTTCTTAAACAGCCAGATCCCCTGGAAACTTGTCTTGCGAGCTGGGCTGTCCCCCTCCCCAGAGCCAGCTGCACTTCAGTGCAGCCTGAGGCGCCCTTGGGCCGGGTGTGCAGTGCGCTTTGAGGCGTGGGGGGCACAAGGAGCTGTGCGCGGAGGCAGCTCCTGAGGCCCCCTCTTCCCTGTGTTTCAAAGCACTATGCCAGCCGCAACGGGCACGGTGCCGTCTGCCAGTTCCTGCTGCAGAGTGGGGCCCGGTGCAACGCCCAGACCCACGGCGGGGCCACCGCCCTGCACCGAGCCAGCTACTGCGGCCACGTGGCCGTGGCCAGGCTGCTGCTGGCCCACGGCGCCGACCCCGGCATCGCGGATGACGACGGCATGACAAGTTTGCATAAGGTGCGGGGCTGGGGTCCCTTCCCCCACTGTCCCCTTGCCCTTCCCTGTTGCTGGCGGGGGTCTCAGTGCACACCGCGGCCCCCTGCCCCAGAGGTGTCGCTCGCCCTGCGCCGGCTGGAGCAGACAACGCCACCCCGTGCCTGCAGCCGGGAAAGTTCTGCTCGCGGAGCAGCGGGCTGCAGGGCCGAGGTGGTTCGATCGGAGGCTTTGGGCGAGGAGGGGGCTGCAGAGTCAGTGCCCGGTCCTGCCCCCCGGCTGGGCCCTGGTTCTCTCCCCTTTGCTGACCGGAGACGTCTCCTTCCGCCCCGGGCATCCTGGTCTAGCGAATACTCCCCTAGGGTCTGTCGTACCCGGCCCCCCGCCCTCACTCCTGCTCTCCTTTCGCAGGCCGCCGAGAGAGGCCACGGCGAGGTCTGCGAGCTCTTGCTGCAGCACAGCCCGGGGCTGAAGGGCGTCCGGGACAGGAGGGCCAGGAGAGCATGTGACCTGGTCCCCAGCAGCTGCGCCTTGCGGGACCTCCTGGAGACCTGAGGGCAGCGTGCGTGCGGGGGGTGGCCCTGTGCCAGGCTGCGGGAGAGGGGAACGGGCACAGCTGGGCGGGGAAAAGGACGGAGCCGCTATAAACCCTGTCCCGGTGTCACTGGCTAGGGGGAGCCCGGCCACAGGCTGAGATCCAGGGGACACTGCAGGACGCCGGGGTTCCTGGGCTCCCAGCCTGCACTGCTGGGGTCCCCACCCGGGGGCTCCGCAGGCAGGGAAGAGGCTGCTGGTGGCGGGGTGGGACTCGGGGGGGCAGGGGTCTGTCCAGCCCTCTGCATGGGCCAGGCACCACTGCCCAGTCCTGGGCCAGGCTCCCGGGGCCACACGTCTGGCGGGAAGCTGAGGCAGCCATGTTGGTTGTGGGCATTACCCAGGGCTATGGTGGCTCTGCCTTTCCAGTGGAGCCCTAGCTACGAGCGACCAGCCCATGTGCTCGGCACCACGGACCCCACCCGGCAGGGGCTGCAGGCTCCCAACCCCTGGGAGGAGGAGTGTGGCTGGGGGGAAGGCCTGGGGCCTGCTCTGTGCCCAGAGCAGAGGGCAGCGCGGTGCCCGCTGCTGGGATTTCTGGCCTGGCGAGGGCTGCCGTGGGCTCCTCTCTGTAACCCTGAGCTGGGGGGAGTAAGGGGGGTTGGGATAGGATGTCCCCCGTCGCGGGACTATTTCAGTCCTTGGCACGGGGCTGGGGAACCGGAGCCCCCAAGGATCTGGTGACAGGATGTCGGGCATCAGCACCATTAACTCTTCCCCGCCTAGTGCCCGGGCGTGTCCGTGGGCTGGTGGTCCCGGCTGCTAGGGGCTGGTCTCTGGGGTCCGGCAGGGCGTGTCTGCCCTCTGCTGGGGAAGGTGGGTTCGTGCCCACCCCGGCCCTGTGTTGCCCCCTCGTCTAGCCACTTGCTGTTCTGCCCAGCTCCCCCCGCAAGCCCTGTGGGCCTGTTTCTGGCAGGGTGGATCCTGCCAACGTACCCTCCCCTCTCGCCCACAGCTGGATGGGAGGGGAGCCCAGACCCCTCCCCATCTACTGCACAGTGATCTGGCTGGGGACGGGGTGGCTTCTTCTATGCCCCCCCTCCATGCTCCCCGCAGCACAGCGCCCCCCAGTGCCAGCACCGACCTACAGGGGAGAGCGCCCCCTGCTGTGCCCACCCAGCTCCCCGCAGCACAGCGCCCCCCGCTGTGCCCGCCCTGCTCCCCCCAGCGCCAGCCCCCACCTACAGGGGAGAGCGCCCCCTGCTGTGCCCACCCAGCTCCCCGCAGCACAGCGCCCCCTGCTGAGCCCGCCCTGCTCCCCGCAGCACAGCGCCCCCTAGTGCCAGCACTGACCTACAGGGGAGAGCGCCCCCTGCTGTGCCCTCCCTGCTCCCCGCAGCACAGCGCCCCCTAGTGCCAGCCCCCACCTACAGGGGAGAGCGCCCCCTGCTGAGCCCTCCCTGCTCCCCGCAGCACAGCGCCCCCTGGGGACACACTAGTGCCGGCCCCCTGCAGTGTTGTGCCGTTGGGCGGTGCCCTGTTTCGGGGGGGGGGGGGGGGG
>QXTE01000366.1:594613-625279 GCA_003942145.1 Platysternon megacephalum | reverse complement strand
TGAGTCCTGCTCAAGCCCCTCGGCCCAGTTGTTCCTGCTCCCACTGGAGTCTTGGCTGATTGCAGGAGCCCCTGGGGAGAGCTGCCCCCAGGCCTGCCCCCTGCTCTCTGCACGCCCCGGCCCGCGGGCTCTGCCCCCTCCCTGGACTTTGTGCAGAGTGTGCGGGGAAGGGGCTCGTGCCTAACGGTGTCTGCTCCCCGCAGGAGGCCCTGCGCCCCGTGGACCTGGTGAAGGACTGGCAGCGGGGCATCCGGCAAACCTTGCAGGCGTGTGCCGACCGGCAGCGCCCCCCTCGGAGGCACTGACGCAGCAGGACCAGCGTTCAATCCCCTCCCCTGGGGGGTCTGGGCCCCGGTGCCCCCTGCAGGCCGTGCTCATCCCTACACGGCTCCCACACCTAGCCAGGGGATAGTGCCCCCCATCCTTGGGGGGCCCGCAGGGGAGGTTTGAAGCTGGGCCTAGGCAGACGATTGACCCTGACGCTCCCCTATTCCTGGTCCCATGGGGATGCGTCCCTTTCCCTGGAGCTGCCCCTTGGCCAGGTGAGTCCCGTGGGGAAACTGAGGCATGGAGGAGCTCAGACTTGCCCACGCAGCCCGTTAGTGAGAGAGCTGGAGATGAACCCAGGAGTCCTGCTGTTTCTCCCAGCCCCACTCCAACCACTAGGAGGCACCATCTCCCCCTGGCCAGCACTGCCCCGGGGTGTGAGCAGACCCCTGGGGCCTAGGCATGCAGCCCCCTGCTGCACCCCAGGGTGAGCTGGCAGCGCCCCCCAACTGCAGGGAGAGGCTGAGATGGGGCAGCAGGGCAGGGCCCAGCGCAGGTTCCTGGCTGATGGAGGCAGGCGGCTTTCCCAGCCTGGCCTCGGCCGATCCCACGGCCAGTCTGTGCCCTGGGCCAGCTTCTGCTGCCCCCTAAGGGTGTGCAGGCCTGGCCCCCAACCCCCTGGCTGGCTGGGCCTGGCGCCTGAGGGGCTCCTGCTGCTCCCCCCAGCCCCTCACCTCTGCCCATGGCCAAGGGGGCAGCTGCCCCCAGCCTCCTGTAGCAGTGAGGGCAGCCCCTGCCTTGCCCTGGGCCCCAGCAGCCAGGCTCAGCCAGCCCCAGCCACACGTGGCCCCTGGGCTCAGGCAGCGGGTAACAGCCGCAGGGTAGGGGGGGGGAGGTGCCCCCTCACAGCCTGGCACAGGACAGGTACAGCCCCCTCTGTTCCCCCAGCCCCCAGGAGCGCTGCTGGCCCGGGAGGAGCCGAGCTGGTTGCCGGAGGCCAAGGAACACGGGACCCTCCAGCCAGTTAGCCTGGAGCCAGCCAGCAGCCCCCGGCGGCACATCGAGTCTGCCCCGCCCCCAACCTGGTCCTGCCCTAGGGGGAAGGTGCCCAGGCTGAGAGGGAGATGGTCCTGCTTCTCTGCTGCTGGCCTTGGGTGAGTCCTGCCCCCTGCCTCAGTTTCCCTATGTGTAAAATGGGGCTAACAGTGAATGGAGCCAGCTTCATACCCAGCCCGTTGGGCAGCTCTTGGAGCCACAGGCTGCCCCCTCAGCGCTGCAGGTCAGGCTGAGACCACGTGGGTTGCAATGGACGTATTTAATGTGCCCAGGAAGCTGCTGTGGCTGGAGCAGGGCCCCTGTGCCCCATCTCACACAGGCTGGCACGGGCAGCACTTCTGCCCCCGCCAGAACCGGTACCCGGGTGCTAATGGAGCTGGACGGACCGACGCTCTGTGGGGGGCTGGTGTAGCACAGACAGCAGCGTGGGCTTGGTACAGGGCTGCCCCCCCTGCCTGGCACCAGTGCCCTTACCAGGGCCCTCAGCAGGTAGAGACTAGCTCCCTGCGGGGAGGGCAAGGAACCCTGTGCCCAGGGCCGGGGGGGTGGGACGCTCCCTGCACCGGCTCCTGCCTCGGACTACAGCTCCCGGCGCCAGTCACTGCCCGGAGCCCCCCCACTGCCGGGATGGGCACAGGCCAGAGCAGGTGCAGTCCCCGGGTGAGTGAATAAAGCTCCGTTCCAAGCAGCGGCAGTGCCATGTTCTGTACCCGCCCTGGCTACGCAGGCGCCGGGCCCGGGCAGCAGCGGGGTGTGAGCGCTGGCCGGGCTGCGCTATGTGGGGCGGGGGGGGGGCTGGATCACGCCGGGGATTTTAGGAAGGGGGAGGGGCAGCCCGTGCTTGGCTCACAGCCCCTCCCTTTTCCAGACACTGCACCTGTCTCCCCCAGCACTGCACGAACTGTGCCAGCAAGCGGCCCCCGCCCTCTCCAGCAGCATCTCCCCCCTCAGCCTGGCACCTCCTCTCACCGCAGGCAGCTGTGCAGGGTTCAGAGGGAGGGAAAGGGACTAGCCTGGGCCCTGGGTCACCCCCTGGAGGGGGATGGGTCTGCCCCACGCAGGAAGCCCCATCTCAGGCTGCAGGAGCCTTCACAGAAAACCTTCTCCTCTGGCCGAGCCGTGACAGCACCGGTCTCTCCGGCTCCGGGGGGGACAGCTCGCCCGAGAGGTGCCTGCAGCCAGCTGAGAAAGACGGGAACCCCCCCCCCCATTTCCATTCCCCACCCCACTTAACGGCAGCACCTACCTCGTGCGGTAAGATCCGGCCTGGGCCCCTCCCCGCTCAGCGGCCTGTCTCTGCCCCCTCCCCGTGCCGCACGGAGGCCGTGGGAAAGGTACAGACAGGCGTGGATACGACAGGGCAGATTACAAGTCCTTTACCTGCACGCGCCCGGCTCTGCTGTTCTGGAGCCACGCGCCGCTCTCACCTTTCAAACACAGGCTGCAAACATGGAGTGGAGAGGAGCAAGCAAGGCAGGTGTCCAGCCCAGCGGCCCGTGCTCCGGCCGGCAGCCCTGCGTCCACCTCAGTCCTTTAGCCCCCTGGCAGCCGTGAGCTCTCCGGGGCTTGCGGCCAAGCAACGCGGCCGAGGGGGGGGGAGCTCCATCCATTGGGCTGCTCAACGCAGTCTGCAATCGAGGCACCCCTGGGATCTCTCGTCCTCGGGGAGGACAGGGCTGCAAGGAACCCCGCTGACAGATGGGCAGCCCCAGCGGGGCCCACTTGTGAAGACTGGCCCAGGTTGCAGAGCCCGGGGCCAGGGCAGCACCCCCAGTGCCTGGGGAAGAGACAGCCAGGGGGGCAGGGGCAGTGCTCCCAGCCTGCCATGTGGAGGCTCTGCTGGCAGCCGCTGGAAGGGCCCTGGCTCAGGAGGGCAGGGACGGGGTGACACCCAGCGCCCCATGGGGAGGGAAGCCTAGACAGGTAGCCGACCACACGGCTCTGCCCAGCATGGCTCCTGGAGCAGAGCTGGCTTGGCGGGCACAGGGGAATGGCCCAGGCTGACGCTGGCAGAGGGACAGCCCAGGGCAGCCTGGCAGAGAACACGCCAAGGAGAGGAATGCCCAGTCCAGGGCCACACAGAGGGCACCCTATGGAGGAACCAGCCCACAACCTGCCACCGGCATCTCTCCACCCCAGCTCGCCAGGTGCCCCCAGCAGCCGGCGGGTCTGGTTCGATCTGGGCGCTGCTCCCTGGAGGTGTCGGCACAGGTGCTGATGCTGCCCGGGGCTCCCGGTCGTTCTCCTGGGGACTGGAATCCAGCTCTGGCTGCCCTGGCAGTTGGTCCTGATGCAGCGAGATCCTCTGGAGCAGAGTCCAAGTGGCTGGCATCCTCTGGGGCAGCCCCTTCAGGCAGCACGGGGGGCGTCTGGGGCATCCTGCCCCATGAGATTTCTGCTGCTGTCAGGCAGGTCCCGACTCCCCGCCAAGGGGCGGCTAGGACAGCCGGGAGGATGGCGCCAGCACCCACGCTGCCGTCAGCAGGAGGGGCTAGATGCCCGTGTGCTCCTCATCCCCAAGGGGCTGGCTGCTTTTTCCTGGTACCGGAGCAGAGAGAACGGCCATTACACGCCCATTCGGCCCCAGGAAGGGGGTGGGGGGGCTTCCAAGGATGGTGCCCCAGGGCACAACCCTGCCGTGGCCCAGCCGGCGTTTCCCATCTCTAGGACCCACCCATCCCCAAAGCACTTGCACAGATGGAGAAACTGAGGCAGGGGGAAGGCCAGGGACTTGCCCAAGGTCACCCCCAGGCCAGTGGCAGAGCTGGGGCTAGCTCCAGGTCTCAGGCCACGCTGCAAGGAGCTGCCGCCGGCACTCAGTGGAACCCGGGAGACGCTCCAGCCCGACCCCCTGCCCCCATCACACCGGCACCTCTGGCCACCCACGGCCGTGTCCCGGCAGCGCCGTGCGCAGGAGCTCGGGCTTTGCTGCAGAGCTGCAGTGCCGGGACCTGGGCTGACTCCCCTCTGGACACTGACCCACCACCCAGGGAGGGGCCCCGTTCACCAGCCCGAGCTGGGGGCCGCGGCTTGCTGGCTGAGCCGAAGGGAAGGCCCCTCCCACTGAGCATCCGGCAGCGACCGAGACGAGTCTGGCTCCTTACCAGGGAGGCCCAGCCCGCTCTGGTCTCCCTCGGACCCGTTCTCCACGGGGTGGTACCGGCAGGTTCCCACGGCCCCTCTCCCGAGGGGGGGCAGCACCAAGCTCCGCCCTGCCCCCGTCCTGCCGCTCACGGGGACCAAGAGCTCCAGAAATGAGACCGTGACTGTCGGGCAGGCCTGGAGCTGCAGCCAGGGACGTGTGATGGCGGCACCGGGTTTCAGAGCCTCCCTGAAGGCCATGGGGGGGGGCACCCAGAAGGACTAGGATGGAGACAGCCGGCCCCTCGGGACTGGCCAGGCCCCTGCACCGGTCACAGCTCCCAGAGCAGATCAAAGGGGACCCCCCCCCCCCCACTGAGCACCATGGGCAGAGCAGGGGGCGCAGACCCAGAGAACCCGGCTGTACCAAGCGGACGAAGGCTCAGATATTTACCTCCTGCCCATCAGTAACCCCAGGGATCCCGCAGAACCCACTATCAACTGCAGAGCTCAGCTGTGCCCGAGAGAGAGCGCGTGGCTGGACAGAGAGCGCCAGAGAGACGCTCAGCTAGAGGGAAGAGAGAGTGAAAGACACATGACAAGCAGGCGGGGTGATCGGCCTGGCTGGGGGGGGGCCCCGCCAGCGCATGTGCCCAGCGGCTGCCAAGCAACCCTCAGCTGCTTACTGTGGAGAACAGCAGAGATGGGGAACGCCCGCTGAGGGGGCTGGGGCCCCAGGTCACTGCAGGGGTGCTGGACAGGGAGAGGCGAGATGAGGCTGGGCAGCATCGGGCCATTCCACGGGATGCTGGAGATGGGCGCTGACTCCAGACAGCCCCATCCTCAGCCCTGCAGACCCTCCATTTCCCTCAGCGTGCTGCCTTCCAGCTGGGTCAGAGAATGAGCCCAGCCAGCCTGGACCAGGCCTGGGTCCAGCCAGTGCTCTGGTGGGGGCTGGTACCAGCTGCTTCACAGGCAGGTGCAAGAATCCCCCTGTGGGCAATTCTGGAGTCGCCTGCCCCAGGGAAGTTCCTTCCTGACCCCTTCCGTCACGCCCTGCAGCATGAGGGTTCATAGCTGGGGGAGGGGCCCAGCTTACAGGCCTCCTCGTCTTCTAACACAGAGACACGCAGCCAGTCAGTGTGCGAGAGACGCCAGGCACAGCCACTGGGCAGCAGCGAAGGGGTTAAAGACAGGCGTGTGCATGCAGCAGCAGGGGACAGCAAGCAGGGAGAGCACGGAGGGGTGGGTGTAGGCAGCCCCCAGCCCGGCTCAGATCCCAGTGAGTCCTCCCGCAGCAGCCAGGATGGGCTCTGGGAGCACTGGAGCTGCCCACCGCCTGCCCAGCCCGTCCGCGCTGGGCACATGGAGGCCTGGCATGTGCCCGCCCGAGCGGCTCCCAGGGTGCTGTGCTGTGGGCCGCTCCAGCGAATGCTGGCTAAGTGGACTCCCAGTGGCACATGGCTGCCCCGGGGAGTGTGTTCGCACAGCGCCCCCTGTGCCCACGGTACCTGGCACGGCGTTCCTGTCATCTAGGAGCTTCGTCTGGCTGCTGGGGACGATCTTCAGCTCCAGGCTGTCGGGCGACTGGGGGGACGGCTGTATCCTGGAGGCCATGAGGGCGTTGAGGTACTGCAGCCGGGACACCTGGGGAGAGGCGAGCCAGAGCCCTGAGCGCCCCCTTTTCCTGGCCGGGGCCCGGGTTCCAGCCCCAGGGATGGTGCCCGCCCAAGACCAGGCTGGACGGGTGCAGCGGCTCCAGAAAGGCCGCTGCGTGGGAAAGCGAGTGAGACCCAGAGGGGCACGTAATCCCTGAGAAAAGGGGACCAGAGCAGGGATGGGGCAAAGCACCCCTAGGTGTCCCCAGAGGTGGGGTGTCCCAGCCAGGGAGGTGGCAGCAGAGCGCAAACACAAGGGGGCAGAGGCTGCCCCAAAGCGCAGTGCCACCAGGGACACCCCAGGGCCTGGCTCTCCTTCGGGCACAGGGGACATGGCCAGAGGCCCAGGGAACTGCTGAGCACCAGCAGAGGCGTTTCACTTGTGGCATGCTCTGAATCTGAACCCAGCTGGTCCCAGGAGAGAGCCAGCGCTGGTACCCTAGCAGGAGGTAGCACTCCCTCCCCGCTGCCCGGCCGGCTGCTCCTTCCCGAGGGCAGGGTGGGGCTGCCCCCCCCCCGTCACACCGCACAGCCCCTTGCCCCTCCGTGAGAGCACAGTGGGGCGTGTCTGTAGGGCCCATAAAAACAGGGGGTTAGGCCTGGCTGCTCCCAGCCCAGCTGAAGCTGTGGGGTTGTTGTACCTTGATGAACTGCAGGTCGGTGAGCGCCCGGACGGTGTAGTCGGGGCAGTACGTGGAATAGGTGGTGCCCTCGCTGCAGTCCAGCGGTTGCTCATGCCGGTTCGGCCACAGGGTGGACACTGGCGATTGCTGAACTGTTGGGAGGCAGAAATCAGGGGCCAGAGGGACGGGCAGCCCAACACCCCAACTGCTAATTGGGAAGGACCCTGGTCTCCCCACCCATGGGCGCACAGCCAGGCTCATCCCCCCTTCTGCTCCCAGCCAGCCAGGGACACCCCAGCCAGGCCAGGAGCCGTGCAGAACTCGGGGCCTGGACTCCCCACAGCAACGGGCTCCCGGGGGCGGTTCACACCCATGGCCCCGTGGCCAAGCCCTGCTGCCCGGGGCAGGACGCAGGTGCTCACCCGAGGAGGGCGCCATCAGCGCCGAGACGCCGTAGTACGTGAACGCTCCATTCTCGAATTTCAGCCCCTCCTTCCCGATCTCCACTTCCACCCTGCCCTGCGGAGGAGAGGGCCACAGGTCAGGGGCAGCAGCTGGCCCGCGGCTCGGCAGAGGCTCCTCCCCCAGCCCAGAGACTTGCCCCCCGCCGCTGCATTTGCTGGCTCTCTGCCAATACCTGCTGCCAAGCTGGCCCCGCCCCCCAGCCTGCCCCCCAAGATCCAACCCACAGCCTGGCTCCCCGCTCCAGCTGGGCTGTTGTGCAGGGTGCTGCCCGGTCCGGTGGAAATGCAGAGCTCAGATCATGCGGCAGGGGAAGAGGCGCCGAGGAGAACAGGGACGTGCCCGAGGTCACTCCGCAAGGCACAGCCAGGGACAGAATCCAGCCCAGTGCCCTGCCGGCCGCCTCCTCTCCCGCACCAGGCCCAGGCCAGCCCTATCTCGGGGGGGAAATCGGGGCAGGCCGGTACCTGCAGGACCAGGACGAAGTAGTTGACGGGCTGGTTGCGCTGGTACAGGTAGTGCTCGGGCGCCAGGCGGTCGCTCTCGTTGAATTTCACTTCCTGGTTGACGCTGGGGTGCTTCAGCAGGTGCAGCAGGACCTTCTCGGAGATGCGGGCTGGGCTGAACAGATCCACCTCTGGTGGGGAGTGAGGGGCAGAGAACCCAGCCTGAGCCGCTGGCTGCAGGGAGCGTGGGGGGTGGGCCCCAGTTGCTCCCCCTGCCCCGAGCCCCGGGGCCTGACAGCGGGCTGCAGGGGAGGGAGGCCAGGGCTGTCCCACAGGCAGGGGGAGCCCAGTGGTCAGCTGGGCTCGCTGGCTGTGGAGCCAGGCGGGTGGCACAGGGAGGGCTGGCGGCTGGCTCCCTGCCCCGACTCACCTCGGGATAGGAAGCGCTGTGTGGCCAGCAAGAGCTGCGGGGAGATCTTCACCTTGTGCTCATTGTCAGAGCCCTTGAACAAGGAGAAATCTTCCTTCCTGTGCTCCAGCAGGGTGCCCATGGGGGCCGGCCTCTTCCGCACCTTGTTCTCCTCTAGGGCACGAGAGAAGGGGACAGGGCAGGCGGAGCCAGAGTCACATCGGCTGGCAGCATAAACCTGGTCCCTGGGGCCAGGCCGGAGTCACCCCCAGAGCAGCTGCAGGCCGGCGATCCCAAAGCACAGTGCAAAGGGACCTCAGCACCCCACACCTTACACAGGGAAACCGAGGCACAGAGCAGGGCAGCGACAGAGCTGGGAATACAGCACTGGAGCCAGGCTCCCACTAGCTGCTAGAGCCCACTGCTTTCCCATCGCTGGGAACGGACCCCGGGCAACCCAGGGTTCCAGCCCCAGACAACACTGCCCTCCTGAGGGGAATTCGCATGCTGCCGCCAGCCTGGCTTGGGTGGGGAGGGAAGGGGCTGGGGGAGACAGGCGCGGAGCTGCCTGCCCACTGCAGCTGGCCCCCTAGACCGAGCGATGCCACGGGGCACACCGGGCGGGGCTCACTCACTGTAGTCGTCCGACTCGTCCAGGATCTCCGACCGGATGATCTCCTCGATGACGTCCTCCAGCGTCACCAGCCCCATGGCCTCGTAGAAGGGGTCGCCCTCTCCCTCGTTGTTCACCTTCTGCACGATGGCCAGGTGCGATTTGCCTGGGGGGGGGGTGACCCAGCTTGCTACAGGCACCAGGGAGGCCTCGGGGTGGGGGGACACAGAGGTTCAAGGCTACCCAGCAAGTCAGGAAGAGAACCCAGGAGTCCGGCTCCCAGCCTCATGCTCTGACCACTAGAGAACTCTGCCTCTCAGCCCTGGCGCAGCTTTTTAAAAATAACTATGGGGCAGCAGAAAGGGTGGGGCAGCGCATGGGGCTAGGCAGTAGCCCCCTTCTCCTGCCCCCCAGCACTCTCTGTCCCCCCATTCCAGCAGCAGCAAAGACGGCCAAGGGAGAGATTTACCTCAAGGGCCCCATTCGGAGCAGGGCCTTCCCTCGCCCGGCTGTGCACAGGCCAGGCACCACGGTACGCTCCAGGGGGTGGAGAGGGCTGTGTGGGATACTTGTTCTTGGGGTTTTGGGAGCCCTCAGGTGGCTGGTACCCAGCCCTGCTTCCTTCCCATTCTCCAACTACGGGACTCACCGATTCCAACAGAAGGGATGCGGGGGTCCAACTGGCAACCTGTGGGCCAGATCCGGCCCTCAGGATCATTCTGTCTGGCTGCGCACCATTTCGCAATCCCAAACGGCACCCTCCATGCGGGCCGAGTCGGTGTGCACCATGCGGGCGAGGTCATCACATGGAGGACACCTTTTGGGTTGTGTATGTTGCCTGCAGAGGTGCCCCACAGTAAGTCCCAGAGCCGAGCGGTTAGAAATACAGCCAGGCTTGATTTGAAAATGGTCAGGGATGGAGAATCCATCACCATCCCGGGTGAATTGTTCCACTGGGTAATTACACTCCCTGTTACAAATGGGCACCTTCTTTCCAGTCAGGATTTGTCGAGCTTCAACTTCCAGCCATTGGATCGTGGGAGACCTTCCTCTGCCCGGCTGCAGAGCCCGGGATGAAATATTTGTTCCCCACGTAGGTACTGACAGGCTGGGATCAAGTCTCTTTGTTAAACTAAATCAATTAAGATCCTTGAGTCTCTCACTCTCAGGCAGGTTTTTTAATTCTTGAATCATTCTCGTGGCTCTTCTCTGCCCCCTCTCCAATTTATCAACACCCCTCCTTGAATTGTGGGCCCCAGAACTGGACACAGGATCCCAGCAGCGGTCGCTCCAGGGCCAGATACGGAGGGAAAATCTCCTCTCTGCTGGAGATTCCCCCATTTACACATCCCAGGATCGCATTAGCCCTTTGGCCACAGCGTTGCACAGGTTGCTCGTGTTTAGCTGATTAACCCCCATATCTTTTCCAGAGTCACTTTTCCCCAAGAGAGTCCCCCATCCTGAAAACACGGCCTGCTGTATTCAAACACATTCTGTTTGCTTGCGCCCAGTTTACCATACAAACCAGGTCTCTCTCGATCAGTACCACTCTCCCAATTTTGGGTCATCTGCAAACTTGATCAGGGATGATTTTATGTTTTCTCCCAGGTCACTGATACAAATATTAAATAGCACAGGGTCAAGAACCGATCCCTGCGGACCCCCTCTAGAAACACACCCATCCAATAAGGATTTCCTGTTTACAGTTACATTTTGAGACCCCCATTGACCGCACGCCCCTAGTTGTCACCTACCACCCCCCATTGAAACCCACATGGGGTATCATCGAACAATTACAACCCATACTCAACGGGGACCTCATCCTGAACTAAATCTTTCCCAAACCCTCCTCTTCCGGCCTTCAAACAACCCCCAAGCTCATCATCAGAAGCAAGCTCCCCACAGACCAGGACCCAGTAACTCAGCGCGGCACCAGAGCCTGTCAGAACAAGAGCTGCAAAACCTGCAGACACCTCTCCACTGCTACAATGATCAACACCCCAGTCAAGATCCATGGGTCCCACGCAGGCCCTGTCACAGCAGGTGGGGTACCTCTGCCAGTGCAGTAAATGCCCCAACAACTGTGGGGGTGAAACCAGACAATCACTGCGCTCTCCAATGAACTCACCCAGGAACATGGTAAAAGACAAGAACACCCCATCACCAGTGGGTGAACACTCTTCACAAAGCGATCAGCCTGCATCCCACCTGTCAGTCCTTGTCTTAGAAGGGACCTCAGGAGGTATCTAGTCCAACCCCCTGCTCAAAGCAGGACCAATCCCCAGGCAGATTTTTGCCCCTAGATCCCTAAATGGCCCCCTCAAGGATTGAACTCACAACCCTGGGTTTAGCAAGCCAATGCTCAAACCACTGAGCTATTCCCCCATCTTCAAAGGAAACCTGCACAACACCTTCAAAAGACAAGCCAGGGACCGTAAATTTCTAACTTTGCTAGACACTAGAAACCATGGACTCAGCGGAGATCCTAGGTTTCCTGTCTCATTCCAACAATCTGTAACCCACTAGCCCTCCGCTGTCCCGTGACTGCAGAGCTGTTAACTGCCCACTTCACCTTGAATGGTCTCTTCCAACATGACAGGTAACTCGTTACACATAACAACCCCTTCCACCTGGTGTGTAGCTGGGACACCCTGAGGCCCTTTCCAAGCCCTGAAGAGCTCTGTGGAGCTGGAAGTGAGTCCAGTGAAAGATTACCTCATCCACTTTGTCTCTCTCATTTTGAGACCTATCAGCTTTTAATCCATTTAACGTGTGCCAGGTTAATTGTATGTCCTTCCAGTTTTTAATCAGCAATGCTGTGCTGTACTAATTCAAATGCCCGACAGAAGCACTGTTACCTTTATCAACCAACCTTGTCATCTCATCCAAAAGGCTAACAGGTTAGTTTGACAGGATGGATTTTCCATAAGCCCATGTTAATTGGCCTTAATTACATCACCCTCCTTTAATTCTTTGGATCAGGCACTCCATTACCTTGCGCAGGATCGGTGTCGGGCGGACAGGCCCGTGATCGCCTCGGTCATCCCGTTTACCCTATCAGGTGAGCAGCTCTGAGCTGCTGCAGCCTTGTGTCCTCTCCGTACCCCTTGGCCAGCTGTTCCCAGGGATCCGGCCGTGCACGTTTGCTGGGGAGGCTTCGCAGGGACCGGCCCTGGAGTAACGCCGCATGGACGCTGTGGGTGAGCGGCTACGTCAGCCCTCGCATGTCCTGAGACCCGCGGGCTGGGGGCACAACAATGAGCTGCTTCTGACGGAGGTGAGGGGCCAAGCAGAGCCGGTCTGCTTTCCACAAGGGCCCCCGTGTGCCAGGCACTGCACAGACCCTGCTCGAGATGGGCCCGCCCCACGAGAGACAACAGAGTTCTCGCTTTTACAGGCCTGGGGAGATGAAGGGACTTGCCCAGGGTCACAGGGGGTCAGTGGCAGAGCCTGGCTTGAAGCCCAGGCCAGCCACCCACCGCCCTGCCCCCGACATTAGCACAAGGTCTCCCTGCCCCGCCCTGTGTTTAGCTGGGGGGGCCCAGGAGCCGGCTGGAGGCCCCCGGTCCAGTGCTGGCTTTGACATGTGAGAGCTGCACAGCATTCAGACGGAGAGGCTCATCCCCCATACGGCTGGGGCAGGAGCTTTGGGACCCACAGATCCCCCCACTCCCCTGCCTCCAGCCCCGAGGGCCCCGCAGAGCGCTGAGCCCGGAGCAGGCGACACGCACTCAGCTGTTCTGCACCGCCACAGGGCGGCCAGATCCCTGCAGTGATGCCGAGGTCACGCAGGCAACGAGCTGGCCCTGCCAGATGTTTCCATGGCAGCAGTGGGACCTGGCTCGTCTCCCCGCAGAGACCAAAGCCAGCCCTGCCTGCCCGTGCCCTGGAGCCCAGCAGGCCTGGGGACGCACGGCCCACCCCCACCCTGCGGGAGGGAAGAGCCTGCCTTTGAAGGTGACCTTCCCCAGGACCCACGGGGAGGGCGGGCTTTTCCTGACTGTACTGACATCGGCACTACCTTGGGGGAGGTCAGCACAAAAGGGCTGTTGTCCCCCAGGCTCTGCTGCCGGGCAAGGGGAGCACCACGAGGGGGCAGGGTTTGCAATCAGGCTGTTTAAAACGCTGTGGGGTTTGGTTAGTTTTTGTTAGTTTCACACCCCCAAACCACTTGGGAGCAAAGCGCTCTCAGTTAAATCTCTAACAGTCCTTCAGCTAAGGGCTGAGCGTGCTCACTCCACTGCCCAGCTGTGCCCTCCCAGGAGGCCGAGAGAAACAGAACCGGGACTATCCGCTGTTCCCAAGGGCAAAAAAACCCGAGCAATGTAACAAAGAACATGACAGCTGCATGCATGAGGCCCAAGCACCACTGATTTCCCTTTGCAAGTCACTTTTCAGAGCAGCACTCCGGCCTGTCTCCCCGAGAGGGACCCCCCTCCAGCTGCTCCAAAGACATGCCAGGAAGTGCCAAACGGGGAGAGGGCAGGAGAGAGCGAGGGCAGGGCTCCGGCTCGGCGTTAGCAAAGTCACAATACCGGGGGCAGGGAAATCCTGCCGAATTCTAGCCCCTGTGCCCGGCTTTGAGCAAACTCCGCTCCAGGGACAGGGCAGTGCGCTCAGTCCACCACGGCAAGCCAAACGTGGCATCAGCCAGAACTCTGTGAGGGGCCAGCCCAGGGCCGTCGCGCTCAATGCCCTGCACTGCACGACGCAGCTGGGAGCAGCCAGAGACCGGGGGCTGCAGGCAGCCGGTGCTCTGGCTCCAATGCACGCGCCTGCGCCTGGAGCATGGCCATCCCTAGGCATCTCCCAGGGAACACGGGAAGCTGGCTGCCCAGCAGCACTGAAAGAGTTAACACCTGCTCACCCCATCGGTGTATTGGGGCTCGGCTAGTCTGACAACGCAAGGCAAGCGTCCATCACCTAGCAAGGGTCTCAGCCAGTCACTTCCCTTTGGTGCCATCCGCTCTGCTGCACAGCCCAGCCCACCCTCCCCCTGCAGCAGGGGGGCTGGGGGGAAAGGCCAGTCCTAGCAGCACACAATGTGGGGCTGGCGGGACGGGCGCTGGCCCAGGGGAGGCTCCTAGACCATGAGGAACTTCTGCAATTCCCTCCTGTCGGAGCGTGGGCTCCGAGGGGGTCTGGCTGATGGGGGGGTGGCGGGGATCGCTCGGGCAGAACTTCCACAAGGGTGGGGACTGTGACCTGCTCAGCAGCCCCCAGGAGCTCCCTGGCGCAAGGCAATGCTGGAGATCCTGCACGCGGAGGCACCTCCCAGGGCTTTGTTACCATGGGGAGGAGACGATAAAGCGTCAGAAGTGCCAGACTGGAGCCCAGCCCAGGCCCGTGTAGCCCAGTGTCCCATCTCCAGCAGGGGCCAGCACCAGCTGCTTCAGAGGGCGGTGCAGAAACCCCCACAGCAGTAGATGAGGAATGAGCTGCCCCGTGATGGTTGCACCTTAACTCCCAGCTAAGCCCCAGAGCCGGGGGGAGGCCAGGTTAAGGGCGTTCTCACTGGCTGCTCAGGAACGATCTCGCGGTTTCTCGCTCGGCTCACACAGACACTGCTTGCCCGGGGCGGGTGGCTATCTGCAGGGATTTACGAGAACGGGAGTGCCAGCTGCCTTCAATGAAAGGTGCTTTCGCACGCTCTTGTGCCAGAGCAGACAGTATAAACATCCCCCAGAGCATCAGCTGGGCCTGGTGTCTCAGGCCTCCTTGGCACAGGAAAGCTCAGCCTGCCACTGCAAGCCCGGCACTCTGCTGACCTTGGGCCCTGGAGACGATACATGGGTTTACTCCCCATGGGAAGCTGATGGGTAGGCCCCAGCATTCTGCAGGAGGCCGTGTTACTCACGGGGCATCGGCATGCACGCCTGGCACCATGCTCTCCTCTGCCCCCAGAGCGCCTCCTGCTGGCTGGCTAATGGAATCAGCGCTGCAACCATAGGCAGCGTCTCAGCAGCACAGAGGGGCCAGCTCAGAACTAGCCAGGGGACCAAGCACTCTAGCATGGGCTAGTGGACTAAGCTCAGGGTCACGAGGCACAAGCAACTGAGGTCTATGCTGCATGGCCACTGGGCCACCACAACCCCTCTGTCCCCGGCGATGAGCCTGACCCAGCACCGGGATGGTGGGGCCCCTCAGCACTGTTCCCAGACCCTCATTCAGAAGGCACCTCTCCGTAGCCATGACTTTGAACACAGTAGCAGTCACAGCATCCTGAGGCCCCTGTATTCTCTGCTTGCTGGCCCAGCGCTGGGGGGGGGGGGAAGAGTTTCCAGCCCTGTAAGCATTTGTTTTAGCCAGATCAGAGTCATGCTGGCCAGACCATGGGGCCTTGAGACATAGGAACTTACAAATCACAGCAGTTGATTACCAGTGCACGCCTCACCTCAATCTGCATATAGTTTCAGCAGCAGATTTCAGCTCACAGGGGGGAGGGATAGCTCAGTGGTTTGCGCATTGGCCTGCTAAACCCAGGGTTGTGAGTTCAATCCTTGAGGGGGCCATTTAGGGATCTGGGGCAAAATTCTGTCTGGGGATTGGTCCTGCTTTGAGCAGGGGGTTGGACTAGATACCTCCTGAGGTCCCTTCCAACCCTGAGATTGTATGATTGTGGCACTCAGAAGTGAAATGCCGCCCGATCTCTGGGGCGGGAGATGGCAGCGTACGTTACCACCACACTAGGGCAGGGACAGGAGACTGCTGCGTTCAGCTGAAGCCAGAAGGCTGAAGTTTGGCCAGGGTGCTGGGGCTGATACTCACTTTAGCGAGTGACTGTGCAGGGCCTCTAGTGGCAGGCTCCCTGCGCCATGCTGGGGCATTGGGGGCAGCACTGACCCAGAGGGAAAAGCGCCCCTAAGCAACCCACTCCAGGCAGTGCAATATCCCCAATGACTGAGGGGACTGCATCTCCTATGGAACCCCCAGCCCGGTCCCTGCACAGCACCAGAGCATCGGGTCAGCACCAACACCATGGGGAGAGCCCCCCGTCACCCCACTCCCTGCAGCACAGCGCTCCCCTAGCATGGCGCTGGAGCACCGGCTGCAAGGGGAGAGCGCCGGGGCCCGAGCCAGGGGCGGTTACCTCGTTTAAACTCCTCCAGGACGGCGTCCAGCTTGGTGTCGTTGAAGACGAAGTGCAGGGGGTGGTTGTAGAACTTGCTGATGGTGCTGAGCGGCACGCAGTCGTCCGGGTCCACCAGCGCCAGGTCCTTGACGTAGAGCATGTCCACCAGGTTGGTGCGCTCCTCCTCGTAGACGGGGATGCGGGTGTAGCCGCTCTGCATGATCATGGACATGCTCTTGAAGTCCAGCACGGCGTCGGCGTTGAGCATGAAGCACCTGTCCAGCGGCGTCAGCACGTCCTCCACCGTCCTGTTGCGCAGGGCGGCCTTGCTGAACTCCTCGCGCACGAACTCGTTGTACGGGTCGCTGCTGCGCACCATGTCCACGATCTTCTCCCGCAGGAGGCAGGTGCTGGCGTCGTGCTGCAGGGCCAGCGCCAGCAGCTTGCTGAGCGGCAGCGCCACGGGGCAGGTGAGCAGCATGCAGAGCTGGGTGAGCCAGAGCCCGCGGGGCGCCAGCGCCAGCCCCCAGCGCGAGCTGACGGCGACGGGCAGCACCTCGGCCAGCAGGAAGACCAAGCCGGCCACGGCCAGGACGGCGGGGGCCAGCCTGGGCACGGCCCAGGAGAAGAGCACGGCCAGGGCGGCGTGGGCCAGCGAGCTCAGCAGCAGCAGGGAGCAGAGGGCGAAGCCGCCCCGCTGCCGCACCCGCTCCAGGGCTTTGCAGGCCTCGCGCTCGGCCTCCGAGCCGCAGTCCCGCAGCACGTGCAGCTCCACCGGGTCCAGCCACAGGGTGCTGAGCTGCAGGCCCCGCAGCAGCGAGGACAGGGCCAGCAGCAGGGCCACCAGCGAGCCCAGCAGCCAGGGGGCCAGCGGGGGCGGGGCCGCGGCTCGCCCGCCCCCGCCCCCACCCTCGTCCTCGGCCACGAGCACCGCGTCGCCCGGGGCGGCGGGGCCCCAGGGCTGCCCGGGCCCCAGGCGGCTGCAGAGCTGGTACCTGCCGCGGGGCCCGGCCGGGGACACGGCCACGCGCACCAGCAGCGCGTGCTCGCCCCGGGGGCGCGCCTCGGGCAGCACCTGCAGCGCGGCGGAGGGGGCCGGGCAGGGCCCCCCCGCGGGCGCGAAGGCCACCCAGGGCCAGCTGCGGTTGCCGAGGCCGGTGCCGTAGAGGCGCAGGCGGAAGTTGGCCCCCGGGGCGGCCCGGATCAGCCCCCCCCGGGCCCAGGCCCCCTCCTCCAGCCGGAAGCCCAGCACCCGCGGGGGGGCGGGGCCGGGCTCCGGGGGGGGCGCGCTGGGCGGGGGGGGCCCGGCCCCGCCCCCCCGGCCCGCGGCGCAGCCCAGGCACAGCGCGGCCACGGCCCAGCGCAGCCCCCAGCCGCCCGCCATGGCGACAAGTGGGGAGCGCAGCGGGGTCAGCTGACTCCCCAGCCGCGCACCTTAGCCTGCCCGCGGCGGGCCGGCCAATCAGAGAGTGCGGCTGACGGGCTGCGGCCAATGGGCAGCGGGAGAGGGCTCCAGGCCAGGGGAGCGCAAGTTAGGCTGCACCGTGATATAAACAAGCAGGGGGAGGGGGCGAGGGGGCTGGGATTTAAAGGGACAGAGGCCCCTTTCCCTGGCTCTGGGAAGGTTGCCCAGCTGGGGAGGGGGCCTGATCCGTGCCCCCCCCCCGAGCCAGGCATGGCCACAGGGACATTTATCTGCAGGGCCAGTGCACAGGGGAGTTACTGCAGAAGGGAGGCAGGGGGCAGGGCTGACCGGCACCTCCAGGATGCTCCTAGGCCTGAACCCCTGGACACAGGCAGCGGGTACCCCCGGCTAGGGCAGCGCCCCACGTACTGAGCACCCCCCACAGGGCAGCGCCCCACGTACTGAGCACCCCCCCCCCACGGCGGCGCCCCCCGCGCACGCACCCCCCCCCAGGCCGGCGCCCCACATCCCGAGCACCCCCCCCGCTAGGGCAGCGCCCCACGTCCTGAGCTCCCCCCCCCCGAGCCCGGCATGGCCCCAGGGAAATTTATCTGCAGGGCCAGTGCACAGGGGAGTTACTGCAGAAGGGGGGCCGGGGGCCGGGGCGCCCGGCCCCCCCAAGGGGGCCCCCCGGCCTAAGCCCGGGGCCCAGGGAAGGGGTACCCCCCGCAAAGGGCAGCGCCCCACATACTGAGCACCCCCCGGCTAGGGCAGCGCCCCATGTACTGAGCACCCCCCCGGCTAGGGCAGCGCCCCACGTACTGAGCACCCCCAGCTAGGGCAGCGACCCACGTACTGAGCACCCCCACACACACAGGGAAGCAGGTACCAGTGCTGACCGGAGCCGCCAGGCTCCCTTTTCGACCGAGCGTTGTGGTCAAAAAATGGATGCCTGGAAACCCTAATTTAGACTTGCCCACACCTCAGACCTGTGTGGGAGGACCTTCTCCCTGTCCAAGGCAGAGGTTGAGCAAACTGGGACAGGGCTCAGAGGGGCAGGATTTCACCTCCTTTTCTCTGAATCAGGGTTAGACTGCGCAAACAGCAGAAAGGCCAGCCCAGTAATATATGCACTTGGTGCTTTAAAAGGGCTGAAAACACTGATGAGCCAAATCAGCTGGGAGGAAGAATGTACTCAGTAAAACATGAATGACCATTGGGACCTGGTTAAGAACACTTTACTAGATGCCAAGAAAGCCACAATCCCACCGTCAAGGAAGAAGGCTGTCTTGGGTAAAATAGCAGCCTGGGTTAGAGGGGAAGTGAAGGCAACTATTTAAAAAAAAAAAAAAAAAGGAAGGAAGAAAGGAGATGCCTATAAATGAGAAGCTAGGCAGTGTCAAAAATTGATGAGAAGCCAAGGGACACAGAAAGACATCCATGGTGCGCCCACACCTTGAATACTGTGTGCAGTTCTGGTTGCCTCATCTCAAAAAAGATCTATTTGAATTTGAAAAAGTACAGAGAAGGGCAACAAAAAAGATTAGGGGTCTGGAACAGCATCCATATCAGAGGAAATTACAACGACTGGGACTGTTCAGCTTGGAAAAGAGACGGCTAAGTGGGGATATGATAGAGGTCTATAAAATCATGACGGGTGTGGAGAAAGTGAATTAGGAAATGTTATTTACTCCTTCTCATAACACAAGAACCAGGGGTCACCCAATGAAATTAACCAGGTTTACACAAAAAAACGTAAGGAAGGGGATGTTGTGAAGGAAGTAGAAGTGGGCTCAAAAAAAGAACAGGATAAGTTAATGGAGGACAGGTCCATCAATGGCTATTAGCCACGATGGTCAGGGATGAAACCCTATGCCAGAAGCTGGGACTGAACAACAGGATGGATCTTAAAATTTCCCTGTTCTGTTCATTCCCTCTGAAGCATCTGGCACCGGTCACTGTCAGAAGACAGGACACTGGGCTAGATGGACCATGGGTCTGACCCAGTATGGCCGTTATTATGTTCTTATTAACTCTATGGCCAGCAAAAGTTAAGGCCAATAAGATGGAGTTTTTTAAGTATATTAGAAACAAACAAAAAACCCTGACAATGGTATTGGTTCATTACTAGACGGAAATGGTAGAATTATCAATAATAAAGCAGAAAAGGCAGAAGTGTTCAATAAATATTTCTTTTTTGTATTTTGAAAAAACAGATGATGCCGTTATAGTGTATGACAAAACTCTTTCCATTTCACTAGTATCTTCGGAGGATGTTAAACAGAAGCTACTATAGTTTGACATACTTAAATCGGCAGGTCCAAATAACTTGCATCCAAGAGTTTTAAAAGAGCTGGCTGAGGAGCTCATTAGAACATTAATGTTGCTTTTCAATAAGTATTGGAACAACAGGGAAGTTCCAGAAGACTAGAAGAAAGCTAATGTCGTGCCATTATTCAAAATGTGTAACCGAGAAGACCTGAGTAATTACAGGCCTGTCAATCTGATATTGATCCAGGGCAAGATAGAGCAGCTGATATGGGACTCGCTTAATAAAAAACTAAAGGAGGGTAGTATGAATAATAATCAATGCCAATCAACATGGGTTTGTGGAAAACAGATCCTGCCAGACTAACCTGATATCCCTTGGGATGAGATTACAAGTCTGGTTGATAAAGGTAATAGAGCTGATGTCATGTACTTACACTTCTGTAAGGTGTTTGACCAGGTACTTTATGACATTTTGATTAAAAAAACTAGAAGGATATAAAATGAACATGGCACACAGGAAATGGATTAAAATCTGGCTAACAGAGGTCTCAACATGTAAATGGGGACTCCTCACTGAGCAGATCTGTGTCCAGCGGGCCCCTGCAGGGATCGGTTCTTGGCCCTACGCCATTTAGCATTTTTATCAATAACCGGGAAGAGAACGAAGTCGTGCCTGAAGAAACACGAACATTGCGGGAGAGGTAAATAATGACGAGGACAGGCACTGATCCAGGGTGATCGCTCACTTGGGGAGCTGGGTGCAGGCGAACAAGACGTGTTTTAATATGGCTAAATGTAACTGTAAATAAAGATGGGCTGTTTTTCTAATGGATCTGCGCTAGGAATGACTGTGGGCAGGTCTCTGGTCTGTGCTCTACATGGGGGGTCAGACTAGATGATCACAATGGTCCCTTCTGGACTTGACTAAACAGCCTTGCCCCACCTCCGCGTCCCCATCACAGCATTGTGTGCCAAGGTGCTGATCATTTTATATTCTAGTTTTTTAATCAAAGTATCGTGCTTCCCACTTGACACCACCACAGGGAACAGGAGTGCTGCCAATGGGACGCACCCACTACTTCAGTCTACAGGGGGCGCTGTAGGGAGTGGGCCAAGAGCATTACCTGTGTGGGGAGCTCCCGGCTACTTCAGTCCTGGCCTCTCCCCCAGCTGACAGTGCTGTAAGGAGCAGGGCGGGAGCACTGGCTCTTGGGGGCGGTCCCAGCTGAGGGTGTTGTAGGGAGGGGGGCGGGAGCAATTCTGCACCCAGTCCTCCCCAAAGAACAAGCCCAGCTTAGCCCCAGCCCTCCCTGTTCTGCCGTTCCAAGGCTTAGCAATCAGACTCGAACCGGCCATGGCAGCAGTCAGTGGCAATGGACCTGCGCACCAATAGACAGGCCCTGTCACTAAGAGCCTACAGTGTAAAGCAGTGGTCCCCAACGTGGTGCCCACGGGCGCCATGGTGCCCGCCGGGGCATTTATGTGCGCCCGCCTAGTGCCCAGCAGGGGAGAGAAGCCGTGGCCCTGCGCCGGGGACAGAGAACTTCAGGGCTGCAGGCTGCGGGCGCCGGTGTTCTCGGTCCCTGGCAGGCGCGGGGCCGCGGCTTAAGCCGGAGAGAAGCCGTGGCCCCGCGCCTGCTGGGGACAGAGAACTCTGGGGCTGCGGGCGCTGGTGTTCTCTGTCCTCGCGGCTTCTCTCCGGCTTCTCTCTTCTCTCTGGATTCATATATTATGTAATATTAAATATGATGTTTTTCATATTATTTAATGTACAAATACAAAATAAGCCTTGAAAAATTGTTGGCGCCCGCCACACTCTTCTGAAAACATGAGTGTGCTACTGGCCACAAAAAGGTTGGGGACCACTGGTGTAAATAAACCAAGCGTGGGAGGGGAAACTGAGGCACGGAGGGTGCCGTGACTTGTCTAAAGTCACCAGCAGGGCGGCGGAAGAGCTAGGAACATAACCCAGATCTCCTGAGCTGTGGGGAAATGCCCGACCCACTAGGCCTCTTAATAAGTGTGAGCTCATTTTGTTTAGTTATTGTGGGAGGCTCAGATGCCACTGAGACGCTGCAAAACTCGGCTCAGGGCCTAGCCCTCGCCTGGTCCGCTCTCCTGTGCTACAGAAGGGGAGCGAATGGAGGGGGGAGCAGGGACACACGCCCGATCCTGTAGTTTTCTTGATCGTTGGTTCAGCCTAGAACAGCCTGCCCAGCTCGGACACGGTTCTAACTGAGGCGCAGCATAGAGACGGGAAATCTCGGGGGGTTCCGTACTATCGCCCACATTCACGGAAGTGTAAAGACCCCATCTTTCATCTGTCACAGCCCAGGGAAACGCTGCCACCCACCCCCTGGCCACAGGCTGTGGCCTGGCTGTATTTAGAGCCTCAGGTCCTTAGCAAGGGCCTAGTCTTGTAACCTCTTTCTCATGCTGTGGTGTTATATACGGTGTATTACGGTAGTGTCCAGATGCCCCGCTAAGGTCAGGCCCCACCATGCAGGGCGCTGCGCACCCAGCCCCCAGCCCAGTGCAAATGGACTGGTCAGTTTCACCTTTGTGTAGAAGTCAGTTTCACTTTCTGGGTCTCCAGGCCTAGCAAACCCCTGGCAAAAGCGGCGTCATTCTGCAAACCCCCCCGACAGAGCGATCGATTTGGACGCACTGCCACTGCCAGCATGATTCTCGTTTAAAACAAAATCAGGAAAAGGAGGGGTTTTTTTTGTTTTAAAGTAAGTTTAGGACTCAAACTCTGCCCCGTCCCTTTAAATTCTCAGCTGCTCTTGGAGTCAAAAGCAGTGCTGGTGGGTGGGTGGGGGTAGGTTAGCTTTGGAGGTGCAGGGAAGCACTAACAGCTTTGAATTGGTGAACGGAAAATGAAGAAGCAAATATAAGAAACTCTGTTTCTTTCAGTGCTGCCCCAGTTCCCGTTTCATCTCTTTACTAAACTCGAAGGGCCAGATCCTCACACAGTGTAAAGCAGCACAGACCACTGATGTGACTGGAGCTATGCTGATTTACCCCAGCTGGGATCTGGCCCACTGACTCCCACAGAGCAACGGCCCATTGGCCCCAGCTGGGATCTGGCCCACTGACTCCCACAGAGCGACGGCCCATTGGCCCCAGCTGGGATCTGGCCCACTGACTCCCACGGAGCAACGGCCCATTGGCCCCAGCTGGGATCTGGCCCTTAGCGCTGAATAAAGAAATGAAAATAGGATAAACAACACAGGACAGATCCTCATTTGGCGTAAATCAGCAGAACTCCACTGACTTCAAGGGAGCTACAGCAACTTGCATCAGCTGAGGATGTGGCCGAAATGTCAGCGTTTGTGACATTACGTAATTTGCTTCCCACCAAACACATGAACAGAGAAACGATTAAACAGAAACAGACACTCCACTGCCCATGAAATTAGACATACGCAAATTCGGCCTCCCGGCCTCCACCTGCACGGCTGGGAATGAACCTTCAGGGGCCACAAAGCACAGAAGGAAGGGAATATAGAGAGATATTTTATTACCCAATCAAAAAAATAAATTCCATATTTCGTTTAGCAAATATCATAATTTCTTAGTGACAAGAGACGCAGACTCAAAAATGAAACAAAACAAAATCCCCTCCCAAAAGGGCACAACTCAGAACAATGAAAAAAAATATACAAGAAACGACGATCCCCAAAATAATCACAAACATATACAAATTAAATCTGGTGCAAAATAAATATTAGTCATTTGCTACCTGGCGTGGCCCGTCTACAGTATTTGGATCTCCCCCCTTGGCCCCGTCAGTGATGCAAAGCCAGCGACGCTGGGGAGTTCCAGTGTGGGGGTTATTGCTGATTGGCGAGGGAGAAGGAAAGCCAAAGGAATCAGGAGAGCTCAGGGGAGAGGAGACAACCGGCACTGAGGAGCTAAAATTCCCTGCAGAGGATGTGTGTGTGATTCTCTCCTGCCCTGCCCCTTGTGCAGCCACTCACACTGGTGCACAAGAGAGTATAAAACGTGCCCAAATCCGAACACAATGCCTTTGTGCCTGTATGCAGGGCAGGGCAGAATCAGGCCCGCAGAATCAGGCCCCCAGACTATGGAACGGCCACAACATTCAAGGGCCTTTGGAGCCAAGTGGGGACAAGATCTGATCTGGATCGGCACATGCCCTCGCTCTGTTCTGCACTTTGGTGCCAGCAGCACAGTTTGCGAACCCAGTCCCCTGGGCTAGATGGAGGCATTGTTTCATGGAGACTGTAGTATCCTGGATAAAAGCTGAACAGGACTCATGAAAGCTACTGAGAGAACATCAATTGGGCCTTTAAACGGAATCGATTTGCTCCTTGAAACAGGTCTAGTCTCTGATAACCAAGGACACGAGGGGCTCAATTCTACTCTCACAGCAGCACAGATTAGGAGTCAGTCCTCTGAAGTCAGTGGAAAGAACAGTTACCAAGCGAAGCAACCCACTGAAGTTACAGACGCGCATGCAGCTCCGATTCAGGAAAACACGGACAGACGTGCTGAACGTTAACCATGTGCTTTACTCCCAGTGACTCCAAAGGGGCTTAGGCACATGCGTAGGTGCCGTCCTGAATATAGGGGATGCTTTCCTGGATTGGAGCCAAACTGATGAGAAACATGACCATGGCTGAAGCATCATCCCTTCTGAGGTCACTTCCTGGTCTCCAACAGAACAGGAAATGACATGTACCGAAAGAGAAGCCACCTGTTTTCATTCATTTAATCAGCACATAACTCCCTGGTCAAAGAACTGCTGCCCATACACCTCCGAAGAGACAGGTGACATTAACATGGGTGTTTCCATACACAAATTCACGAGGGATCGGAGAAAGAGGCTTCAGAAGAAAACACCTTTTTTCCAATCAGACTTTGTAGAGAAATATTTCTTCTTTAAAAAAAAAACAACGGATTTTTTTAATCTCTCGAGTCTCTCCTCGTAGGAACGGCTATTAAAAACTTAATTTAAAAAATAACACCCCCCCCCCAATAAATTACATAAAGTCAGCCCCAGTGGGCAGCATTGGGAAACCACTGTGCTTTTGTCTGGAATAAAAAACCTCCCACACAATCAGAACATTAAAAATCAGACAAAAGCGCTGACAAGTGAAAGACTTGTACCCAGTAAAGGAAGAAATTCCAAGGGACAACGATGCACTCGAAAAATCCCTGTGCAAGCTGTGGTATTTCTATGGCAACGGATGGCTCAGGCTCCTCCGAGGAGGGAGCCAGGCTTCTCCGGAAGGGGGACTGGAGATGCATAGTGTGTATCTGCCCCTGAATTTCAATGGGAAGGACACGTAAGGAAGTAAAAGCCCACTCTGCAGATGGGAGAATTGGGAAATCTTGGCAAAAAGTCCAGTCACTGGAGTTTTCCTTTCAAAATGCCGAGCGCTAGGTCGGCCCCAATCCTGCACCCCAGTCCAGGTAGGTGGCTCATTCAGCCCATGCGGTTACTTTACAAGGGTCTGCCCTGGCTGGATCCAATTGCACAAGGACGCCTTCCCAGCGGCTTCTCTAACCTGGCCAGATTCATTTCCCCTGGGATCCCCCATCCCATTTATCTGCAATAGAGTCTGCCCCACAGGGCTCAGGCCTGTGGTTCTGTAGGAGTCAATGGGACTGGCCTCTCAGTGAAATCTTGGGGGCTTTGGTCACGAGCTCTGCTCACAGACTGTGAGCACGTTCACGGCCCAAAGGGCCCCTCCCATTTGGGAGGCTGCAATCAAAACACTGGCACCTGTGTCCAAACCAGCTGAGAACTGGCATGAGAAAGCCCTGTATTAAAACCCAACAGATCCTGCAGCGCTGTGTAGTGCTGGAGTGAGAAGAAAGGCTACATGTTCCGGTGCCGCTTTGCTCTACATCCCCATATAACTTAGGAGAGTTTCATCAGTTCCAAAGATGGGGAAACTGAGGCACATGAAGGGGAAGGGACTTGCCCAGGGTCACACAGCTGGGCAGTGGCAGCGCTGGAATTAACCCCTACATCTCCTGTGTCCCAGACATGCCGCCACTCTGACGGCCGCAGGACCTTTTTCTACACAAGGGGTCCCATCCCTGGAATATATAGTGCTGAGAAGAGACACAGCAAATCAGTCAGCGGCAAAATTCAGCGAGTCTATCCACGGAGCATGCTCGGGAAGGACACAGCTTCCCACTGCTGCTTGGCACCTTGGCTGCAGGGAGTCAAACGAAAACTGCATCGAGATGGTACAGTACGTAACTGGAACCATGCTCCACTGCCTATGGATCTCCCCAGCCAATGGGCCCAAGGGAGACGCGTGTTACAACAGCTGTTGCCAACAGTGATGGCAAATTCCCCTGGAGAGCCAGTGACAGAGCAGCTCAGCATGAGCAGCGCCGGAGCTGCTCCGAATCCACACACAGCCTGATCCTTCACCTCTCTGCACCTCATGGCGTCACCTGCTCAAAGGGCGGAAGGCGACCAATCCCGAATTCCCCGCACCCCTCGTTCCCAGGCATATATGGTCACACAAGGAGCAAAGCAAGGGAAGGCCGGACTCTCCCTGTCGAGCCATACGGTAGCAAACCGGATTTTAATAGCAGCCTAGACGACACCGATGAGACAGTGTCTCTTTTGGGGGTGCTGTTGTAATGACACAGGAGGCGATCTCCCGGCTGCAGGCAGAGCATCAAGACTGAGAAAATTCAGGCTGCCTTGGAAAGCAAGACCAATTGAACCGTTGTTTTACAGTGTGCTTCTACCCTGAGGAGTGACTATGGCAAAATGGCTTGTTTTCCCGCAAAAGACCAGCTCCCTGCGCCAATCCATGATCAGAGCTGCTCATCTTATTGTCCCAAACACCCTTCATCCCGGAGCACCTAAGGGGGGAGTTTGGGGGAACTCTGGAGCTGTGTCTATGTACTGAATGGCTTTCCTTCATATTTTGATGGTGGTTATCACGAATGGGGATGAGAGACGTTTGGGGGACCAAAGGTCTCTCTGTAATTAGCCCGGAAAACGGGAAGAGGTGGACCAGGAAGCTGAGCTGGCTCCGTTTACAATTCAAAGGAAGATTTTTCCACCTGCCAGAGCCACAGACTCTGCCTGGGATTGGAGAGTCAAACTAGAGTTCATCTGCCCCCCAGCTGGAAGATTCGACCCGAACAGAACGGGGACTAGACACTTCCCGGGAGCGCTCGGCTCTGGTGGGGCTGAAAGGGGAATTTTTTCCAGGTCAGGATGACTGCAACTTTAAAGGTTAGGAGCAGGAAAGCCATTTTTCCATGAGAAAACAACTTCAGAAACTTCGCAGAAAATTCAAATGTCTCTCTAGAGACTTCTCTGAGGACCTGCAAATGGGATTTTTCTGACATCCCTCCATCTCGCCCAGGAGGAGGAGGATTCCTGCGGAACAGACTCTAGTTCTGCTTAGACCCTGAAGAGCTTCCATCACGAACAAAACATACCCAGCACTATTCCCAGATCCCAAATAAGGGCTCCAGAGCCGAACTCGACCGTGGAAGCCAGCCAGCCAGCATATGCTTTGCAGTACCCTTTTAAAACATCCACATGCAGTACATCAGCGGGCAAGATCTGCGCACCGTTCACTCCGAACAGAATAAATCCAACAGTATGAAGAGCTGCTTCCCTAATACAACTAAGTTCCCAACAGTACATTTTGGGGTAAGGTCCCCTTGCCCCGTGAAGAGCTCAGAAGCAGGAATACTGATGGTGGGGGCAACCAATCCTGATTCTTCTAACCCTGAGCAAGTGGTGTCAGAACATCAACATCCATTTGACAAGGTTTCGACTCACCCATGTCCGCCCTGGAGTGGCCTAAACGCAGATCTGATCTGGAGACTGAGCCAAAGCAGGAATCCCCGAATACCGCTCAGACCAAGTCACTTTGAGGAGCGGAAGTGCAGATTTAGGTACATCCTATAACTCATTACATAGCCGTATATTTATGGTTAATTTAAGCAACTGGAAATATATGAACCCAACCGTTTCTTTAAAATTTGCCTTAAAATCACACAGATCTGTCCAGCTTCCTCCCCCCCCCCCCAGCTCCGTGAGGCTGCCGAGAAGCGTTACAAATGAACAATTACATTTAATTTCTGCTGATGCCCAGATGTAGTGATTGCCCCCCCCAGAGCACCCTGCTCTTCCCCCGGAGGCCAGCCAGAGCCAGGGGCTGAGCGTCTCTGCCGAGGGGGCTGCCTGAACTCCGGGGTGGATTGCCCGGATCTTTGGTTGAAAAGAGAGCGGACGTGGCCCTACAGCCAGTGGGCTGGAGTTCAAACAGGAGGCCTGGGCCAGAAAGGCCGCGGGCAGGGACAGAGGGACCCCAGGGCTCTGGCATCCCATCCCATCCCCCCAGCGGAGCAGTTATGCCCCGGTGGGAAGACCTGGATCCACTGAGAGGCTGTGCCCCTGGGCCAGCTTGTGCCCGTCGGCCCCCTGCCCCTCGGTGTGTCAATGGGGAATGCGAACCAGCCAGCTCCAGGAGCTCCCCCACAGCGAGCCTCCCACGCAACCCCCGCACCCCGGAGAGGCCAGCAAGGGCTAGGTCAGGCCCCCAGCCCCAGCCAGGACTCTGCCCCCCCCCATGGTCCCCCTCAGCCAGCTGCTCCCCCCCACGCCACAGCCCCCCCAGCCAACTGCCCCCCCGCACCACGGTCCCCCTCAGCCAGCTGCTCCCCCCCACGCCGCAGCCCCCCCAGCCAACCGCCCCCCTATAGCCAACCGCCTCACTCTGCCGAGGAGCATCCCCGGGACGGTTATTGCTCAGAAGCGAGGCTGGTTTGAGTAGGGCAGTGCTCCCTGACAGGTTCCCTGCCCAGCCCTCTCTCCCCAGGCCATGGCTCCCGGCTAGGCCCAGACAGGTGCGGGGGCCAGAGTTCCCTGAGCCCGTGGGAAGGGACAAGCTAAACTGCTCTGGTCTCTGCTGTCTCACGCGGACACAGGCTGCCCCACTGCTCTGTCACTCCGGTGTCAATCGGGCTCAGCTAGTGAGTCAGAGTAAATCTGGATGTCCACTGGCGCAAAGGAGAGCTGAATGAGGTCCCTTTGTCTCTCTTGGCCAGACGGGTGCGCACAGAGTACCCCGCCGATGCAGCAAACCCGGCGCAGGCGAGAGCAGAATCCAGCCAGGCAGGGACAAAACCAGCAGGCCCCTCACAAGCCATGTCGGCCGGAAGGGGCTTTTCACTGACGCCCCCAATGGCCTGGCCCCTCCACTCCCACCCAGCCCCATTCACAACACTCCCCACACCACGGCCGCTGAAGCGATGCAGAATCCGCTCAGCAGTGCCCGCATCCAGCGCGTGGCGTGAGACGTACCCCTGGAGCCCGGCCCCTCGACCCCCAGCTGAATATCTGGCCCACTCTGGGCTCCCTCTCGGAGACGCACCCAAGGAGACGGATACACGAGAGCTCTGCAAGGCTGGATGGGTTCCAGCCACCCTCAGTGCTGGCTGCTCCGAGCTTCCAACCACCCGGCAACAACAGAAAAAGAAACCGACGAGACACCAAGGCTGCCTGAGCTGGGCCAGCGACTCCCACATCCGGGCCGATGGCTGCATGGACTGGGGGTGGGAACAGGGCCATGCTGGGAGGGAGTGCGAGGGGCCAAGCGGGTGAGCGTAGCTGTTCTCGGCGGGGGCACTCCCAGCACGGTCTGGGCTTTGAGAGCTCGTCCCTTTGTTCCCATCTTTATTCATTTAAATAAAAGCCGGTTTAGAAACAGCAGCCAACGGGCTCCCTTTATAAATCCTCTGCGGGGTGACCCTCCCTGCCCCATGTCCACGCCTGGCCCAGGCCGAGGTAAAGTCGGTCCCTGGGATCCAACAGCTCCAGGGCCCATTTTCGGGGAAGGGGTGGGGGGTTCCCTTTTGCATCCCGGCGTGGCCGCGGTGCCACGAACCCACATCCTCACCAACGCTGGCAGCGGGGGCTGCCCCGGGCGATCAAAGCGTCTCATAGAGGGGGGGATCTCTAGACAGAGCTATTTGGACGCGGGGGAAAGCTCCCCACCCCGAAGGGTGCGAAGTGTCCTGGTGGGGGCGCCGGCGGGTGCCCTGGTGCCAGGCTCAGATGGAGTTCTCCTGGGGACTCTGGCTGCTCCTGCGGTTCAGGCAGTTCCTCTCGTTCAGGAGGCTGGTGGTCTCGTCGGCCACCGAGGGCTCTGCCTTTTCCGTCAAGCTGGTGTCCATTTTGGGGGCACCGCTGTCCGGAGACTGAGGGCAGCTGTCCAGGCGCGAGGCCATCAGGCCGTTCTGGTACTGCTGGCGCGTAATCTGCAGCGGGGGGAGAGGGGCAGAGGTGGTCAGCCAGCGAGACGAGCCCGGCTGGCCCAGCCAAGCTCCAGAGTGTGGCCTGTGGCTACCACCATCTTAAATATAGGAGATCGGCACCAAACTACAGATCCCAGCATGCCATGCTCCCTCCTGACCGTCCCACCCTGACCTCAGACTACAGATCCCAACATGCAATGCTCCACTGCACCCTCCCACACCTGAGACTACAGATCCCAGCATGCCCTGGCCATCCCCTCCCCCCCACAAGTATGATAATACAGTGCACTCCCTTCATAAGAATCACATTTGTGCTGGACAATTTGATTCTTATAAGCACTTGACTCTTACAAGCGGAATTGCAAAGAATGGATGAAATCGGCCGTTATGTTTTAAACAACCGGCTTTTTTCCCCCCCCCCAATTGAGAAACGTCTCATTTACCGTCACTGAATTCTTTAAACTTTCAACATATTCACCATGGAACAAAACCACACCAACTTTCTAACTGAGCGAGACGTTGTTATTACCCAATCATTTAGCTGGTGCTTTTGTTCAAGGCAATCAGTGTATTACGACTGTGCAGCATGTTACAACTGCAGCCGGTTGTAAGCTTGAGGAGCTATACACCTCTTCTGGAGCCAAAGATACACATCTTAAAAATCTCTCAAACTGCAACAACCCTAACATATGGAAGCGCAGTACACTGAGTGTGACCGCACAACTGTCCGTGTAAAACACCCCAATNCGAATTGAGAAACGTCTCATTTACCGTCACTGAATTCTTTAAACTTTCAACATATTCACCATGGAACAAAACCACACCAACTTTCTAACTGAGCGAGACGTTGTTATTACCCAATCATTTAGCTGGTGCTTTTGTTCAAGGCAATCAGTGTATTACGACTGTGCAGCATGTTACAACTGCAGCCGGTTGTAAGCTTGAGGAGCTATACACCTCTTCTGGAGCCAAAGATACACATCTTAAAAATCTCTCAAACTGCAACAACCCTAACATATGGAAGC
>QXTE01000366.1:581639-593806 GCA_003942145.1 Platysternon megacephalum | reverse complement strand
TTCTATGATTCTTCAAATTCGGGGGCTTAACAACTACTTCCACCATGGGTGCTGCGACCAGACCTCCTTTTTCTCAGCAATCATTGCTGAAGCATCGATGACAGACCAGGCCTTTGTGAGCACAAGAATGGCACCTAAAAGACTGAGCTTCCCGGCCATTTCCAGAGCAGCAGCTTTCTTGTTCTCACCATCAATGTGGTGCAACACGGTGCGAACCATTTGCTTGCGATACCCCTTGGCAGTTCGGATACTTCCCGGGCCACGTGGCTGAAGGACAGAAGTTGTGTTCCTTGGGAGGAATTCACGGCGGAGAGTCCTCAGTGCTACATCTTTCCTCACCTGGGTTGGGCAGATGTCCACAAGTAGCAAAATCTTTCTCCTTTCCTGGCCCAACTTTCGATCCCACTTACCCATCATCCAGGCAGGTGCACTGGCAGCGGAGCGGACTGGAATACGTCTCACACCTGGGTTTTGACTTTTCCCAAAGATGAAAAGGTCCTTTTCCCTACCAGCCACGGAACAGCTGAACTGTCTTTAGATGACTTTCCTCCTTTTTTACTGTCTGATTTAAAGGGGAAAGTGCCACCAGGCAGGGCTCGAAAGTCAAGTCCACTTTCATTTGCTTTCCAAATGTTTTCTTCCACAAGGTCACATCTCATTTTGATCCACTGGTTTTCGAACCATTCTTTGCATGACCTAATGTCTGCGGCTTTGACTTCTCCACGCACGGTCTAAAACCAATCCCCTCTCGTTTCTTAAAGCGCTCTCACCCGCCAGTGCTGGACTTCGAGGTGGTAACGCCCCGGGGCACCGCCAGTTCTTCTGCTTTCTACATCACCAACAGCCCACTTAGGGGGGCATTTCTCTCTCTGGCATCTCTGATCCACTTTAGAAGCGCCACCTCCACCATAGATGCCTTGCCTGATCACAGACTTTTTCGGTCTCCTTCGTTTTGTATGATGCTCTCCCTGTCTCTGAGAAGCTTAGACAAGGTCGGTTGTGGAATGCCCAATTTCTGAGCTAAGTCTCTTTGGCCGGTCTTGGGAAGACTAGGGTCAGACTCGGGAAGGTGGCGTTTTTCATCTGCAGAAAGCGTCTTTCTTTTTCCTGCCATGTTGACTCTCACATAAACGGCACGACTTGTTTATTCTAGGCAGGGATTTTCCTTTACACAGGCTACGTGCCCGGCAATGCGAGAGGTGAACAAATTCAAATTCAAAACAGCTTTGCTGGCTTAGTACACGTCGTAGCACTTGAGGATGGGATTCCATGCAGTCAGTCTGCCCCGAAATGAGTCTTATCAGCGGATCGCTTGAGTCTGACAAGCGGAGTACTTTAGCATGGTTATGGGAAGGAGCTTGTTCCATTTTTTGGTATCACTATATGCAGCTGGTTCTTGTATTGGTAATTCTTATAAAGGGAATGTGCTGTAACTGGCGTGTACAAAACACGTTTCATCGGGGGGGGACCCAATCGCTTTCCAGGACACCTCATCTGTGGCCACAAGCCAGCCCTGGGCTGCAGCCACCTCTGGGGTGCGCTGGGAAGCTGCTAACCGGCACACAGCAATGCTACCCCAGACGAAGGAGACGCCAGCATCCAGCAGATGCTAGAAGGGGGTTCAAAGAGGCCCAGTGTAGAAAGGCCAAACAGGAATTGGGCCATGCCCCGGAGATCTCCACCACGGCAAACGCTCAGGGCCTTGGGTTTCTGTCTCAGCTGACAGCAGCACAGCGCCCCCTAGTGCTGCACCGAGGCCAGCGCTCCCTACCGAGCCCCCACCTCCCCTGCAGCTCAACCCAGCCGGCCTCACCTTGACGAACTGCAGGTCCATGAGGGCGCGGACGCTGAAGTCGGAGACGTACTGGGGGCTGGTGCACACGTTGAGCTGGTTGCTGCTGCCGCTGATGGGGGAGGAGATGGAGTCCGAGCGCTCGGGGTTGCTGAGCGACGCCGAGCGGTTCAGGCTGCTCATGTGGGACGGGGAGCGCAGCTCTGCAGAGAGACACGGGCAGGGTTAGCTGGGGACCCCCCCCCTCCTGCCTCGCCCTGCCCGCTCCCCCCAGGCTCACCCCCTTCACCCGCCCTGGGTCCGGCTCTAAGCCCCTTTGCTCCATGCCCATGTGCTGATGCCTGGCCAGCACCTGCCATCCAGCGAGTCCCAAAGGGCCCCCCACCGCTCAGTCCCTGGCCCGTGGATGCCCTGCTGGGTGGGCTCAGCGCCACCCTGGGGCTGAGACCCCCTAGCTCGCTGCACACGGACCACTGGAGGCCAGGATCGGGGCCAGCCGAGCCCCAGGCATGTGACCGAGGCTCCATCCCCCGCTGCCCGAGCCACGCTGAGCCCCCCTGCTCCTCTCAGACAGCCCTGCCCAGCTCGGGGCACTGTCCCCGAGGGCTCCCCCTGCCCAGGGCCCGGTGCACCTGTGCATTTGTTTACATGTAGGACCTACAGTAACCAAAAGTCACCTGGCTTTGCTGTGTTCCTGAGCCCTGGGTCTAGGTTAAACCCCAGGCGAGGCAGGAGGGAGCAGCCCATTCCCAGGGCAGGGACAGTGCTAGAGGGAGGGGCCATTTCTGGCCTAGCCTGGGGACTGACACTGGAACCCCCTGGAACTCAAGCACAAATCTGACCCGGGGTCCGGCCACCCTGGACAGACGCCCACCTGGCCCCTGCTCTAGCTCCCTCAGTGGGGCCGAGGAGTCAGGACCCCAAGAGGGTGAAAGCTTCAGAGCTCCCCCCCCTCCAGCCCCGCCCCAATCCCACTCTTTGGGAACCCAGCGGGGGGCCCTGGCTGCAGGTGCTGTGGGATCATGGGGAGGGAATCCCCGGTGTGGGAAGGCTGTAGGGTATCTGCTTCTCTCAGGGACCCCAAGGGAGGGGACGGGAAGGGACAGGGGCATGGCGACGTGCCAGCCCCCAACCCACATTCTCTTTTGGGTGGCCCCAGACAGGCCCATACTGCGCTTGGCAGCTGCCCTCAGCTGGGCGCCGGGGGAGGGTTCGAGGGCACCGCGCTTACCAGCGCCCAGGCAGAACCAGGGGAACAGGGTGTGGGCACCAGCCGCAAACCGGGGTGGAACGGGTGTCCCCAAGCCAGGCCCAGGCAGGACTTCGGGGTGGCCTGGGAGACCGTCACTGCTCGGGCCCAAGCTGGCAGATGCTCCCGCCCCTCCCACTTGCCCCCTTTGAGCCCCTAGAGAGCCCAGCAGGGGCAGAGTCGAAGTGGGGCTAGAGCAGCGGTTGTGGGGGATGTGCCCGGGGCCTGGCAGGGCTTCGTCCCCTGCTGCCCTCAGTGGGCTGGCTGGAGGGCGGCCCAGGGTGGAAGCGCTGCAGGGGAGGCAGTGCCAGCCAGCTGCGGAGGAGAGCCAGCGGGCAGGGCCCGTGTGGAGGGACCAGAAGCCGCCCTGGCCCCAGCACTCCCAGCACTGGCCAGCAGGGGGAGCCCGCGACACTCCACAGCGCCCTCTGCTGGCTGACATGGAAAAGGCTCCTGAGCCGACGGTTTAACCCCTTCCCTCCCCGAGCCAGCAGTTCACGGTATGGCCGTTCTTAATTGCTTATATTTATTGCCAGCCAAGAGGCAATGAAGCCCAAGCTGCCCGGCAAGGCTTGGGCACCCCAAGGGAGAGCCAAGCGGAGGAGCCCAGCAGCCTATTTGAACCCTGGCCAGCCCAGAGAACACACATGGTCATCGCCAGAACATGGGTGCCCTCGTCTGAGCGTGGAGCTCCCTCCTGGCATGTGACGGGAGTGGAGATTGGTTGGGGGTGGAGCTGGCAGAGTCCCGCCCTGAGACAGTTCCAAGCGCCTGGGCAAACCCAGTTCTCTGCAGGGGGCTCGAGGTTACGAGCGACAGACCCACTCCTGCAGCACGAGGCAGAGACATTCGGGAGGCCTCCCTGGCACCAGTTAGAGGAACGAGGGAGGGTGGGCACGGGCAAGGACAGAGGGAACGCGGGCCATCGGGGGAGGCTACGGGGGGCACAGACCGGGCCCACATGCTGGCTGGACGTCAGAGGGGCTCACCCGTGCCCCACGTCACCCTCTAGCAGCTGCAGCCGGCAGTGCAGGTTTCAGGGAAGGCTCCTGCGTCCTGTCCCTGCTGTTCACTTCCACGCCCACGAGACCCGTGAGAGCCGGGGGATTGCGCCAATGGCTGGCCCCAGGCCTGCGCCAGGGGGCAGTGCAGGGCGGAGCCCTGGAGATGCTCACAAACCCGACTGGGGGAGGGGGGATGGGACGGGCTTGGCCCCGGGTGCCAAAGAGGGACAGCCAGGTGCTCGCGGCCCGGCCCGGCCCCTGCTCCCCACGGACGTGCTGCTAGCCGGGGTGAGGTCCCTTTAAGGACCAGGGTTCAAATCTGCTGGTGGCTGGTCGCACAGAGTCAAAGCAGCAAAGCCAGTGCCTGCCCCTGTGCCTCCTGGGGGGCAGCGAGCCGGTGCTGGATTAATATGGCCAGTCTGTCGCGGGAAGGCCAGGCCTGGGTTAATCCCGTCACATGCATTGCCTTCGGTTACCTGTCAGACTAGGACCGGGCGGCTGGGCTGGGCAGAACCACACAGAGGACAGAACAGAGACATGCAGGAGGAGAACGTCGTAAGAAACCCTCAGGAGAGAGACCAAAGCTCGGCTCTGCCAGCTCCAGGGGGACGGGATCCGCCGCAGACACCCCAAAGCAAACCCCGCCTGGCCCCTCCTACGTTCGGCTGCTGGACCGACTGCCTGGGAGCTGGTGCCGCGCGGGGAGGGCGGCACTCGGGCGAGGAACCCGGCGAAGGGGGGGCCTTGCTCCCGGCGTGGCGTGGGACAGGACTTCCTGCCGACACGGAGGGAACGGAGAGTTTCTCTCTGCGATCGCTGCCTCCGCGCCGACACGCCTGGCGCGCAGCTTCTGCAACCGTAACGCAGCCCCCGTTCTCTGCCCCCGGCACACGGGGGGGAGGCCCACGGGGCCCTGAGTGCCGGGGGCAGCAGGAATGGGGAGCAGGCCGGCAGGAAATCGCCTGCTTCTCCAACCCCCCAGCAGTGGCTCATCACACCCTGGCCCCTTCGGAAGTCAGACGACCAAGCGACGGGGGAAACCAACGGCTGCAGGAGGAAACCGGGGGCCGGACCCAAGCCGGGGGCGCAGCTCCCCCCGCAGGCCTAGGCTGGCTCGCAGCTCTCCGGGGAGGGGCCGTGCTGCCCCAAGGCCACGGCGCTCAGCGAGGCGGCTGTGGAGGGCAGAGCCCGAGGGCCGGCCGCGGAGGCACCTCCCCAGCCCCCTCCGGCAGCGCGCGGCTCCGTGCCAGCTGCAGAGCCCTTGTCACTGGCACCCCCTGGGCTGGAGCTGGCAGCGTCACGGGGTGACACTGGCCCCTTAAGAGGGGGCAAGACCAGCACGCCTCAGCCTCTCACTCCTACTGTGGGCCCTCAAGGGGCGAGCGCCCGGGCGCCAGGGATGCCGGGGAGCAGCGAGGGGGTGTTGGCTGGTGGCCCCAGGCCAGAGGGCTGGAGGCAGGAGAGCAGTGGGAGGGGGCTGTGCCCAGGAGCCAGGACTGGAGGCCAGGGGGCAGCAGGGGCGGGGGGGAATGGGGCCCGGGAGCCAGGGGGCAGCGGGGGCGGGGGGGAATGGGGCCCGGGAGCCAGGGGGCAGTGGGGAATGGGGCCCGGGAGCCAGGGGGCAGCAGGGGTGGGGGGGAATGGGGCCCAGGAGCCAGGGCTGGAGGCCAGGGGGCAGCAGGGGTGGGCCATGCGCGGCCGTCGTGGCTGAGGGATGCTGTCGTCGTGGATACATGGAGCAGAGAGTGGGTAGCCTTGCGAGGCAGAAAAGGACCCGGCCGAGGTCCCAAACAGGAGCAGGGTGGGAGGTTTCCAAGTCCCCCGGGGAATCGTGCTGGCCCTGGGTGGGCAGAGACCGGGAAGTACCTAGACCCCCGTCGCTCCATGCTGCACGCTCGGGTGAGGGGCCCTGCAGAGGGATGGGGAAGGGGCTTTGCCGGAGGAAGTGGAGGGTGTATCCTGGGGAGATGATCTCCAAAACCCACCTGTCTCTAGGGACTCCCCAACCCGCCTGTGGCGGTAAAGGCGGTTGCCGAAGGGAGCAAGGCAGGACGGGAATTCAGGCCCTCAAGCAGGCCGTCCGAACTGCTGCGTGGGGATGGACAGGCGCAAGGTGGGAGGCTGGGCACTGGTGGGTTTCCCTCTCTGGAAGCTTGGTCTCTTTTGGTGCGGTTCATACGACCGCTGGGAGGGGTGGAATCGGGCAGGGTGGGATCTCTGAGCCGTCGGGGATTTGCTGGGCTGTCTCTTGTGGGTGGGTGAATGAATACAAAGAGAACGTCAGGTGGCTCCCTGCGAACGGCAACGGTCTCTAGATTCGTCCGTGCTGGCTGTGAACAACGGAGACCCATGGAAAGGAAGGTCCTGCTCTTCTGGAGATCCAGCGCGCTGGAGCCACAAGGGCCGTCTCATAACGTCCCTGTAGCGACCGCCCGGGCGGCAGCATCCGTGATGTTGAGGGCGGCTTCCAGAGACGTTCTGGCGAGTAGCCGGCCCTCTGCAACGACCGCCTGGAACTGCTCTGAGCTCTGCTGGTAGACGGTCAGCGCAAGAGTTCAGCTTGGTGCAGTTCACGGGATTCAAGTATCCGAGGGGTAGCCGTGTTAGTCTTGCATCCGAAGAAGTGGGGATTCACCCACGAAAGCTCATGCTGCAAAACGTCTGTTAGTCTATAAGGTGCCACAGGATTCTTTGCTGCTTTCACGGGATTGTATTTTGCCATCGGCGCCTGGGAACTGGTGAATCTAAGTTGTAAGGAGGCCGAGGAATAAGATCCCCTCCCCAGCAGGTCTAGACGCTTGTGGCCTTTCTCACGCGGCTGGTCTGAGCGTGGTGCTGCCTTCCGCATTCGTTAACTGCACTGACTGCCGAGGAGTTAGGGGAGGGATGAGAAAAGAAAAACGCAGAGTCCTTTGCTAGGACATAACAGGTCTTATCCGCCCTCCTGCACGCAACAGAAGCGGGGGTGTGCCGGGCGCTCTCTCACGTGGAGGCGGAGCGGTGGTGGGGGTGTGCCGTGCCGGACACTCCCCCGCGCGGAGGCGGAGCGGTGGCGGGGGTGTGCCGTGCCGTGCCGTGCCGTGCCAGATGCTTTCCCACGCGGAGGAGTAGCCAAGGGGGTGCCAGATGCTCTCCTGCGCGGAGGCGGAACGGTGGTGGGGGTGTGCCGTGCCGTGCCAGACACTCCCCCGCGCGGAGGCGGAACGGTGGCGGGGGTGTGCCGTGCCGTGCCAGACACTCTCCCGCGCGGCGGCGGAACGGCGGCGGGGGTGTGCGGACGCTCGTCACCGGGCCCAGAAGGGGCTGACTGACAGGCACGGCGCGTGGCCGGTGAGGGAGGGTGGAGGGTAGCAAGCGGCTCCTGAGGAGGCTCGTCCACCTCCTTGCGAGGAGTCTGCAACTCTCATGACCAGACCCGGGGAGAGCTTAAAATCATCCGCCAGGGATGGGGGATGGGACGTGACAGCGTCGCCCGGAGATGGGGAGGAGACACCTCTGCGCTCGGCGAACGGTTCCTCGAGGGGCAGGTCCCCGGCCCAGCAGGTGCTGCAGGTTGTCTCTCTGCGATGGGTGGTGCTCGAAGCCCTGCAGAACTGCTGGCAACAGGCCGCGCAAGTGGCCCAGCATGGCCAGGGAGGAGGTGCATAAGGCACAGGACGGGGAGGCACCCATGGGTGCTCATACCAGCCAGACATTGGTTGCAATCTTCGCCTCACCAGAGGCTTCTGGGAAGGGGCGAGGGGAGAACCCTGAATTGATATTTGGGAAGTTGAGGCAAGGTTTTCACCAGGCTCGGTGCCAGGCCTGGAGAGCTCTGCGGTGAAACTGTCTGGCCAGCCTGACATTCTCAGTCCCGACAGCACGTCGGAGAACTGGGCACGTCAGATAGAGCCCGGTCCCGGGGAAACGTCCCGGCAGCGAGCGTGTGACCGGCGCCAAGTCCGTGCTCCACACCGAGGCGCTGGTGGGACAGGTGCTGACAGTGCCCTGCGGTTCGGGTGCTCCGAGGGAAGCGCGGTCGGAGCCCATGGGGGCTTCGGTACCGAGGAAACAGGAACAATCTCTTCTTGCCGCCTCGGTCCGCTGACGGTACCGATGAGCTCTCCAGGCCTGAGGCTTTGCCGTCGTTCGGTCAGGCCATGCCATGGGGACCTGAGGAACCAGCCGACTCATGGCCACCCGACTGGAGGGCGGAAGACACCAACAACCTCGGCTTTTCAGAGCTAGATTCTCTACCTGGCAAGCCTGGGACACGGCCTTGGAGGACTCATGAGAGGAGTCTTGTGTCTTCGCTGAGGCCTGGGGAGGAGTGGGGCTGCGGTAATGTGGAGGTAGCGGATTTGCTCGCCCGGTGCCTGGGAAGGGCCTTGGCCTGGCTCAGACGCTCTCCATCAGGAGGAGACGCAGCTTCACCTCCTTGGTTCTCTGGTTCTTGGTTTTCCTGCCAGACAGAAGTTGCTCTCGCGGGTAACGGGCGATTCCCCGAGGCAGTGGGAGCGCCCGGCGTGACCGGGAGCGCCTCCCGGCACAACAGACAAGGTTTGAAGCCGGGAGAACCGGGCGCAACCTCCCAGTGAAAAAGAACAACTCACTGGTGTCTATCGGAAGAGAGGAAAAGACGGCTTTTTAAAAACTTCTCTTTAAAAAACCTTAAAACTAGGAAGCTCAAACTGCTGCTCCAGACGCTGAGAGCTCCCACAGCCAGCGATCAGAGTCCGAAACGAGGACAGAGGAGGAGCGGAGGGCGTTTGCCCTCACAGCGCTGGCACGCAGGGGTGGCAGAACGGGCGCTGCCAGGAGAAATCACTGATCAAAGCTGCAGGGGGCGCGAACGCACCTCGAGTGCAGCCCCGGGGGCACTACTCCCAGAACCCCACTGTTAATAGATGTTTGTCGTATTACATGATATTGAACCAGTTGTGATAGGCTGCGATACCCAAACGTAACCACTAGATGGAGCCAGTTGCACGACAATCAGATGTCCTGCCCCATACTGCGGGACCGGTGTGGCCCTGGGCTGNTAGATGTTTGTCGTATTACATGATATTGAACCAGTTGTGATAGGCTGCGATACCCAAACGTAACCACTAGATGGAGCCAGTTGCATGACAATCAGATGTCCTGCACCATACTGCGGTGTGGCCCTGGGCTGGGACAGCAGGGAGGGGAGGAGGGGGCATGTCAGGACTGAGGGGTGTCAGCAGAGTTGGGGGGGAGCAGGGCTGGGACAGCAGGGGCTGCGGTTCGGGAGTGAGGGGCACCGGCAGAGCAGGGGGGAGCCCAGGGCTGGGACAGCAGGGAGGGGAGGAGGGGGCATGTCAGGACTGAGGGGTGTCAGCAGAGCTGGGGGGGAGCAGGGCTGGGACAGCAGGGGCTGCGGGTCGGGAGTGAGGGGCACCGGTAGAGCTGGGGGGAGCCCAGGGCTGGGACAGCAGGGGCTGAGGGTCGGGAGTGAGGGGCACCGGCAGAGCTGGGGGGAGCCCAGGGCTGGGACAGCAGGGGCTGCGGTTCGGGAGTGAGGGGCACCGGCAGAGCAGGGGGGGGCCCAGGGCTGGGACAGCAGGGCTGCGGGTCAGGAGTGAGGGGCACCGGCAGAGCACGGGGGGAGCAGGGCTGGGATAGCAGGGGCTGCGGGTCGGGAGTGAGGGGCACTGGCAGAGCTGTGGGGAGCCCAGGGCTGGGACAGCAGGGGCTGCGGTTCGGGAGTGAGGGGCACCGGCAGAGCAGGGGGGGGCCCAGGGCTGGGACAGCAGGGGCTGAGGGTCGGGAGTGAGGGGCACCGGCAGAGCTGGGGGGAGCCCAGGGCTGGGACAGCAGGGCTGCGGGTCAGGAGTGAAGGGCACCGGCAGAGCTGGGGGGAGCCCAGGGCTGGGACAGCAGGGGCTGCGGGTCAGGAGTGAGGGGCACCGGCAGAGCTCGGGGGGAGCAGGGCTGGGAAAGCAGGGGCTGCGGGTCGGGAGGGAGGGGCACCGGCAGAGCTGTGGGGAGCCCAGGGCTGGAACAGCAGGGGCTGCGGGTCGGGAGTGAGGGGCACCGGCTGAGCAGGGGGGGAGCTGGCATGTCTATCTGTCCCTAGCTGATGCCATGAGTGGTATGACCTCTGCAAATCCCTGGCCATGCCCGGGGTGGGTGGGGGTCCTGTGGGGTCGCTCCCTGTGGCAGGAACTCCAGCTCCCTGGAGACACAGATTTCCATCCTTCCCGACCGGGCTCTGGGCCCAGCGACAGGTGACGGCGCCCAGGCCCTGGCCCCGTCCGGCCTGCCCGTGCCCCGGCCGGGGCCGCCCGTGAGTGTGGGAGTGGTTCTGGCCTCACAGGCGGGGGGGCAACTTACCCTGCGGCGGGGGCAGGCTCAGGGCCATCACACCGTAATAGGAGAAGGCTCCCGTCTCAAACTTCATGTTCTCCTTGCCGGCCTCCACCTCCACCTTCCCCTGCAGGGCACAGACACTGTCAGAGCCCAGGCCGGCCCACGGGCTTCACCCAGTCCCCCCCCCGCACGGGCTGCACCCAGTCCCCCTGCACAGTCCCGTCCAGCCCCCCCACTACCCTCCACAGCCGCCCCCACCACAGGGTGCACCCCTCCTCTCCCACGGCTGCACCCAGCCCCCCCCACAGTCCCCCACAGCTGCCCAGCCCCCCTCCTCTCCCACGGCTGCACCCAGCCCCCCCCCCGCGGCAGGTGGACACGCTGGGCTCCCCCGAATGCCCGGCCCCCCCGCGGCCCCGCCCCGCCCGGCACACCTGCAGGATGAGGATGAAGTAGTCGGCCGGCTTGTTCCTGTGGTACAGGAAGTGCCGGGGCGATTTCTTGTTCTCCTCGTCGAACTTGAGCTCGTGGATGACGTCGGGGTGTCTGAGAAGACGCAGCAGGATCTTCTCCGAGATGAGGGTCGGCATGAAGAGCGTCACCTCTGTGGGGGGAGAGCAGATGGGTCAGACGCCCCCCAAGGGCTACGTCCTTGCCCCTGGTACTGGCACAAACCCCCTGCCCCAGGAGCTTCCACACAACCAGGTGCCCCCAGAGGACTGAGCCAAGCCCCTTGCCTCCGATCCCAAGCTAGCTCCACGCAGCCACCTCTGGTGTGGAGCGTCTGGCCGGGAAGAGGGAGGGGCGTTGGCACGCATGAGCCATGCCCCATGGGACGAGCGCCAGGCGGGGGGAAAGGAGCCGCGGACGGGCCCGGTGGGTTCCGATGGCTCCCCAGGACGGAAAGGTCCTGCGCCAGCTAACCATCCCCCATGGACAGCCTCCCTGCCACGCCCGGGCACGGGGCTCCTGCCCCCTCGCCTGGCACCACTCCTGCTCCTCTGCCCCCTCGCCTGGCACCGCGGCAGACGCTGACAGCGTGAAGTGGGTCTGTACTGTGGCCCATTGGTCGGTGGCAGAGCCGGGCACAGATCCCAGGAGTCGTGACTCCCAACCACAGCCTAGAACCACAACGCGGTGACGAGACGGGGCAGCTGGGACCCCCGACCGCACAAGGGAAGCGGGGCCTAGTGGTTAGGGCCAGGGCTAGGCGTTGGAGACCTGACTCTGACACTAGCTTGCTGGATCCCCTTGGGTAGGGCATCGTGCCTCGGTTTCCCCCTCCACACACTGCTCTGTCTCTCGGGGGCGGTGAGGAGAGTTAATTCATTTCCAAACCCGGCTGCCGTTTGCCTACGAAGAGGGTAATTGCAGACCAGGCGGGGATCGTGTCTCCCGCCGTGGCAGGGTGGGCACCGTGCCCCACAGTGCCAGGGCATGTCGCCTCCTGGGACTGTGGGCGTGAGTCCAGCCCCCCCTTTCCCCGGGCTCAGCCGCCACCGCCAGGCTGCTCCTTGGTTCAACCGCGAGAAACCGACCCAGGGCCCAGCCCCTCGCTGGGGAGCCCAACGCCGCAGAGACGGGATAACGAGGGGCTGCTAACGAGACCCAAACCCCGGGATTTCGGAATGAGACGGTCGACGGGACCCTTCCTTACGGCCGGCATCGCTTCTACAACCCCGGCGGGCAGGGATCAGAGCCGCAGCGTTTACACGCCGGGAGACGGCGAACCGAGCCCCACGGTGTGTGTGTGTGTGTGTGTGTGTGTGTGTGTGTGTGTGTGTGTGTGTGTGTGTGTGTGTGTGTGTGTGTG
>QXTE01000366.1:547830-577246 GCA_003942145.1 Platysternon megacephalum | reverse complement strand
GCTGGAGGGTAGGGATAGGATACAGAGGGACCTAGACAAATTAGAGGATTGGGCCAAAAGAAACCTGATGAGGTTCAACAAGGACAAGTGCAGAGTCCTGCACTTAGGACGGAAGAATCCCATGCACTGTTACAGACTAGGGACCGAGTGGCTAGGCAGCAGTTCTGCAGAAAAGGACCTAGGGGTTACAGTGGACGAGAAACTGGATATGAGTCGACAGTGTGCCCTTGTTGCCAAGAAGGCTAACGGCATTTTGGGCTGTATAAGTAGGGGCATTGCCAGCAGATCGAGGGATGTGATCGTTCCCCTCTATTCAACATTGGTGAGGCCTCACCTGGAGTACTGTGTCCAGTTTTGGGCCCCACACTACAAGAAGGATGTGGAAAAATTGGAAAGAGTCCAGCGGAGGGCAACAAAAATGATTAGGGGGCTGGAGCACATGATTTATGAGGAGAGGCTGGGGGAACTGGGATTGTTTAGTCGGCAGAAGAGAAGAATGAGGGGCGATTTGATAGCTGCTTCCAACTACCTGAAAGGGGGTTCCAAAGAGGATGGATCTAGACTGTTCTCAGTGGTACCAGATGACAGAACAAGGAGTAATGGTCTCAAGTTGCAGTGGGGGAGGTCTAGGTTGGATATTAGGAAAAACTGTTTCCCTAGGAGGGTGGTGAAGCACTGGAATGGGTTCCCTAGGGAGGTGGTGGAATCTCAGCACCCCTGAGTGGCACATGGGTCACCTATGCCCATTCCCTGACTAGCTGATATCCCAGTGCCCTGGACGGGCCAAGGGTGCCCACACCTGCTCCCAGGCAGGGGACGCGGGACTAGCTGCAGCTGGTGCTGTCGGAGGAGGGGGAGACGTGCCAGCCGCAGGGAACGTGAACGCTGGGCGGCCCTTGTTCTCAGCCCAGCGGGCACATGGTCATGTGCTAGCCAGGCACTGGGAAACATGCCTTATGGACCCCCCACGCTGCCTGTTCCCAGCTGCCCCCCCCTCCTCACCCAGGATCCTGCGCCCTCACCCGCGACCACGTGCCCAGGGCTGCCCGCTCAAAGGCCCCATGGCACTGGACGGGCAGGACCTTTAAGCCACCGTCTGGCCCTCCCACAAGCTGCATCCATATGGGGGGCACATGGGACTGGGGCAAGGAAAGAGAGACCCTCTCACCTCCCGGAGCCGGGCACGCTGTGGGCACTAATGCACTGTCCATCCACGCCCTCCCCACTGCCCGCAGCCTCGCTGCCCAGCCTGAAACACGAGGCCAGAGACTGGCGTCAATGCCTTTCGCAGCGGGGAGAACTGGCTTTTCCACGCGGCCTGCAGACCCTGCGGGGAGCAGCCGGGGTGGACTCAGCCACAGGCCAAGGCAAAGCGACCTGCAGGTTCATCCCGCCAGCGGGGCATGGGGCGGGTCTTATCCAGCACTGAGGGGGGACTCCTGGGACGTGTGGGGGGTTTCCCTTCCCTGCCAGCCTCCTCCTGGCTCCCTGCACCGGGCAAGGGGATTTGGAGCCTGTGTCTGGGCGTGCAGGATAGCGCCTGCCCCCTCACCCCCGCCCTTGCTCCTCTCCCCAGCGCCCCCCACCCCAGCGGGCCTCGGGGGAGAGAAACCAAAGTCAAAATCTGAGCGGCGCCTCCTGGGCTGAGGCTGTAACTGAAGATGACGATGGGCATTACGCCCCTCGCCCCAGAAAAGACACGTAGGCTGCCTGCTCCCCCTCCCTCGCACACACACGGTTAGCACTTGCTACGGGCCCCCGTCAGCCCGCTGGGGACACGCTGCTCTGGACCGAGCCTGGCTTCCAGCCCCGAATCCCTGGGAAATCTGAGCTGCCCGCACCATCCACCACTGACATGCGGCCACCTCTGGGAAGAGCCGAGGCAGCTGGGCCACAGGAGAATTGAGGGAGGTGGAACGGCAGGATGCTGGTGTTAGCAGCCCAAGAACAGCAGAGAGGCCAGAAAGGAAGGAGCCCGTTCACCTTTCCCTTCCCTGTTACCGACAGGGACGGGGCGGGGGGGGCTCCCTCTGCTCAAGGGCCAGCCGTGGCACCTGCTGGGAAAGGGAGGCGCAGGGCTGGGCGGGGAAGGAAAGAACAGGGTGTGTGGGGGGAGGAAGCTGCCTGGCACCACCCAGCACGGGAGCGGCAGGGGAGCGCAGAGAGGCAGTGAGCAGTGTTTGCATGGCCCATGCCAGAAGCCAGCCCGGGGGCCCCCGCCCACCCCTCCAAGGGCAGAGTGCGGGACCTGCTGCCATTAGCACCCCAGCCAGGGTGCTGCACCCCTCCCTGCCACCCCTTGTCTGTGCCTCGTGAAGCCAGGATTATGGCTCTGGGAGAGAAGGAAATCCCGGAGTAAACAGTCCGTGGCGTAACGCCGAGGGCTCGGGCCAGCGCCAGGAACCGTCGGGGAAGAGAGGGGTCCTGCTGCCATTACAATCATGCAGAAAAGGCAGAAGTGTTCAATAAATATTTCTGTTCTGTATTTTGAAAAAACAGATGATGCAGTTATAGTGTATGACAAAACTCTTTCCATTTCACTAGTATCTTCGGAGGATGTTAAACAGAAGCTACTATAGTTTGACATTCTTAAATCGGCAGGTCCAAATAACTTGCATCCAAGAGTTGTAAAAGAGCTGGCTGAGGAGCTCATTAGAACATTAATGTTGCTTTTCAATAAGTATTGGAACAACAGGGAAGTTCCAGAAGACTAGAAGAAAGCTAATGTCGTGCCATTATTCAAAATGTGTAACCGAGAAGACCTGAGTAATTACAGGCCTGTCAATCTGATATTGATCCAGGGCAAGATAGAGCAGCTGATATGGGACTCGCTTAATAAAAAACTAAAGGAGGGTAGTATGAATAATAATCAATGCCAATCAACATGGGTTTGTGGAAAACAGATCCTGCCAGACTAACCTGATATCCCTTGGGATGAGATTACAAGTCTGGTTGATAAAGGTAATAGAGCTGATGTCATGTACTTACACTTCTGTACGGTGTTTGACCAGGTACTTTATGACATTTTGATTAAAAAAACTAGAAGGATATAAAATGAACATGGCACACAGGAAATGGATTAAAATCTGGCTAACTGAGAGGTCTCAACATGTAAATGGGGACTCCTCACTGAGCAGATCTGTGTCCAGCGGGGCCCTGCAGGGATCGGTTCTTGGCCCTACGCTATTTAGCATTTTTATCAATAAGCGGGAAGAGAACGAAGTCGTGCCTGAAGAAACACGAACATTGCGGGAGAGGTAAATAATGACGAGGACAGGCACTGATCCAGGGTGATCGCTCACTTGGGGAGCTGGGTGCAGGCGAACAAGACGTGTTTTAATATGGCTAAATGTAACTGTAAATGAAGATGGGCTGTTTTTCTAATGGATCTGCGCTAGGAATGACTGTGGGCAGGTCTCCGGCCTACAGAGGTCAGACTAGATGATCACAATGGTCCCTTCTGGACTTGACTAAACAGCCTTGCCCCACCTCCGCGTCCCCACCAGCTGGGTGGCTCCCCTGCCAGGCAACGCTGCCCCAACTCTCCTCTGCTCAGTCCCCACCTGCCGAGCTCTCTGCACCCGTAGGATGTGCCCTGGCCCCTCCCTGGGGTCTGAGCCTGCTGGGTTCCAGCCTTGTGCCCCGCCGGGCACATCCCCAGGGACATGGAGCCGAGGCAGGGGGCAGAGCCAGCGACTCAGCCGCGCACACGCAGGGAGCCAGCGGGAGAGTCGAGACTCGACCCTGGATCTCCCGAGTCTCAGCCCAGTGCCCTGTCCCCTGGAACCTCCGTCCTGCCGCCCCCTCGGGTTCCCCTAGATACCCCCCCAATGCGCAGCGTTCACACTCAGCGGATCCCAGCGTGGCTCGGCTCAGCCAGCCCACGATTAAAATCAGATCTAGCGTCCTTAGCCCCCGACTGCCCCCGCCCCAGACACGGCTCTGCCCTCCACAGGCAGGCCCTGGGCCAAATCCGTCCCTAGTGGGATTCCACCCCCCAGAGCACCCAGAACCCAGCCTCCCACTCCCCCGCCCTTAATGCCCCTCAGGCGGGCACTGAGCCTGCAGCAGGGTAGAGCCGCCCATGGCCAGGAAGGATGCAAGGAGCCGGGGGCTTGGGGTGAGACGCGGACGCGCCCCTCCAGAGAGGGGCACCCCAGGGCCCGGGCCGAGGTGCGGAGAGCAGCCAGCTTCCAAGAGGGGGCAGATGGGAGAGCAGCAAAGGGCTGCAGCTGTCCAGCTGGAATGGTGCCACGGGGCGCGGGGGGTCCCTTTGCATTTCAGCGCTGGAGGAGCCAGAGTTCTCCGAGGGCCCCTGGGTCAGTGGCTCCCCTCTACATCCAGGGGCGATGCCCGTCCTCGGAGCACCGAACCGCCCCGTTCTAATGGCCTCGCCCCCCTGAGCCGCCAGCCCCGGCCCCCTCACTGCCACGGCCTGCTCCCGGCCTGCCGTTCCCGGAGACATTAACCCCTTTGCTGGAGGGCCAGGCCAGCAGCCCAGAGCACGCAGTGAGGGGGAGCCTATTAACGACAATGGGGTGACAGACACCTCGGCCCAGGCCAGACGCCGCCCAGACTCAGGCCTGGGTCAAACAGCAGCCCAGGCAGCCAAACGCAAACCCTCACTCCAATGGGGAGGAACGTTCTCCTTTTCCTTCTACTTTCTAAGCTCTCTGCCTAGAGCCGAGAGCAACAGGAGCTGACGCGACACCATCCGATACAATCGCCTACGGCCCCGCCGGGTTCTCAAACTTCACTGCACCACGAGCCCCTTCTGACAACCACCATTGCTGCCCGGCCCCAGGAGCGGGGCCCAAAGCCAGGCCGGGGGGAACCAAAGCCCCAGGCCGGGGGCCTGTAACCTGAGTCCCAACACCCTCGGGCTTCAGCAAATCTAACGCCAGCCCTGGTGACCCCACTCAAACGGGATCCCGACCCACAGTTTAAGAACCACTGGCCCGAGGCCTCGTTTATCACTAGAGAAAAGTGATCTTCCTCGGCTTCTCAGGGACACCTAGGGCTGCTCACGGCCTGGCCCAGCGGGGTGCAGAGCTGGTTTGTAGGGATGGTCGCTCCAAGGGATGAGTCAATGACCATAGAAGGCTGCTGGGTGACGCTACCCAGCAAGGACAGAGCCGTCCCTGAGCGCGAGGAGACGTGCTAGCAAGCCCCTGTGGCCACGTCTGCGCCAGAGAAACGCTGATGGAAGGAGCGCAGCGCAGAGCTGGCCAGGGGACCTCCCCGTAGACGGGCCATGGAAAGGACCTTGTGGAAGTCGGCTGCTGCCCGGAGCTGAGCCAGCAGGTGTTCAGAGCATGCTCCAAGCCATCTTGCACAAGGCGTCTCGTAGGAAGACACTGGCATTTTCCAGACCAAGTTGCAAGAGGCCACAGAGGAGACGCCTCGTTTCCTGTCTGGACACAGCTCCTAGCCAGGCTGGACATTTCAAAGCGTGGCCAGACTCACGGCTCACATCCTGATTGGCCACCGCAGCTCTGCCGAGACGAGGAACCCGGCTGTGCGCCCGGACGAACCCGTGCAGACCCCCAGTGCGGGTCGGCACATCGCACTGCCTGGCCAGCGAGAGCGCCCCCTGCTGGGCACAACCAACGTCCTGGCACTGACAAGCAGCCTCCTGCCTGCCCTGGAGCATCCTACTGGGCAGACCACTGCGGGATCCAGACGAGAACACAAAGCCAAATGCTGGCACTGCAGCCCTGAGGGGACACAACTCGCCCGCAGTCCAGGCCCCGCTGTCTAGAAATTACGCTGAATCACTAACTCGTTGAAGAGAGCTGGGGCTGGGGCCTCGCTAAGCACTGTCTGACGGTCACTGCGAGGAACCGGGAGCATTTCACCCAGTTCAGCCTGGAGATCGCAAAGGTTTTGTGGGCAGGAGAACCGACAGCTTCTTCGGCAAAGAGGAAGGAAGAAGCTTTGAGTCGGCTCGTAAACTACAGATTTTACCACCAGCTGCACCTTCGGTCAGAGCGGCACACGACCCTCCAGCACTGGGGAAACTCCAGCTCCGCAGGAATTTGTTGTATTTTGGGGTTTAGGTGTCACAGCGTCGCATGGCAAACCTTGGCTCGACCACCTGGGCAGGTGACCTGAGAATTCTGTAACTTGAATACTGTGACGGGATCCTCCCGGTGTGCAGCCTGGGCCCGCGGGCCCGCCGTGCCCCCTGAACGCGCCCCGGCCTGGGCCTGCGGGCCCGCCGTGCCCCCTGAACTCGCCCCGGCCTGGGCCCGCGGGACCGCCGTGCCCCCTGAACTCGCCCCAGCCTGGGCTGTCTCTCACAGTGCCTGGCTAGTGACCAGCAGCAAACCCCTCCAGGCGCTGTGATCACTCAGCACAACAGCATGTGGAGACCCCACACCCAGCTGGATTGCATGAACGTTCCCAGAGCCACTCGAGAATCACCCAGAGAAAGGCACCAGAGCCAAATTCCCCCAGCTCCGAGCACTGTACCCCAGGAATATACCGTCTTGCACCTCTCAAGACAAGCAGTGCAGATTTATTAACTGGTTCCTCACTTCATCAATGGAAAGTGGACAGACACCAGCCTTTGTCCAGCCTGAGCAGATTTGCCCCACACTTTATCTTTACCAGTGAGTTTATATGAACAGTTAAACAAATGTCTTGACTATAACAGGTAGATTGAAAGTGATATTAAGTGACAGGCAAAAAGTCAGAGGTAGTTACCAAAAGAAATAAAATCTACGCTCGCAACTCTATGAGACTGGGCAGCAACTAGACGAAGCAGTTTTTCTCACCCCACTGGATGTTGCAGTCCTTAACATACAGGTTTGTTCCTTAAACCTGGGCCAGTCTCCTCTGTTGGAGTCTTGTCTTCTTGGTGTCTTGGTTGCTTGCAGCGTAGGTGGGGGCAGGAGAAGGGCCCAGTAGCAGGTGAGTCATTGCATTGTAGCTCCCTTGCTGGACAATGGCTGGTGATGGGCTGTTTCACACCTCGCCCGGGCGTTGGTTCTTTCCTTGCTGTTGCCTCTGGGGAGCTACTATCTGGCTGATTCCCCCACTTACAGCATGCTTTAGTGACCACCATACTACACAATTCTCACAACTTCATATGCATCAATGATACACATGTATGGATAGAGAAATGGCTTTCAGCAGATCATAACCTTTCCCCTGGTACCTTACAAGGCACCCTTTATACGTGAGATCACGATTATGTGAAAATGAGGACTATGGGGGTTCCAGGCGNCAGCATGCTTTAGTGACCACCAGACTACACAATTCTCACAACTTCATATGCATCAATGATACACATGTATGGATAGAGAAATGGCTTTCAGCAGGTCATAACCTTTCCCCTGGTACCTTACAAGGCACCCTTTATACGTGAGATCACGATGATATGAAAATGAGGACTATGGGGGTTCCAGGACGCTCCCCCAAGGGACAGAATCTCACAGCTACATTTCTCAATTCGACTTTACACTTCCTTGGTTGAACCGACACAAGCAGCCCTCGAATTCCAATGGCCAGTAAACGGGTAAATGAGTCTATGTTTAAGGATCCATAGTTCCACCTTGAAACCAAACCCACCCAGCCAAGCCTAGCCCAGAACTAGGGACGTTTGCCTTTTAGCAGGACTGTGAGAAGACCTTGAATTAACTGAACTGATTTAGTCTCTCTGGATAATTGTGAGGGTGTGTGCTGAGCACATTTTGTGACACTGTAACCCATTAACCAGCTGCAGTGTGTTTTTGGTGATTTTTTTATGTGCTATAAAAGCTATTTTGGCTCATAAAACTCACACACTTATAGAGAGACAAGGTGGGGAGGAAATATTTTTTATTGGACCCACTTCTGTTGGTGAGAGAGACCAGCTTTTGAGCTACACACCTTGTTTCTCTAATATCCTGGGATCAACACGGCTACAACTACCCTGCATCATACACTTACAGCAATTCTCCAGTCGGCACTTTCCAAGGAGCCCAGATCCAAAGAACAGCAAGGAACCTGTCCAAAGGTTAGGAATAAATGGCCAGTTTTCAGAATGGAAAGAGGTAACTAGTGGTGTCCCCCAGGGGTCTGTTCTGGGCCCAGTCCTATTCAAGATATTCATAAATGATCTGGAAAAAGGGGTGAACAGTGAGGTGGCAAAATTTGCAGATGATACAAAACTACTCAAGATAGTTAAGTCCAAAGCAGACTGGGAAGAGCTACAAAAGGATCTCACAAAACTGGGTGACTGGGCAACAAAATGGCAGATGAAATTCAGTGTTGATAAATGCAAAGTAATGCACATCGGAAAACATAATCCCAATTATACATATAAAATGATGGGGTTTAAAGTAGCTGTTACCACTCAAGAGAGAGATCTTGGAGTCACTGTGGAGAGTTCTCTGAAAACAGCCACTCCATGTGCAGCGGCAGTCGAAAAAGCAAACAGGTTAGGAACCATTAGGAAAGGGATAGATAATAAGACAGAAAATATCATATTGCCTCTATATAAATCCATGGTACGCCCACATCTTGAATACTGCGTGCAGTTCTGGTCACCCCATCTCAAAAAAGATATATTGGAATTGGAAAAGTTACAAAGGGCAACAAAAATGATTAGTGGTATGGAACAGCTTCCATATGAGGAGAGATTAAAAAGACTGGGACTTTTAAAAGAGACGACTAAGTGGGGATATGATAGAGGTCTAGAAAATCATGATGGGTGTGGAGAAAGTAAATAAGGAAGTGTTATTTACTCCTTCACATAACACAAGAACCAGGGGTCACCTAGTTTAAATTAAGAGGCAGCAGGTTTAAAACAAATAAAAGGAAGTATTTCTCCACACAACGCACAGTCAACCTGTGGAACTCCTTGTCAGAGAATGTTGTGAAGGCCAAAAACTATGCCAGGGTTCAAAAAAGTATTAGATAAGTTCATGGAGGACAGGTCCATCAATGGCTGTTAGCCAAGACGGTCAGAGTTGCAAAACCCATGCTCTGAGTGTCCCTAGCCTCTGGCTGCCAGAAGCTGGGAATGGGCGACAGGGGATGGATCACTTGATGATTCCCTGTTCTGTTCATTCCCTCTGGGGCACCTGGCATTGGCCACTGTCGGTAGACAGGACACTGGGCTAGATGGACCTTTGGTCTGACCCAGTCTGGCTGATCTCGTGTTCTAGATTTGGCATATTCATTCTGAAAGGCGTTGAGGAGACCTGGACGGTCAGATCTGGGTGCTCTTTCCGGGTCTGGCTAGGATGACCGTGTGCACCCTCATGTGGATGACATTTCTAACGTAGAGACAATCAGGGTTGTGAAGGGCACAAAACATGACCAGCAGTTAGCAGAACACACATGGACTCGGTCCCAGGCCAGTGCATGCTCCCCTAGACTACAGGCTCTGTTGGGAAGAGGCCTCTCTCTGCACCATGCTAGCATTCCATGCACGGCCCGGCATGCCAGAAACGAAAGGTGAACGACTTGATAACAACGAGCCTTTGTAGCTTGTTCTGGGTACCAGGCTCCGGATCTCCGCAGCCCCAGCCCCGTGGGGTGCGTTTTATGGGTGTTTTGCCTATAGATCTTTCCCTGTCTTTGTGCACAAACGGACGGTCAGGAAGCTGACATTTTAGAAGCCGCAGCGGTGTGGCCATGTCGGTCCCAGGATATTAGAGACACGGTGGGGGAGGCGAGATCTTTTATTAGAGCAACTTCTGTGGAGAGAGACGAGCGCTCGAGCTACACAGAGTCTTCCTCAGGTCTGGGGAACAGGGCATTGGAGGAAGGGTTGGGGGGGGGCTGTATCTCAGCAGCCCCTTTGCCAAGTGACCTCAGTTTGCAGCCCCCGCGCTCGCCTGGCCCCGTGGCGCACTCGCGACGTTCGTGGATTTGGGAGAGGTTCGAAAATCAGCTTGAAAACAGAACCTGCTGCCGCCTTAGCCCCGGAGCAAGTCGCAACGTTCTCCAGAGACACCAGCCACGCTCTGGAGCAAGGAGTCCAAGCCGGAGGACAAAGGGACGCCTTGGTCAGCCAGGGTCGCACCCTACAGACATTAGCTGGAGGCGGTGGGGGCCTTATCTTTACAGGTCATGTGGACACAGAGGCACAGCAAGGAAATGTCTCCCCCAAGGTCAGGAATGGGACCGGGACTCCGTCTGCCATCGCCACATGGCTGGCTCTCTTCCCAGGCTCCCCTATTCACCCCCGGCCCTCGGCCCCCTCCCCACGAGGAAGCAGGGAACCTGCTCGCTCGCCCTGCCAGCTGCACCGGCTGAGCCTGCCGCACTGGAAAGGCTGCTGCCGGGCAGGGAGGAAAACAATAAAAAGGAACCACCCTGGGGCCGGCAGGAAGGTCCATCCCCACGGGACGGGGCAGACGGCCTTGGCAGGGTGTTTGCACAGACCAGGCAACACCCTCTCTCACCTGCCTGGGTCTGTACGCCCTTCTCCCCCGGCATTAGCTCCTCCCCCTTCCCCTGCCGAACCCCTCAGTTCGCCCCTTGGGCTGCCCCCCGTGAGGCGAGGCTCCCCGTCTCGGCACCCTGCTCTCGCACGCCAGCAGCACTGACACACGGGGACCCGCTCAGCACTGAGCCAGGGCAGAGAGAGGGAAACGGATCTTCCCAACATGTAGCCTCGACATCATTCGGAGAGCGCTGAATTCCCAGGGACAATCCCCAGCTTTTCTCGAGACCCCAACGCGCGGCAGCATCAGTCTCCCCACTGCCCAGAAGGGAAACTGAGGCACGAGGAGTCTTACAGTGGCAGAGCCAGGAACACAATCCAGGTCCCTGAGTGCAGTCCAGGGCTCTAGCCATGCAGCCATACAAAGACAGACCTGCCGTGGTCCATACACTGACCTCCCCCTTCCCCCTGACTCGATTGCAGCAGCTCGCACACACGTATCCAGGCGCTGACAGGGACCCACCTCTCAATAGTTCAGACACCGACTTTCTGCCTCTGGGCACATCCGCCCCATTGCCTGCTGTCACCCCCATCTGCTTCTCTGTGCCTCCTCCCACATTCGCCTCTGTCCATCACCCTCCACCTCAGGCCAAACCGCAGCCTCATTCACCCGCGCAGCGTCCGGAGGGCTGCCCCACACCCTGCAGGGCCAATACGTGATTCATGGGAGCTGGGAAACACCCAGCACCTGCCTGGCCACTGGGGGATGTTGCCCATGGGGACAGTCTCCTGCCTCCATGGCGATCCGTGCATGCCCCTGAAGCAAGGGTGGAGGGGGGGATTAGCCAAGCACCCCCCCTAAGGAAAACAAGTCTCACCCCCGAGCAGCAGAAACGTAAGTGGAGAACAGAGACAATCCCCATGCGCTCAGCTGGTGGCTCCAGCCAGCCATTGCTACAAACCCAGTTTCTAGCCCTGAAGCCCTGCTCCGGCCTGCAGCCAGGCAATGCAGCCGCAGAGTGAAACTGACAAGCTTCCGGTCAGTTTCACGGTGGCTGCTCCGAACCCTGCAGGCAGCAGGGAAAGTGTCAGGAATCAGGTGAGCCCCTGCCAGCTCGGAGCTACAGGGGGGGATCTGAAGGAGAAAGCCGAGGGAAGGGAACAGTAACAGGAGCCCACACACACCGGCAGCAGCCAGGAGGCCTTAGCGGGAACCTCTCCTGCTCCATCAGGAGGGAGAGAAAAAGCGACTTCTCCCTTCCAGCAGCCAGAGGAGGCCTGGGGTGGGGTGTGGGGCTTCCGGTTACTCAGAACCCTACTTGCCAAAAGCTCAGTCTGAGAAGTGGCGCCCCCAGGCCGGGGTCAGGGAGAGCCGCCAGCTTCACCTTCCTTCCCACCAGGTGCTGGGTACATTTCCCACCCCCTGTATTTCCCCATCGCTGCCCACCTTCCTCTGGCGCCACCCCTCAGAGCAACCACGGTGCCCGCCCCGGCAGCTCCTGGCACCAAGGGGAGCAGAGCTCTAGTCCCCGGTGCATCAGCAGCTGGCTGGGTGCGCACAGCCCCGCAGGACAGAAAACGGCGCTGGCAGAGTGGCGCGGTCGGCGGCTGATGGCATGAGGAACAAAGCCGCCCCACCTGGCAGGCGCTGGCACAGAGACACCGTGCCCAAGCCCAGCGGTTCGCGGCGTCCGAGGGATAGACGGCGCTGCTGTACCGAGCCCCGCGCAGTAACACGCTTCTATTTCTGCAGGGAACGTTCGACACAACTGCGACTGGGGAGGGGGCTGGGAGTCCCGACGGACACCGGGAGCGGCACCAGAGGTGCTCACATTCGCACTGGGTGCCTGGCCCCCGAGAGAAACCCAGGTGCTCCCAATAACAGTGGAGAGGGGTGTCAAATGCAACAGCCCGCACAGCTCCTCTCCAGCTGCTCCTGCTGCCAAAGCGGGGCCCCAGGCTCCGTGCGTGGGGGAGCACTGGGCCCCGGCTGCGACACCGGGATCTGTCTGTAACACGGCTCCTGGATGCCACATCCCATCGGTGCCACAATTTCAGGGTGCAGTAACTCCTCACTTCACGTTGTCCTGAAAAATGCGACTTTAAGTGAAACGATGTGAAGCGAATCCAATTTCCCCATAGGAATGAATGTAAATGGGGGGGGGGAAGGGGGGGTTAGGTTCCAGGGCAGCTTCCCCTACTCTGCAAGCACCAGGGGTGGGGGGCTCAACCCTCAGCCCACCCACTCCACCCCTTCCCCCAAACCCCCACCCGTGACCCGCCTCTTCTTCCCCCTCCCCCCATCTCCTCCCCCTTTACTTCGCACGCTGCAGCCTGGCTCCTCCCCGCTCCCTCCCCTCCCTTCTAAACGCCGCAAGCCAGCTGATTGCCACGTTCGGGAGGCAGGGGAGGGAGGGGGAGCCTGCGAACCGAGTCTTCGCTCCTCCGCTCTCCCTCCTGCCTCCAAAACGCCGCAAGCCAGCTGATTGCCGCGGGCAGGAGGCGGGGGGAGGAGGGGGAAGGCACTGATCCGCGGGGTCTGCCGGCGGGCGGGAGGCACTGGGAGAAAGCAGGCAGCCAAACAACGTAAGAGTGGAGCATTGCACAACTTTAAATGAGCACGTTCCCTAATTGATCAGCAACGTAGCAACGTTAAGTGGGACGACTTTAAGTGAGGAGTTACTGCATGTCCTAGGGATCGATGAGGGGAAATCAGCAAGTCAAAAGGGGGCGCTGGGGAGGCACACGGAGCCCCTGCCAGCTCGTTAGCACAGCCCCAGCCTCGAGCACCTCTGCAACTGTCTGTGGTCAATCAAGGGCTGACCCCAGCCGCTGACGCCTCCCAGCACAGCGGCCGAGCTCCTCTGCCCGTCCCACGCCGGGTTTCACAGGCTGGTGACTTAACTCCCAGAGACATAACAACGATTGGGAGGGGAGGGGGCGTGGGGAGGCACGAGGGGGCCCATGTTTGGGGGGGCACACAGAGCCCCTGGCATGCGGGGGAATCGGGGAGAATTGCAGGGAGACATTAACTAAACGGGGCACGAGGGGGGCACCCAGGGCGTTCGTGCCAGTGGACTGGACGCTTGGCCGACACAAGTGACAAGGGGGCCCCTGGGATTGTAAAACACACGACAAACCAGGGATTTGGGGCCCAGGCTGCCAGGCCCCCCTCGGCCACAGGCTCACAGGTGCTTTCCCTGGCTCAGCCAATCAGCGCCAGGACGAAGGGGCCCCGCCCATTTCCGCCTTGGGAGGGGAGGAGTTACAGCCACAGATGGATCTCGGCCCTGTCCCGGCCCCTGGGCGTGCACAGCGGGAGGGGAGGACCCACGGCTGCCCGCAGGCCAGGCCGAGCTCCTGAGAACCGGGGCTGAGCCTCAGCTGGTGTCCGTTGGCACAGGCCAAGTGACTGCAGAGGCTACGCCAGCTCCCGCCAGCTGGGTGCTTCCCCCCCCCCGGGATGCCGAACGCTCCATATCGAATTCCTACTGTGAGTTACTGCAGCGCCGATGGCTGAGAACGAACTCCCCTCTCGCGAGGGTCGCAGACGGAAACAGCCCCGCTGGGTCCCATCCAGCCGGGCCCCAGGAGACACTGCGAGATCCATTCTCCAACGCCTTAAACACCCCAAGGAACGGGGAGAGGATTTGAAAGTCTAACAGACCTCGCTGGCAGGAAGCTTTTCTTAATTCCACCTTTCCATCCTCGCCGTAACCCCAGGACCCCAAGTCATGCGCCTTTCTCCATGCAGCTCCCTAGGGTCACGGACTAGAGAGTCCAAAGCCAGAAGAGACCATCTCGTCTGACCCCCTGCCGAGCACAGGCCAGAAACCTGCCCCACAATAACCCCTAGGGCAGATCTGTTAGAAAAACAGCCAGTCTTGATTTGAAAAGTGCCAATGATGCAATCCACCATGATCCTTGCTAAGTTGTTCCACTGATTAGTGACTCTCACTGTTAAAAATTTACGCCTTATTTCCAGTCTGAATTTGCCTAGATTCAACTTCCAGCCATTGGATCATGTTAGGCCTTCCGCTGCTAGACTGAAGAGCTTGTTAATGAAATCTTTGTTCCCCGTGTAGATAATTATAGGCTGTGATCCAGTCACCCATGAACCTTCTCTTTGGTAAGTGAAATACATTGTGCTCCTGGAGTCTGTCACTCTCAGGCAGGTTTTCTAATCCTTGAATCATTCTCATGGCTCTTCTCTGCCCCCTCTCCAATTTATCAACATCCCTCCTGAACTGGGGGCACCAGAACTGGGCACCAGATCCCAGCAGCTGTCGCACCAGTGCCAGATACAGGGGGGAAATCACCTCTCTGCTCCTTCTCGAGATTCCCGATTACGCATCCCACGATCGCATTAGCTCTTTTGGCCATCCAGCCGGTTCCAGAGTCCCTGCTTCCCAGGAGAGAGTCCCCAGCCTGTCAGGCCGGCTGACATTCCTTGTTCCCAGATGTGCACATTTACACGCAGCCGTATTAAAGCACACGCTGCTTGCGCCCAGCTCACCCAACGACCCAGATCGCCCTGGAGCCGCGCCCTGGCCCCGTCGCTATTTACCATGCCTGCCATGTGTGTGTCACTTGCAAGCTCTCTCAGGGATGATTTTGTTTTCTTCCAGATCATTGATCACCATAGAAGCACTATGAGCTGTTTTTAACCCTGTGCCGGTGCCCCGGGGAGACCCCCATCCCAGCGCGTCCTGGCCGAAGGAACGCAGAGCGTATTCATTATGCATCTACAGCAGGGGCTTCGTCCACCCCCTGCTGACACAGGCGCCGTGTGCGAGGAATAGTGCACTGCGGGGACCCAGAGCCCCTGGAGCTGGGAGGAGGCAGGATCTGCCCGGGGCTGAGGGACTGATCTCATTCCCGGCCCCGCACACCACATTCGGCTGAGGTGGACTGGAGCAAACTCTGCAGGTCAGGGGCAGGTCAGGAGCAATCCTGGGTGGCGAGTGTTATCAGGGGGCTGTGACAGCAGAAGCTGCCCCCCCCCCGGAACAGGGCAGCCGGGGGAGTATAACAAGGTGCACCCAGGCAAGGCTGGAGCTCAGGGAGGGCGGGAGGTGGGGAAGGGTTAAAGCACCGTCCGGACACGGTGCAGCCTGCCTGGATTTCCAGCTTTAGCGAGTCTCCGAGCGGAGTGCTGACGTCAGGTGAGATGCAGGCGGAGAGGAAGGAGAGCAGAACGCCCCATGGCCGGCTGCCCTGGCTGGGACGGGACGTGTCAGGGAAGCCGGGCACCCCTCTGGGTGCTGCACGCTTCGGCCTGTCTCACCTGCACTCTGCCCACTTGGCCAAGGCCTCCTCTCACCTTCTCACCGCGCACGGCACAGTCAGAGACAGATCGTCAGGTGGGCGCCTCCCACCCCCCCCCCTCGCACAACAGCCCCGGGGTCACCTCCACTGCTCGCACGCCCAACCGCCACCTCCCCTCCTCGCACAACAGCCCCCGGGCCACCTCCCCACCTCGCACGCCCAAGAGCCACCTCCCCTCCTCGCACAACAGCCCCAGGGCCACCTCCCCTCCTTGCACACCCAAGAGCCACCTCCCCTCCTTGCACAACAGCCCCTGGGCCACTTCCCCTCCTCGCACGCCCAAGAGCCACCTCCCCTCCTCGCACAACAAGCCTCGGGGCCACCTCCCCTCCTTGCACAACAGCCCCGGGGCCACCTCCCCTCCTCGCACGCCCTGGGGCCACCTCCCCACCTCGCACAACAGCCCTGGGGCAGCAGCAGCAACTGCTCACGTGGAAGCAGCCCCCAGGAAGCCGCCAGCGTGTGACTGTCTCCATGCAACTGGAAAGGGGGGCCTGAGGCAAAGCCCCCTGAGGCCAATGGAAAGGTGCCCAGGGACCCACTGGGCTTTGCATCAGGCCCAAGGAGAGGAGCCAGACCGGTGGTTATTACTATCGCTATGTGATTGGCCATTCTCTGCAGATCGTCGGGCCTGCACAGCACCAGACCCTGCCCAGCCGACGGCTCCGGCCACCGCCCGCCCAGCAACTCGCTGACCAAATACTGCCTCCGAAACGGCCCCTTCTCCCACTGCCCCGAAGGCAGGATTTCACAGAGCCGGCAGGGCTCAGTGATCCCTTCCGGCCCTCCAGTCTGCACAGCCAGAGCCCCCGCTGTCCCCGCCCCGAGCCCACCCGTCTGCCTGAGCTCACTCAAACGTCTGTGTGTCGGAACGTGCCCACCCAAAAGGACAATCCTCCGTCCCAGTATCTTCTGACCCCGCGAGCTCACAGACGGGTGTTTGGTAAAGGACCCGGGGATTACAGGGGACGAGAAGCTGGATAGGAGTCAGCAGTGTGCCCTTGTTGCCAAGAAGGCCAACGGCACATTGGGCTGCATTAGCAGGAGCATTGCCAGCAGATCGAGGGACGTGATCGTTCCCCTCTATTCGGCACTGGGGAGGCCTCACCTGGAGTATTGTGTCCAGTTTTGGGCCCACACTACAGAAGGGATGTGGACAAATTGGAGAGAGTCCAGCAGAGGGCAACAGAGATGATTAAGGGGCTGGAGCACAAGACTTACGAGGAGAGGAACCGGGCTTGTTTAGTCTGCAGAAGAGAAGAGTGTGGGGGTTTGACAGTAACCTTGCAGGCTTGGGACTATGGAGACAGGACGGAAGATGTCACCGTGCTGTTAGCCCCAGGAGGGGAGAGCAGGAGGACAGCTGATGAACTGGGAAGTCAAGAAGTTTAACAGTGATCTATTGTGCCCTTCCCCATGCCAGTGCAGATTCAGCCTGTGGAACTCACTGCAACATGAGGGAAAAGAAATGCTCCTGCATGACTTTAGGATGGCGTTAGAAGAATAAATAGTATTTACAGATGCTCTGTGAGCTTCCACTTTCCTGCCTGACCCAGGACCAGGAACTGGACAGGTGAGGAGCGATTTGCAATGTTAATACAAATATTCACCAGTGCACGCTGGTTTTTGCCCCTGGGCTGCGGCTGATTTTGCAAGGCTGATTCACAGCGATCTGAGGTACATCTGAAGGTGCAAGAGAAACGAAGTCTCCTTCTTCAGGGCACAGCTGAAAGTGGCCGAGGACGCGCCGGAAAAGGACACCAGTGCCCATCCTTGGCTTGGCTGCTCTGCTCCAGGAGCCAGCAGCAAAGTGAATTCACCAGCTCTCTTTTCTGAAGGCACACAGAGCGGTGTGGGAAGGGGAGGACAGGCTGGACTGGGAAACGGCACAGAATAGAGGAGAGACTGGAGAGAACTGAATGTGCAAAGAACCAAGACTTCGGCTAGACAGGCCAGAGGTCAGGGAGCCAGGCTGGAGTTTGGGAAACCCGGATCAATCCCCATGCTCTGCCACAGACTCCCTGTGTGACCTTGGCAAGTCACTTAGTCTCTCTGGGCCCCTGCTCTGTGTCTGTAAAGCAGGAGAACAGCACTGCCCAGCCTCATGGCGCTGCAAAGATCAGTGTAGGGGGGATTGTGAGACACTCAGATGCAACCACCATGGGGGCCAGATAAGCATTGTGGTGACGAGCGGCGGATGTTCCCAGACCGATGGCAAGGGATGTAATCAATACGGGGATGGAGCAGGGCAAGGCGATCTAATGGGGGTATGGATCAGTGCCCAGAGAAGAATGCGGGGGTGACAAAGAGGGCAGGCAGTGGTGGGGTGACATAAAAAGGTGCCAGACGTGATGGTGGAGGAGGATCTCCATGTGAACTGAAAAGCTTTCGCCCACTGAGATCCGTTCCTTCGGCAGGAGTCGTCACCGGAGTGCAGACGCGGCAGCGGGGCCAGGCAGAGGGAGGAGGAGGAACCGGTGTTCACATACGGTGGCTTGCAGGCTGCGTGCTCTCCGCGCCCGAGGGGAAAGCCAAAGGCAAGCGGCCATTTATTGTTCAAGGCCTTTCATCTCCCCTTGAGGACCACGCTCGGAGAACGTCAGCCAGCCCAGCAGGCGATTGGCAGAGTGACAGGCTGCCTGGAGGGAGAGCAGAGCCAGGTCCTGAGCCCCCTGGAGCAGCCCTGGGGGGCGGCGGGCCGGGGGCTTTGTGCTGCTCTCAAGGTGCAGGGCACGGGGGCAAGACAGCTTCAGCCACAGCCCCCCAAGGCCCCAGGGGTAAAAGGAGAGAAACCTGCCAGAGCCTCCACAGCCCCCTACACAGGGAGTGGTTCTCCTAGTGGGCGTGTGCCCCACACCGCACAGCAGGGACCTCACACGGCAATTCCACCCCCGCGGCTATGGGGCTGTCAGAGCTCTGGGACCCTCCTGCCTTGCAGGGTCCTAGCACGGGACATCTACACTGCAGCTAAGCAGCCCCTTGGCCCGAACGCCCCACGAGCCCGGCCAGCCGCAGGTGTGGACAGACCCTCAGTCGCGGACACTAACCCCCGGCCCGGCCCTAGCCCGATGCGCTCCCTGAGAGGGGGCTCTGGGTCGCTGGGCACAGAGAGGGTGGGAACTTGCCCAGGGACCCCAGCGAGTCGGCAGAAGAGCCTTGACTTTGCCAGGGGCCTCAGCCCGCCCTCGTGGGACCGATTTCCGGGGGGAGGAGAAAGGAGCTTGATCTTCACACGGGCTCAACCCTGGGCCAATTATGTCCCCCAAATAATTCAAAAAAGCAGCGAGAGGCTCCAGTGGGAGGTTGGGTCTGTGCTTTACCGAGCCACCGTCCTGTTCAGGAGGCAGGGCTGAGTAAATCTGCAGCTTAAAAACCCTAAGTCAAGGAATTAATGGCTAAGTGTGCGGCGGGGGGGGAATTGGGGGTATTGACATTCGGGGGCTCATAACCCCTCTCCTCCCCCGCCAGGGAAGTCTGTGGCCAGAGCTGCAGCTCAGCGAGGTTTGAGGCCCTGCCTGCTGTCACGGGGGTAGCGTGGCCGGGGTGTGACCTGCCCCGTGCCCTCGGCCCCAGAACACACACAGCAGTGTCTCAGGGGCGCACAGGCTCTTGTTGGGGTGCGGGGACTCCGGAGACTCGCGTGACCGTTCCCCCAAGTGCTCTCACTGCATAAACTCCCGCCAGCCTCTGGCCACTGCCAGGCGGGGCGGGCGGGCACCAGGTTCACTGGGTCCAACGTGCAGCGCGAACCACGCCTGGACCAGCGGAGCAGAAAAGCTGCGGCCAGCCCAGACGGGAGGGTGCGTCTGGATTTCAGGCGATGGAGCCAGAACCAAACCCAGCGGGGACAAGGGATCAGCTGAAAGTGACCTGAGCTCCTGTCCCAACCTCAGACCAGACCCACGTCACGTGTCCGTGGTGCCCATCGCGGGGGTGAACGGGGCGGGCACCGGGGCTCTGGCAAGGTGGCAGCTTCCAGATTTTCAGGTGCTAACTGGCAGTGCCCCAGTGATGGTTCTAGCAAACAAATCTCTCCCCACCCCCATCGCTGCCTGGGCTGGGGAGGAAGGGGACTGGCAAGGGTCCCAATCCTGCTCCCGTCGAAGCCAAGGGGAAAAGTCCCTTTCGCTGCAATGTGAGCGAGCTGGGCCTGTGGCTGGGGAGGGAGGGGGTAACAGGGAGAGGCTCAGGTGATCCCTGCAGACTCGCAGCCCCATGGTGCTGAACCAGAAGCAGTGTCTCAGTGTTTCGCCCTGTGCTGCCTGGGGGAGTGCAGGGCTCCAGGCATGGCAGCATCGCCTGCCCCAGCCCTGCCAGCCTGGCTGTGGGGTCAGCGCAGGGACAAAGCCTCCACAACGCAGAACAAACACAGATCAAGCCCCAAACAGAGCGGGATGCCCCTGCCGGAGCTACTCCCAGGCGAGGCCCAGGAGACACAACAAAGCGCTGAGGCCTGGGGTGAGAGGGGACTTGCGTCTCCATGGCCTGCTCAGATCTTGGGCTCGCCGCTCTGACTGTCCGCAGGTGCTGTGGGGTGGGCTGGACCCCTGTCCATCAGGAACTGGAGTGCGACCCCTCGCCCCACTGCACACAGGCCCCAAACCAGTCATGGCACTGCCAGGGCCCTGAGTCTGCCGAGCGGAACCACTGGGCCCAGCGGGTAAAGCCGAAGCCAGCGCCCCGCAAGGGCTGTTCGACTGGAAAGGGATCAGATAACAACAGGCAGCGCTTCCTGTGTCTCTCCCCGCTAAGCTGTCCCGGTCACTGCACGGCTGGTGGGGTCCAGTCCGGGGCTAGAGCGTGACCCACATTTAGAAGCTATGAGCACTGCCATTGCTGGGGGGATGGGAGGGGGCGTACAAGCAATTTGTTGCTTTGACTTACTGGTTTACACAGTGACACGAGCTGCAGATTGAACATGGGGACACCCCCCCCAGCACATTACACAGAACTGCCATCTAAGGGACAGCATGAGGGGGAGCACTTCTGCCTTGGACCCCCCCTTTCAGCCTGGCTGAACCCCGAGTCTCTGGCATGCACAAGGCTCACCCGGCACCGGGAATGCTCAAACACAAATGAGAAAATCATCCCCCCCGTCTGAATCAAAGAGACATCACCAAGTTAAAAACCCCGTATTTGAGTAAGACGTTTCCTTCCCTGGGCTAACAACATCCAAAATGATAAAAAAAACCTAAACTGACCCCCCCGGAGCCACAACTCCCCCGCCCCTCCCACCGCTTTGTTTTCTTTCTGCATTTCATTCCACTGGGACAACAGATTCCTCAATTTCATTGGCACTCCTACAGCAGTTTCACTTTCAGGTTCTCTGCTTTAGCAGGTCCTGCAATGTTTGGGTTGCAAACACGTGGGGAAGTGGTTAGCTCCAGATATCAATAAAACCCCAAACAAAGGCTGTGTGCATATATAATATTTTATGTAAATATTAGCTTTCGGAAACTTTTTAGACCAAAACCGCCATCTGGGGTTGCTCATCAGAGAATAAACCAGCCTTTTTTGCAGACAAAGTATTTCTAAATTTTTGCGTTGAACAGAATTTGCCTCGTCGCAATGGAAATAGAAGTCTCTCCCTCCCCCGCAATGCTCGGTTTTAAATATCCTTGCTGCTAAACAGTCGGGAAGGAGTGCAGCCCTTCCCCTGGGAGCTGCAGCGTGGACATGGACATGGTTTCCCCTACTAGGTGCCATCTAGCTCATCTCCACAGGGCCCAGCTCAGCATATTTGCAAATGTTTGGTCTAGTCTAGTTTTAAACACCCCAAGTGCCTGGGAATCTAGCACTTCCCATTGGGAGGAGACGCCTCTGGCAGATGTCACTAGATGTCAGCTCCCCAGATCTAACGGCCACTCAGGTTAGCAGAGATGCCTCTGGATTTGCACTGGTGTAACTGAGCCCGGGACAGGAGAGACTCCAGTGATGGTCAGCCTAGACCAGGGTAGGCAACCTATGGCACGCGTGCTGAAGGCGGCACATGAGCTGATTTTCAGTGGCACTCACACTGCCCGGGTCCTGGCCACCGGTCCGGGGGGGCTCTGCATTTTAATTTAATTTTAAATGAAGCTTCTTAAACATTTTAAAAACCTTATTTACTTTACATACAACAATAGTTTAGTTATATATTATAGACTTATAGAAAGAGACCTTCTAAAAATGTTAAAATGTATGACTGCCACGCGAAACCTTAAATTAGAGTGAATAAATGAAGACTCGGCACATCACTTCTGAAAGGTTGCCGACCCCTGGCCTAGAGTTTCCTTTCTCATGTTCCCGCTAGTCACAGCCCCTTGGCATTCCTCCATCGGCCCACTAACCCTAGCGCTCCAGCCCAGCCCCAAGACAATAGCGGAGCAAGCAGAACCCAACCTGGGCTGGCTTACCCTTTTTGAACTCCTCCAGCATCGCATCCAGCTTGGTGTCGTGGAAGACAAAATGGACCGGGTGGTTGTAGAACTTGGTGATGGTCTTGAGGGGGGTGCAATCGTCGGGGTCCACAAAGGCCAGGTCCTTGACGTAGAGGATGTCCACGATGTTGGAGCGCTCCTCCTCGTAGACGGGGATGCGGGTGTAGCCGCTCTCCATGATCTCCGACATGGTGTTGAAGTGCAGGATGGCGTCGCTGTTGATCATGAAGCAATCGTGGAGCGGGGTCATGACATCCTCCACCGTCTTAGTCCGGAGCTCCAGCGCTCCCTGGATCATGTTGAGTTCCTCCTTGACCAGGTCGTTGTAGGGCTCCGTCACCTTCAGCATCTCGACCAGCTTCTCGCGGTTGTAGACGGTGCCGATCTCCTGGCCCAAGATGCAGTCCAGGAGCTTGCTGATGGGGAAGGAGAGGGGGAACGTCACCAGCATGAAGAACTTGGTGATGCCGATGGTGTTGGCGCCCACAGCCAGGCCGTGCCGGGAGCAGAGCGCCTGCGGGACGATCTCGCCGAAGATGACGATGCCGACGGTGGAGGCGACGACGGCGCCGAAGCCGGAGCCGATCAGGTCGTCCAGCAGGATGGTGAGGGTGGTGTTGACCAGCACGTTGCCCAGCAGCAGGGAGCAGAGCAGGTAGTTGCCCTTCCGGCGGATGGGCTCGATCTTGCGGGCGTAGCGCTTCTCCTTGTCGGTGCCGCAGTTCTGCACGATGCGCAGCTCCATGGGGTCCAGGGCCATGAGGCCCAGGTTGAGGCCGCTGAACATGCCGGAGAGCACCAGGAGGCAGAGGATGAGGATGAGCTGGAACCAGAGGGGCAGCAGCGACTTCTTCTCCTCCAGCACCATGAGGCGGCCGTCCCGGCCCTCGTGCCGCAGCCAGGCCTGGCCCGGGCCCCGCCTGGTGCACAGCACGTAGAGCTTGGCCTGCTCGCTCTTGCGCAGGGGCTGCACCCGCACGTGCAGCACCCCCGAGGTGTTGCGGGTGTCGCTCATGTCGGGCCGCACCACCAGGTCCTGGGTGTGCACCGGGCAGCTGGCGTTGGCCCCGGCGCTGGCGCTGGCCTCGGCCCCCAGCTCGGCGAAGGCCACCAGGGCCCCGGTGTGGGGCCCGATGTCCAGCCCGAAGAGCCGCAGCTGCACCTGGCTGCCCTCGGTCACCTGGATGACGCTGCCGTCGGGTCCCGGGGCCGCCGGCTTGCTGGTGCCCTCCAGCCGCATGCCCATAATCACGCTGCTGCTGCTGCTGCTGCTGCTGCTGCCGGGCGGGCCCGGCCCCGCCGCCAGGGGGAGCGCGAGCGCCAGCCCCAGCAGCGCCCGCAGCGCCGCCGCCGCGCCCCCGCCGCAGCCCGGCGCCATGTTCCGCTCGCCCCGCGCCTCGCCCGCTCGCAAGGCACAACCGCCCGCTGCTGGGCCGGCGGCGCGCACGTCACCCGCCGCGCGGCCACGCCCCCGCGGCCCGGCCACGCCCCGGGCCACGCCCCCTGCGCGCCTTAAGGAGGCGCCGGGCTGGGGAGCGTTAAGGGGGCGTCGCCGCCCCGACCTGGGAGTGGAGGCGGGAGTTCGCGGCTGCGGGGGGGGCCGGCGATTCTCGGGGAGGGGGTTATGGGGCGGTGGGATGATCTTGGGAGGGCGGTGGGGGAGGAGGTTATGGGGCGGGGGGATGATTTTGGGGGGCGGTGGGGGAGGAGGTTATGGGGCGGTGGATGATTTTGGGGGGCGGTGGGGGAGGAGGTTATGGGGCGGGGGATGATTTTGGGGGGCGGGGGGAGGAGGTGATGGGGCAGGGGGATGATTTTGGGGGGCGGTGGGGGAGGAGGTTATGGGGCGGTGGATGATTTTGGGGGGCGGTGGGGGAGGAGGTTATGGGGCGGGGGGATGATTTTGGGGGGCGGTGGGGGAGGAGGTTATGGGGCGGTGGATGATTTTGGGGGGCGGTGGGGGAGGAGGTTATGGGGCGGGGGGATGATTTTGGGGGGCGGTGGGGGAGGAGGTTATGGGGCGGTGGATGATTTTGGGGGGCGGTGGGGGAGGAGGTTATGGGGCGGTGGATGATTTTGGGGGGCGGTGGGGGAGGAGGTTATGGGGCGGGGGGATGATTTTGGGGGGGTTATGGGGTGCGGGGATGACTTGGGGGGCAAGGGAGGGGGTGTATAGGCCAGGGTGTGATTCTTTGGGGGTAGGGAAGGGGGGGTGTCCTTTGGGGGTGTAAGACGCTATCCCATAGTTAACGTGGGGGCTAGGCCCCTACAGAGGGACATGATGATACTCTCTAGGGCGTGGCAGGGGAACCACGCCCCTTAACCCCCCCCCCAGCTCACACCGTGACCCGCCCACCACATGGAATTTTCCTCCCCTTGCCCCTTGTTTCCCTCTGTTGATTCATTACTTTTACAATTTGCCATCAAACCCNCCCCCCCCCCTCCCCCCCCCCCCCCCCCCAGCTCACACCATGACCCGCCCACCACATGGAATTTTCCTCTCCTTGCCCCTTGTTTCCCTCTGTTGATTCATTACTTTTACAATTTGCCATCAAACCCAGGAGTCAGTAACCACAGGAAGGGGACCGACACCGTGGCGGCTTGCCCAGCGCCATCCCGCAGCCTTCAATCCCTCTTGGGTTATGAGGAGTAAATAACACGTCCTTGTTTACTTTCTCATGATTTTATAGGCCTCTGTCATATCCCCCCTTAGTTGTCTCTTTTCCAAGCTGAAAAGTCCCAGTCTTATTAATCTCTCCTCATATGGAAGCCGTTCCATAATCATTTTTGTTGCCCTTTTCTGAAACTTTTCCAATTCCAATATCTTTTTTTGAGATGGGGTGACCTCATCTGCACGCAGTATTCCAGATGTGGGCGTACCATGGATTTATATAGAGACAACATGGTATTTTCTGTCTTATTATCTTAATGATGCCCAGCATTCTGTTCGCTTTTTTGACTGCCGCTGCACATGGAGTGGATGTTTTCAGAGAACTGTCCACAATGACTCCAGGATCTCTTTCTTGAGTGGTAACAGCTAATTTAGACCCAATAATTTGATATGTATAGTTGGGATCTTGTTTTCCAAGGTGCATTTCTTTGCATTCCTTGTGGTGGGTTTTGTAACAGACACATTACAGCAGAGGCGATTGTTCTCCAAACAGCATGCAGAAAGAGCTCCCTATTGTGGCATCAGAGAAAACCTGCATTGTGCACCTGGCACCCTGCCGCTGGGTAATGCTGGCATCTGAGGAGGTCTATAAATACCTTGCATTTCTAGAGTGTACTCCATCCCTGGAGGATCCCAGACTGCTTTGCAAACTGTTATACAAAGCACACAGGGGTCACTCCCACCAGGCCTGAAATGCAGCTACCCCTGGGGTGGAACGTCTGAGCTGTTTAACAGCTCATAGTAACGCAGGAACAGTTTCGGGGCCCAAGTCTGTGCAGTACTGACCATCCTCAACTCCCTTTAAAGGGGATTTGAAGACAGTCAGCCTGGTTCGAATCAGGCTGTAGGAAGGAAGTTGAAGGAAATTCTGTACCCAAATAAAGTGCAGGAGGGATGTAAAGAGGCGGAATGTAATGACTGACTTTGGAGCGGGGCTAAGACATGCTGACTTCTGCCAGGAGGCTGCACCTCCACCCCTGGAGAACAAACAGCCCTGGCAGGTAACATGCCTCATACCTCCACCCCAGGAGGCAGAGAGGGGGGCGCCGATAGGTCGGGAGTCAGTGAATAGGACAGATGTACAAGTAGTCACTAATAAAAGCATCTCGGCAGACGGCCCAAAGGCACTCAGACAACCCCAGCCAAACCCTCTGGATCATTTGCCCAAGTACCGGCAGTTCCCATCTCGGACTGAATATTGAGCGACGGAAGCTTGTTCTGCTCAGAGCACTTTAATACATAAAGAGTTTAGCCAGCTCAGCACAGAGCTCGCTTCTCCTTTAACAGCTTTGATGCTGAGCAAAGTCCCTCTGCGGCGCTGGCCCCAGGTAGCTGGTAGAGAAGAGCAACAGCCTTGCCAGGTGCATCAGCTCAGCTCAACCTGACCCTGAATGATTAGAGAGGAAACAACCTGGTTGGTCCCTTGACACAAGTTCCCCAGTATTTTTAACGGCTCCGCCCAGTCCCTGGGCAGCCACTGGAGCCTACCAGCTGAATAAGGTTGAGTTGCACAAAGCCGGCCTGTGTGGGGACGTGATGGGATGTTTGGATGAAGACAATTCTGTGGGGCTAGTGATTAGTTGGCGGGTTCACCGAACCCCAGAGTGTCAGTGCTCAATTACCAGGTGAGCTTGGGGTTACAGCACTCCGGGAGAGTCATGTCAGTGTATGATGCAACCAAACGAAACCTAGTGAGTCAGAGACGTTCAAAGACAGGCCCGTGTGTGGGAATGGCCCGGCTGGGCAGCCTGCATAGCTCACAATGTAATGACCCCAGGGCAGGCACTGTCATCCAGCCCCAGTCCTTCACCTCCAGCAAGGGGTTTCACGCAGCTTTTCCAGGGGACAAGGAGACCAGTTCTGATTCCTCTCTTCTGCCAGAGACTGCACCCAGGGTTTGTTCTGGGCCCTGCAACAGTGATGGACTCACAGAAAGGGCACAAGCGGGTGTAGAACCCAGGAGTCCTGATGCCCAGCATTATGTTCACTCCACTTAACCAGAGCTGTCTCCTCCTCCTCCTAGTGACTGCTATGGTGCCTTACCCACTGCAACTCTATCCGAACGACCCAGTGCATGTTAACAGCAGAGGAATATCCCTTTTGAAGACTGGAAATGGATTTCTAGTTTAAAGTTTCCAACAGGGCTCTAACTGCCAGCCAGAAAAAGTTCCCCATGACTTGAATGATCGCACAGACTAGCACAAGGGCCTTCTATAAACACAGGCTGTGCGCTGGCTAGATTTGGACCCATTGCTGCAAGGAGCTCCTCCAGGCGGACGTGCCAGCATTGCCAGGTGCACGATCCTAGAGCAGCCGGGCTCGATTCTCCTCTCGCTCGGGCTGGTGTCGCTCTCACTTGCGCTGGTGATTTCGCCCCCGATGACATCAGGAAGAGGAGCTCACTCGCTGGGCAGCTCTGACCTGTCTACAGATGCCCTGACACTGCTCCTGTCCTTCTGTTCCCCAGTCTCAGACTACGGTGACCCAACCTCAGGAAACAGGAAGAGCCAGGTCTCATGCCTGCTCTTGCCCAGTGGAAAGCAAGCGGTAATTAATGCATTGCCTTTGGGAACCGTAACCTCAAATTCACCATCAGAAATCAATGGTCCACTGGAATGTATCAGAGGGGTAGCCGTGTTAGTCTGGATCTGTAAAGGCAGCAAAGAATCCTGTGGCACCTTATAGACTAACAGAGGTTTTGCAGCATGAGCTTTCGTGGGTGAATACCCACTTCTTCGGATGGAATGTGTTTCTATAGCGACAAGGACCAGAGAGATAACTCCCTGTAAGGCAGCTTTTGGGCTCAGGCAGAAAGAGCAAGAAGATGCACGATGCTAACGCAGCCCTTGACTATCATTGCTGGAGAGCTGGGCTCCTGGGTTAAGTCACACGTGGAGATCAGTCTGGCTGGCTCTGCTCCTGGGGTGGAGATCAGTCTGGCTGGTTCTCCACCTCTGCTTAGGGCTGGGCCAAGGTGAGACCAGGAAGGGATGCCGTGAGTCAGGCTTGAGGTGGCCAGGCAGACTACGTGAGGATGCAGGACCAGAGTAACTGGGTCAGGATTCTGAAGGGCATCAGCAGAGCAGGGTGCGTGGGGAGCCCAGGACGGGAACAGCAAGGTGGTGCTGGAGCTCAGGCTTGAAAGGCATTGGCAAAGCTGCGTAAGCAACATGGTTTGCACAACCCCTGAGTGAGCTCTGGACAAAGAGGAGTCAAGTGACATAATTCAAGGTGCCTTCCCACAGTAAAGCAGCATGTTCCAGTCCCGTTCCCCATCCGGGCTGAACAATGCCAACAGCCAGGCTACGACCGCCTGTTCGCTGAGCACTGGCGGAGGCTGGGGCAGAGCCAGGCTGGCAGTCCCTGTCAGAGCTGCTCACTACATCCAAGGGGAGCGTCCTTTAGCTTCTCAAAGGAGCTGCCTTAGGAAGAAACAACTGGCACTTCTCTTCAGAGAAACCCAAGGAAAGTGCCGTGTCAGCTGATTTCTATTCCCTTTCTTGACACAAACACCACAGTGATGGCGCCTGGTTCCTCTTTGGCCTCCCCGTCCCTCCCCACCCCCTGAGCCACAGCACGGACACCCTGTGCTCCAGCAGGACTAGGGGGCAGGAGAGCTGGATCTAGCTCCATCACTGACCTTAGGGCAAGGCCCTTCCCCCTCCCCGTGACTCAGTTTCCCCACACACAATGGGGTCAGCAACTGGGTTAGCTCCATCACTGACCTTAGGGCAAGACCGTTTCCCCCTCCCCGTGACTCAGTTTCCCCACACACAATGGGGTCAGCAACACTGACCCAGCGCTCAGGGAGCCGTGGGACTGTGCTGCAGGGGGAGACCCGGCGATGGATAGTGTAAAAGGGCCTGTTAGTGCATCGTGGGCGCTGAGATGGGAGGGGGCTGGGCAATGTCTGGTGCCACGGAAGTAACATTGGCATTTCGATGGGGAAACTGAGGCAGGGAGGCACAGTCAGGGCGGGGCACTCTCCGGCCCCCAGCACCACGCCCGGTCCTGTCACCGCATCACTACCGCGCCTGTCGCCAGGCCACCGTCACCATGGCACCGTTGTCCCCATGTCGCTAGGCAACTGTGGCCGTGTGTGTCACAGTCCCGCTGGGGACCCAGAGCCCGCAGCCGCTGCCCCGAGAAATGGGGACCGGGTCCCTTTAAACAGCCCCGTGCCCGGAAGTGGCGAGAGCACTACATTTCCCAGAGCCCCTCGCGCGGGCACGAACTCTAGCGGCTAGCCCCGTTCGGCCCAGTGACGGATGCGCTCCTCAGCCAACCAGTATCACGATCCGCATCAGTGGGCGGTGCCTAGAGGGAGCCAATGGCGGAGCTGGGTGGGGGCGCCCTGCGGCCAATGAGAGGCGCGGGGGCGGGCGCTAGGGCCGCGGGAAGATGGCGGCGGTAGCGCGGTGGTGGCGGGCTGGGCTCCCGGGGCTGCTCGTGCTGCTGCTGCTGCGCGGGGCGCGCGCCGAGCAGACTGAGGAGCACCTGAAACGGGAGCACTCGCTCACCAAGCCCTACCAGGGTGAGGGGCCCCGCGGGGGGTGCGGGGACCCTCGGGGGGGGACCCCTGTGGGGGGCGTGTGGGGGGGGCTAGGCTGGGGGGGG
>QXTE01000366.1:521685-547692 GCA_003942145.1 Platysternon megacephalum | reverse complement strand
GGGGGGGGACCCCCGTGGGGGGCTAGGCGGGGGGGGACCCCTGTGGGGTGTGGGGGGGGGGCTAGGCTGGGGGGGACCCCCGTGTGGGGGAGCTAGGCTGGGGGGGGGGACCCCCGTGGGGGGGCTAGGCTGGAGCGACCAGGCAGCAGCAGTCTGGGGGTGATGGAAGGGGATGCAGGAGGAGCTGGGCTGGGGAGGCTGGGCGAGAGGGGCTGGGACATTCGGGGAGCAGGGTGGTGGGATCAGCGAAAGCAGTAACTGGGGCAGGGAGGACTGGAGGGGGGGAAGTCGAAGGGGGTGAGAAGGGGAATAGGGAGGCGGCAGGCAAAGAAACTGAGGTAGTGCGTTCAGTGGGCAGCTGGTGTTGGGGGGAAGGGAAAGGCAGGGTGGGGGTGCAGAGGGAGCTGTGGGGCGTGACTAGAGTGTGACAGTATTTGGGGGGCAGGGAAGAAGCAGAACGAGAGTGGATTGGGAACCCCGAGAGAGAAGGGCTGGGGGATGAGCTCTGTAGGTGGGGTGGGGGGAAGCAAGTGTCCGTGGTGCTTTGCGCACCTGTCTGGAGCGGGAAAGAGGAGGGTGGCCAGGCCGGGGGTCTGGGAGGGAAACAAGGCAGAGAAGGAAGCAGAGGGGTGGGTGGGAAGATGGATGGAAGAGGGGTTGGGTGAGACGAGGCAGAGCGCAGGGCAATCAGTGCTCTTGACTAACAGTCACAGCACTCTACCCTTGTATGGCCGGTACAAATGTTTCCCTTCTACCCCGCAGGTGTTGGATCTTCCAGTTCCTCTCTCTGGGACCTTCTGGGCAATGCCATGGTGACGACTCAGTACGTCCGCCTCACCCCAGACATGCAGAGCAAACAGGGGGCCGTGTGGAACAGAGTGGTAAGAATAATGTTCTCTAGCAATCTGTGAGGAGCGCTGGCACTCCAGGGTTTTGTATCTCGTGCGGAAGTGATTTCTATCTTTGGGCTGCAGCCAGTATGTCTGAATTCAAGATGGTGAGGGGTAGCAAGATGGTAATCGGGATGGAGTCAAGATTCTCATGGGAATCGGCTGCTGCAGGTCACAGGAAGTGGTGCACTGATGGTGAAAGCCCTGAGCTGGCGTGCGGAATGAAGGGTGGATGGGCCTCGGGCAGATTGTTCTCATGAAAACTACTGGCCGGACAGATTTGTGGAATGATTGTGCAAAACAAACTCCAGCTAAAGTTAATCTGAAACAAGCCTGTTGCTAAATCAGTGTCTTGGCAGTGTTTCTGCTTTCGGTGTAGCTACAGGAGGTCATTAACCTTGTGACAATGTCCAGTCCACTGAGCTTTTCCGTTGACTAAAAGCGCCAAAAGGCAGTGCTTCTAAATGGCTTGCTCCCGAGCAATAGCCCTGCCAATTCTATTATAGGATTTGATCCTAAATCCCTCTATTATTATAGCTCAGATGTGTCCCATTCAGGATCACCACTCTGTTGTGCTCCATGTACGTGGCACATTCTTTAGATCCTGCGTAGACGAAGATCCATGTCCCCCAAATACAATAACTTATGAAAGGCTTTTTGTTCTGGGGGAATGCGAATGGGGTAGACGCACACAAGAACACTGGACCAAAGGCAGATCTGGTAGAAGCAATTGCAACTCAGATCAGTCAGTGGACTTGTACCTGTAGCGCCAGTCACTCAAAACTGAAGCTTTGATAGGACGTTTCTCTGGATTATAGCAGTAATCTCACACTTCTTTCCAAAGCTGAAAAATGCCTCTTCTTGGTGAGTGAAATTGCCGAGCAAAGGGAAGTGTGGTCTCTTAGTTGTGATGTGGACACAGAAGGGCTTGCTGTTAGAGGCTTTCTTTTTAGGGGCTTATGTGGCGCCCATCATCTTCTTGTGCCTATATTCACAGGGTGCAGGATCGTGACGTGGCTTGCAAGTGTGTGTGTGTGTGCTGGATTTCAGTGTTTGGCAGAGTAACAATCGAGCAGTGATTCCCAATCTCTTCCAGATTAGGCCCCCCTCCCATCTCTCACAGGTCTAGCAGGAAGCCCCCTCCCATTTAGTAGTATGGAAAGGCCAGAGTGGTCACAACTGCCTCACACCTGCATCTGGTGGCTCAGGTCGAGCTCCTGCACTAAAGATCACTCCCTATAAAGTCTGGCTGTGCAGTTTTTTTGAATTTTGCCGTTTTTGTCTGCGTTTTGTGCAGGCAGTGAATTGCCTTGCCTAAGTCCTGTGACAGGATACACAGTGGGAGCCACTCAAAGACATGACAGTTTAGGATGGAATTTACTGTGGGGTAGATAGTGATGCGCTTTCATGTACTGTAGTTCCATAGTAAGTTTCCTGTAGAACTATTATGATTTCTGCGCTCTCCACACAAGTACCTGTCTGATTCTGCCTGGCCATTTGAGTCCAGACTAGTTGACCGTGTGTTGGAGAAAGGTAGCTTGTTCCAAGAACACAGGCACCGTAGCTGTACCAAGCCTTTCCAGGTCAGTACTCTTCTTGCAGCCCGCTGTGTCAGGAATACTCTGCTCAGGAGGATAGAGTCCTGTCCGTTAATAGCCATGTCCTTTTAGTCCGTGGAATGAGACAGTTTTAAGTCCGATATCTCTAATCCTTCAGAGTATGTTGGACAGCTGCCTCCTTATATTAAAGAGCTGTGTAAATTGTCTCCATGGAGCTCGGCGGCCTCCCACATCTCTGTACAATCGTCTGTATGATGTAAGTGCGTGTCTCTGACCTGAACCTGTTCTAATTGTCTGGCGTGAGTCTGCCTTCCAGAGTGAGTTGCCACCTACCTGTGGTACATATCTGTGGTGTGGAGCGGGCTTGATGCTGCTGCATTTGGCAATCAATCCCCAGCTATGGGCACTGTTGCGAGATGTCTCTGACTGTGGATCTTTCTGTTCTTTCATATGGAAATTCAATACAAATAAAATGCTGAAAAAGGGCTGTAGTCAGGGACTCAAATGTAGCTTTTTGAGAAGTTGTAAAATGTTTTTCATTTGTTTTAAATGTCACAGTGTGTGTGTGTTTGGATTTGCAGTTCCCTTGAAGTGGTTGTGGTTCACGTCAGCTTAAAATTGAACTGACAAGTGTCGCTTCATTGCTCAAGCTGAATGAAATACAGGAGACTGAACTGGTCATGCAGTGAAAAATGGACTGGATTCTTAAAATCCATTGTCTTGTGGCATTGATGATAATGTAATGAGTTTTCAGATGTGACTTTGAAGTGGGCTTTTGACTGTTCATATGGTATGAGTCCAGGAGTTGAAATACCTGTCTAGCTGCTAACTCGTATCCAGTCTGGATCACTCTATTATAAAACTATTTACATTCTTTGCCCCTGATTGGTTCTACGCTTCATCTGATGTTCATAAGGGGGTGTAATTTGTTCAGCTATAATGATGAAATCCAAGCCACTCTGGGCCTGATTCTGATCTCTTTCCCTGATTTCACTGGTTACTCCTGGCTTAGAACAGTGCAAGATCAGAATCAAGCTCTTTGTTTTTATATCCATGGTTCCCTAATCTTAACAGTGCCCCCTGTGATTAATTACTCTTGCTGAAATACGAAAGGTAAGGCAGTGCAGCCTATTGGCCAGGGAAATAGAGGACGAAGACATCTCTGCAGCGTGGCTCCAGCTAGCAGACGCCTTTGTGCTAAGGCAGGCCAGCACTTTCCCATGAGGTGGTGGGTGTGTTGGTGCCGTGGCTTGCTGTCTGTGCAGAAAAGCAGCTGTGCTGGCTGGCTGGGGACACTGCAACCAATTGCAGCTGTCCCTCCCCATCCAGACGGAACAGATCCCAGCGGACATGCGGTCCCTTATTAACGTTATCTGCCTGCAAGGCAATAGCCGGAAGGGCTGTGAATTGCGAGGGGTAGGTAGTCTAGTGTCAAAGTCCCCCTGACTGCTGCACTCACTCTCCCCCTTTCTCTCTTGCAGCCTTGTTACCTCAGAGACTGGGAGATGCAGGTCCATTTTAAAATCCACGGGCAAGGCAAGAAGAACCTGAATGGGGACGGCTTTGCCATCTGGTACACCAAGGATCGCATGCAGCCAGGTAAAATGCTCTCACGGAGGCATCGTCTGCAAGGGGAAGTGCTGTACAGAACCGCCGTCTCCTGCCCCAGCGGAGACACGCTGGCCAGACGAGCGCCGCCCTTGGCTGTGGATGCAGATTGCATCTGTAGCTGCTGCCCTAGCGTTGCTGCCGTCCTGCTCCTTTTCGCAGGGATCGACCAGGAGTGACTGAGCCCATTGTAGCTAATACTGACATTGCTCTGCAAAAGCTCGGGGTGACCATTGATGGGGGCTCTGAGGAGTCCAACGTGGCTAAGAATTCAGCTGTGCAGTAGCAAGCTGCTTGCCCTGATTTTCAGAGGTGCAAAGCAAGCCCCATTTCTGCTGGAGGCTGCAGTGGCTCCCGAGCTCTGGAAATCAGACTTGTGCGGGCTAAGCATGGGCCTGGGGGCCAGGGACACCTGTATTCTGAAACGCTGCTCCCGTTTCCCCATCTGTCAAACGGGGATGCCTGCCTACCTCATGAGTTATTGTTTGTAAAGAGCGCGGATATCGAGCACTCCTAGGTAGATTGCAAAGTGATTCATCAGGTGAGAGTAGCGCTGTCTCCATTTGACAGATGGGGGAAGAGAGGTGCAGAGAGGGAGTGGCAGACTCGGGACTGCGGGGTATCGGTCCTGTAATATGGGCGCTGGGCTCTGCTGTTCTGTAAGTGCTAAATGGTGCCATGTGGAGGGGGCTTCAGGCCCCCTAAGCACGGATCAAGGAATGAATCCCCTGTGGGGAGAGGGTGAAGGTAAAGGGTCACTCATCCAATGCCACTTCCTAACATTCCTTACGAGCTGCTACTGGCGTCAAGCCAAGGCTACCTTTGGAGGCATCTCTGGCATAGATCCTTAGGGGAAAACTCCTTCAAATGGGTATCTGCATGAAGTCGGAGGCCGCCCAACTGGTTCTTGTTGGCTGCAAGGAGGTAAATGTCTGACACTACCAAACTGTATCCTCTTCAAGCTACCTCTTGTGGTTCTGCTCCAAGGTGGGGCCCATCGATGGCGTGGGGAGTAAATCTACCTGCAGGCAGGGTGGAAAGCACTCCCCCCACTATCTCTACTAGAGAGCGACAGGACCCATTGTTCACAATCTGCCGTCTGTTCTAGGGCCCGTGTTTGGGAGCAAGGATCACTTTCTGGGGCTGGGGGTGTTTGTAGACACCTACCCCAATGAGGAGAAGCAGCAGGAGGTAAGACGGCCTTTTGGCAGTTCGGAGGGAAGTGGGAGCTGGATGTGAAGTTGTATTGCCGTGGCGATGCGTCCAGAGCTTGAGGCCAGAGTCGGCGTATTAGCTCGTTCAAAAGGCTTTGGCCGTATTCCTAGCTCCAATGCAGCTGTATGTTCGAGATCCCAATCACAGACCAGTCTAAACGTAGCATCCTCTCCGGCTCCGCGTGGCTGCAGCTTTTTGTCACTTGCTATTGACGCTGCTCTCCCTCCCCTCCCCTCTCCTGTCTCTCTTCCCTTCTGGTTTTGAGCTCCCCGTCTTCCTTGTCCCTCTCCAGGGGACTAGCAGGAGGCAAGTAGCTCTTCATACGTGGAGGGGGCTGCAGGCCAGACCAGGCGGCTTCCCTCTGCAGCCCCTTCTGTGTGTCATGGCATCTGGTGTAGAGGAGCCCTCGCAAGGACTGAGCGATCCTGGTCAGCTGCTCCTCACTGCCCACTCCCCGCTGCTCTGCAGGGCAAGTCCTGGTGGGGATGGGCATTGTCTTGCTGCCCAAGGCCGGTGTATGCAGGCTGGACACCCCGATTAGGACGTGCTGTAGGCCAGCAGTGGCTGCAGACGCTTTGCGTGGGAAATGGGAAAAGGAGAAAATCGGGAGCAGTTGTACTCATTTCCCTTGGGGATTTGGGGACTGCCGGCAAGCTGGGGTCAGAGGCTGTCTGAAGTGTGTGGACACTAGCTAGTGTGGTGATCCGCACCTCTGCATAGCAGTGGCCTAAATGCCAACATAAGAGCAGCCAGACTGGGTCAGACCAAGGGTCCATCTAGCCCAGGATCCTGTCTTTCGACATTGGCCAGTGCCAGGTGCCCCAGAGGGAATGAACAGAACAGGTAATCGTCAAGTGATCCATCCCCTGTCACCCATTCCCAGCTTCTGGCAAACAGAGGCTCGGGACACCATCCCTGCCCATCCTGGCTAACAGCCATTGATGGACCAATCCTCCATGAACTTCAAAAAAGAACTAGAGAACCCTGTTATAGTCTTGGCCTTCACATCATCCTCTGGCAAAGAGTTCCACAGGTTGACTGTGTGTTGGGTGGAAAAAATACTTCCTTTTGTTTGTTTTAAACCTGCTGCCTCTTAATTTAATTTGGTGATCCGTTAGCTCTTTTGTTATGAGAAGGAGTAAATAACAAGTCCTTGTTTATGTTCTCCACACCAGTCAGGACTTTATAGACCTCTATCATATCCCCCCACCACCCATTCGTCTCTTTTCCAAGCTGAAAAGTTCCAGTTTTATTAATCTCTCCTCATATGGAAGCTGTTCCGTACCCCTACTCATTTTTGTTGCCCTTTTTGGAACCATTTCCAATTCCAATATATCTTTTTTGAGATGGGCGACCACATCTGCACGCAGTATTCAAGATGTGGGTGTACCATGGATTTATATAGAGGCAATATGATATTTTCCATCCCCTTCTTAATGATTCCCAATGTTCTGTTTGCTTTTTTGACTGCCGCTGTACATCGACTGGATGTTTTCAGAGAGCTACCCACAATGACTCCAAGATCTCTTTGAGTGGTAACAGCTAATTTAGACCCCATCAGTTGATATGTATAGCTGGGATTATGTCTTCCAATGTGCATTACTTTGCATTTATCAACATTGAATTTCATCTGTCATTTTGTTGCCCAGTCACCCAGTTTTATGAGATCCTTTTGTAGCTCTTCGCAGTCTGCTTTGGACTTAACTATCTTGAGTAGTTTTGTATCATCTTCAAATTTTGCCACCTCACTGTTTACCCCTTTTTCCAGATCATTTATGCATATATTGAATAGGACTGGGCCCAGTACAGACCCCTGAGGGACACCACTATTTACCTCTCTCCATTCTGAAAACCGACCATTTATTCCTAACCTTTGTTTCCTATCTTTTAACCAGTTACCAATCCATGAGAGAACCTTCCCTCTTATCCCATTACAGCTTACTTTGCTTAAGAGCCTTTGGTGAGGGATCTTGTCAAAGGCTTTCTGAAAATCTAAGTACACTATATCCACTGGATCCCCCTTGTCCACATGCTTGTTGACCCCCTCAAAGAATTCTAGTAGATTGGTGAGGCATGATTTCCCTTTACAAAAACCATGTTGACTCTTCCCCAACAAATTACGTTCATCTATGTCTGATAATTCTGTTCTTTACTATCATTTCACCCAGTTTGCCCAGTACTGAAGTCAGGCTCACCGGCCTGTAATTGCCGGGATCACCCCGGTACTTGCTGGCCAGGGCTTCCTGCACAGTCCTTCTGTAAAGCTGTTCTGGAGAACATCTCCTATGCTCTAGAGCTGTACAGCGAGACCGTGCTGTTACGTGTTACTGAAAGTGTGTGTGTGTGTGTGTGTCCCCAAACATGCTTTCCCCGAAGAATGGCTTTGCAAAGGAAACCGGCATTCTTCAGACACTTTCACTTTATCAGAATTTCCAAGGACTTTGACCAAGGTTCTGTTTCAGGCGTTTGGATTTTTCTAGAGTGGGGAGGAGGAATCCAAGTAGCCAAGGCGTGAAAAAAACTTTGAACAAATTTGCCAATTTTTGCACAAGCTGAGAATTTGTCATCTCGTTCCAAACTTGTGGGAAATACGTGGCTGTTTTCCGTCCACCCCTGAGGTGTGCGGAGATCATCCCAAATTAGCATCCTGCTAATTCCTTCGACTCGAACCCCATGGCTCTCCTTCAGACTCCAGTGCCTGACCAGCTCAGCTGTGTAGGTGGATTCTGACCTTGAAACTGATTAAACAGATCTGCAGCTCTTGAATCAGTGTCTGGTTTGGTTGAAACATTAACATTGGCCTGCCCTTGCTCTGGGAAGGGCCTTTGTACCCTTCGGTTGGGTCCTAGAGAATGCCAGGCAGCTGGAGAAGCCCCACTGATTCTATTCCAGCTCTTGGGAGTTTAATTGAGGATAAAGATAATCTGAGTCACAACGCAGGGAGAACTGACAGCATCTGCAGCCTTTCTCCTGCCACAGATTTGTTCTGGCGTCTGGTTACGGTCAGCTTGGGCCCAGTTCTGAGCTCATAGACTCATAGACTTTAAGGTCAGAAGGGACCATTATGATCATCTAGTCTGACCTCCCGCATGATGCAGGCCACAAAAGCTGACCCACCCACTCCTGGAATAATCCTCTCCCTTGACTCAGCTGTTGAAGTCCCCAAATCATGATTTAAAGACTTCAAGTTGCAGAGAATCCTCCAGCAAGCGACCCCTGCCCCATGCTGCGGAGGAAGGCGAAAAACCTCCAGGGCCTCTGCCAATCTACCCTGGAGGAAAATTCCTTCCCGACCCCAAATATGGCGATCAACTGAACCCCGAGCATGCGGGCAAGACTCTCCAGCCAGACACTCAGGGAAAAGTTCTCTGTAGTAACTTTTAATATCCCATCATTGACCATTGGTACTAATTACCAGTGATGGCACGTTATTGACCTATTGACTAAGATCCCGTTATCCCATCAAACCATCCCCTCCATAAACGTATCAAGCTTAAAGCCAGAGAGGTCTTTCGCCCCCACGGTTTCCCTCGGAAGCCTGTTCCAGAACTTCACTCCTCTAACGGTTAGAAACCGTCTTCTAATTTCAAGCCTAAACTTCCCGGCGGCCAATTTATATCCATATGGCCAATTGATATGTGGAACTCCATTGATATCTGTGGAGCTGCATGGGGGATCCTCAGGGAACGGGTGCAGGACTCGGTCCCACGTGAAAACGGGGGTTCGCGCCTTGGGCTCGTGTGCCCAGCTCCCCGGGACACTGGTGTCCATGTGGCTCTGGGAGTGTCCCTAGCGCAGGGACAGTTGCCTCAGAGAAGCCGAGAGCCACTTCATGTGAACGCTGCATGTCCCTGCGCGTACCGTTGGTGTGTGATGGACACAGTTAAGGGTGCTGGAGGAATTGTAGATCTGGGTGGTGGTGACTCCAGCCAAGCAGTCCTTTGTTGGCGTGCATGCTCGGGTCCTTAGCGCTGGGTTAATGTGGTTCTGTGCCGTGGGCTGGGGAAGGGAAGTACAGGGTATAAACTGGGCAGGATTAGTGTCGGGTTTCTCGGGCCAGCTGCCTTTTTAATCCATGTGGTCAGTGGTTTGGTACATGACTTGCAAAATGTAGGGTGCCCTCAAGTCTTGGCAAGGGGACAATGCTGGTGGTTTCCTAGGGTGCATTTCCTTCCCAGTTCGCAGGTTAATACTAAACTGTCTGGTCGGTGACTCTGTCTCGCTTCTGTACCCTTTCTTGCTCTCAATAATCCTTCTGGACTCAGGCTCAGAAGAGGCGGTATACCCCTGGAAATCAGGTACTTGCTCCTAGCTCATTTCCAGCCTCCGAGTCCCCTCCCCTCTCTCTGTCATTGGCACTTCCCGAGTGCGTGTGACCTTGCCAGAGTTACAGAAATCTTTATCTGACTGGCTGCAGCCAGTATGGCTGGTTCAGAGCCAGTCTCGCCATCTGCCACCAGATGCCCCGGCCAGCGTGCTTGTGCCAGAGTGCCCTGGGCTGCTGATTACTTTCCTGTGACCTGAAGGAAGTCAAGCGTGTGCAGCCTCCCCAAGCGCCTCGCTCAGGGCCTGGCTGCCCAGGGGGTTCTGGTGCACCTCTCTTCCTGCAGCTTCTCCTCATGGCTGTGCAGTTCCTACACGCGAAGGAGACACTGCAGCTCTCGAGCTGGTCTGTGCTCATGGATCCCTGTTCCTGCTTCATTTCAGAATAAACAAACCTCTGTTCCTACTCCTTGTGCATCTCCCTGCTACGCAGCATGACGCTGGGGGTCTGGCCTGGGTGCCCTGCTCGCCTCAGCTCGTCTTCTCACTCTCGAGAGAGAGGAGGGTCCATCAGAAATGAATTCAGCTGCACATACCGGTGGCTCAGCTGTGGTGTGGTTAGCCCGTCTGCTACTGCAGACCTGGGAAAGGACTCTGCCTCTGGGCAGTGTTGCCCATCGAGAGGAGTGGGAATGCTGGACTCAGTGTGATGCACAATGCACATGTCTTGGTGGAATGATCTTAATAAAACACAAACCCAACTTGGAGCGGGAGAGGAGGCGCGTGAGCCCATGACCCGTGTCCTGGCCAGGGTGCCTGCGCTGTGGTAGCTGGATGTCACTGTCTGAAAGCCAGCCCAGCACAGGGGCACTGCTGCCGCCCGGCTGCCTGGGCTGTGTGGAGCAGGGGTCCATGCCACACACCACCAGCCCAGGGGTGACAATGGGACGTTCTGGGCGGTCTCTGTAGAGAGAACACCCCTTGGAGGCGGAGCCCGTGTCCCTCTCTAGACCTGGGTCCCTTGGAGTGGTGGAGGGATCGGTGCCTCCAGCCAGCACTTCGCTCCCTTACAGACCCGGTCCTGCCGGCTGCGTGAGAATTTCGAGCGCTGGCCAAGGCTCTTGTCTGTCTCGGCCCTGGTGTCGTGCTCCATGCTGTCCGTGTCCTGTGCAAAGCCATGTTCTCCCCATGGTTCGTCTCGCCAGGCCTCCGCAGAGCAGTGTGAGGAGACCACTAACCTGCGGCCTTGTCTCCCCTAGCGCGTGTTCCCCTACATCTCCGCCATGGTGAACAATGGCTCTCTCGCCTACGACCATGACCGGGACGGCCGGCCCACCGAGCTCGGCGGCTGCACCGCCATGGTGCGCAACCTGAACCACGACACCTTCCTGGTGATCCGCTATGTCAAAAGGAGGCTGACGGTGAGTGGTGACTCCTTGAGCTCTCCAGGCCCAGGGCGGCGTCGGGTCGGGGGGGGGGGCTGGGCTGGGTTGCTCTGGGTTGAGTGAAGTCTCGTGTGTTTCAGATCATGATTGACATTGATGGCAAGCACGAGTGGCGGGACTGTATTGACATGCCGGGGGTCCACCTGCCACGGGGATACTTCTTTGGGACCTCTTCAGTCACTGGCGACCTCTCAGGTACCGCGCTGTGAACCTGGCCAATGCTCCACAAGCGCTAAGGGGAGGCCCATGCTGTGCCTGCGAGTCTCCGAGCCGGGGTCTACCGAGCCTGAGCCGAACGGCTGCTTTTAGCGCCGGAGCGTGAGCCTGAGTCTGCTGACCTGGCTCTGAGACTTGCTGCTGCGGGTTTTAAACACACGGTCGCTGCCCCCTACGTGACGGGGGAGCGAAAGCCCTGCCTTCAGAAGTGCCTCTGGCGCTCCGGCCAGACCGACCACGGCATTGAGGTGCCTGAGGTGTGTTTGAAAATCCCATGGGGCGCCGAACTCCCCAAGCCGTGTCCTTGGAGGGGCCCTTGGCGTTAACCGCTGAGCCTGAACGGCCCCTGTGTTCGGTCAGAAAGGGACACCGCCCCCTTCTGGTTTCAGTGGAACCCCAGGAGCTCACAGGTGACACTTGTAGGCGTGGGGCACCCGAAGTTCTGCTAGGTGCCGGGGGCTCCTCTGAATTGGCATCAACATTCGGAGTATTTAAAATACAAAGCTGCCCGCTCTCACGCCTTCACCCTGACCGCCTCGGCCACTCCCTGGCTCTGGTGGGTGCCTGCAGCCGAACCTCTGGTGCGCACCGCCTGCGTTAGCGAGGGGCTTGGGATGTACTTCGGGGGTTTGGAGCAGGCATCCCTCTTACACACTTTTGCAGGGCACTTCTTGAGCTCTCTGGCCCAAGAGCCGTTAGCTCTTCTCCTTCCAGGCGCGTGGACACTGATGCACAGCGCTCTGGCCTAGTGAAAACTAAAGCCTTGCCTGTATCAGCTGTGAATTCCATTCAGCTTATGCCATAATACCCGGAAGTACCGACCCCTCGGCTTCCGTAGTTCTTAAGCCAGTTTAGAACAGATTTTAATCAAGCCTCTACACAAGCACCTTGATCACCAATGCCTGGATTCATTGTTTGCTCCAAGCAAAGTTCCTTTATTTCCAAAATCTCTGCAGATGCTCTGGGAATCGGAGCAGCTGGCTGGGGCAGTCGAGTTGTTCTGCTAATACGTGTGACAGAAAGACACAGGCAATGAACGCCCGTGAGGGCGATTCTGATTTGCTGCCTTCAGGTGGCTGAGTGGACTTTAAATCAGAGGTGCTCCCTGGCTGAACAACTCATTTCTCAGCCTGAATTTAAGCGGCTTAAAGGCCCCTCGTGGAAGTGTGTGTTGTGCTGGGCCCTGCCCTGCCCTGGAGAGCTGAATTCTGCTTGCTCCGTGCATGGGTGCTTGGCTCCGTTTGAGCAGATGTTCAGTGTTTCCCTCTTCCGGCAGCTCTGCCATCCCTGGCCAAGATTCCTCTTCCTGCCTGCTGTCTAAGACCACGTTTCTCTCGTGCCCCTAGATAACCATGACATCATTTCCCTGAAACTCTACCAGCTGACGGTTGAGCGGAGCCCGGAGGAGGAGAAGCGGGATAAAGAGGTGTTTCTGCCCGTTGTGGACAACATGAAACTGCCCAGAGGTGAGTAGTGCACAGGTTGGTGAGGTGCAAGGCTGGGAACCACCAAGTACCTGCTTTCCCCACCCGGCGGGCTATGCCATTCATCGGGCGGGGTCCTCACACCATCTGCTGAAGCTCCTGCCTGTGAGCCCCTCCGCTTGAATGTCTCCATTAGCTAACGGTCTAAGAAGGAGGGAACGGTGTGACCAAATGCTGAGCACTGCTGTGCCAGTGCCCACTGCAGTGTCGGCTTCTCCAATACCCCTGCGGAGAGGAGCAGCCAAGAGCCACAAGCAGGGATTAGGTGCGCCTGAGGCACAGCATGCCCTGGGTCTCACTACTTCCAAGCGCTGGAGACAGGGTGGAGGTAGCCAATACCCTCTGCGTGCTTGGAGATCCTCTGCAGGCTAGTGACTACGTAGCGTTCGGTCTCTGAGCCAGGCTCTCTCACGTCTCTGAAATCTCCCCGGAGACCGAACCCAGACCCCTAGCTCAGGATAAAGGCAAGCGCCTCATCTTGGATGAAGCGCTGGGGAAGGGGGGGGCTGGATGGCTGTCTCCCGTGGACACCGCAGAGATGAGCAACGCAAGAAAAACCCAACTAAGCTTGTATGCCCCCCATCGCCATAGTCTCTGAGCACATGGTCTCTGCGGTGGCTAACCCGGGCTTGTGCCCCTCTGCCTTTGCCCCACAGTGGAGGCCCCCCTGGAACCCATGAGTGGCCTGGCCCTGTTCTTAATTGTGTTCTTCTCGCTGGTCGCCCTGGTGTTTGCTATCGTCATCGGAGTCATTGTCTACAACAAATGGCAGGAACAGAGCCGGAAACGCTTCTACTGACCTTGGCACCTGCCCTGCCCCTTCCCTCGGCAGACCAGCCGCTCTGCTGGAGTGAGCTGGCACAGGTGCCAGAGGCTAGCTGAAGAGAAGCCCTTGCCTGCTCAGCCCAGACTTTCCAGAGCCCCTTCAGATGGCTGCTTCTTTGCTGGCCCCCCTGGGGACCGCTGCTGTGTCTCTTCGAGCTCTGGGGTTCTCAGCGGGAGTGGACGTCCTGGAGCCCCTGGGGCACACACGTCGTGTGACACGTAGTGCATCAGGGAGACCTGAACCCCCCAACTCTGGAGGTTGGCGCAGTGACAGATGGGCCGTCCCCCAGCGGCTCTGGCTTTGCAAGGCGTTTAGAAGACGCTTGGGGCGGGTGACGCTGAATGTTGTATCGTTTCCGTGTTGATGAGCCTTACGTGTGCTATCTGGGGATGTCCCACAGCCTAGCTAGGAGGCCAGGCGCTGAAGACTGTCCAAATCCTAGAAAAGGGTGAAACTTGGCCAAACAAAACGCTTCTTGTTGAGACGAGTAGTGCCCTGCCCCCAGCCCCCCGCTGCTCACTCTGGCAGCCTGTCTGCTGCAATCCAGGTGGCTTGGCTGCCTTAGGCTGGTCGGGACGGCCGAGCTCATCTGCCCCACGCAGCTTTAAGCTTTTAATCCTGGTTTTGCCGTAGCACCGTGAAGGAAATACTCCTCGTCTCGCTGCTGCTCCTCATTAGGAAGTGGGTGAGCTGGGAGCTGTGGTAAAGGAAACCCCTCATTTTACAGTCACCCCAATATGGTCTGGGCATGAACACAGATATTGGCTACTAGCCTCCCAGTGCCAGCCTGAGCCTCAGCAGCATGGCAGGGACAGCACTGCTCTTCCAGGCTGCAGGTTGGCCTTGATGCAGCTGGCCTCTGATGGAAATGGACCTGAGCTGCTTCCATTCAGTGCCTCCACTCTGCCACTCCTAGCATGTGGTCACTTCCTCTTCCTCCCCGCCGACCGGGCTGTCCATCCAGGGCCGAGGGGTTTTGCTGCTGGTGAAATATGCACTAAAAAGTCTCTCTGCGGCTTGGGGAGACCAGGCCAGTCCGCGAAACCGTTCAGCTCATGGGCTCATTGCACAAGGGTCGGTACGTCTGTGTGCAGGGGCTCCGTGACACTCATTGCTGGGAATGTGGTGGGCGAGGGACGGCTAGTCCCGACCCACTTCCCATTCGTTCACATGAAGCCAGGTGACGTTGTTGGGGTGGGGTTCACGTGCTCAGGTTGCTGTCCACATGCATGGACTCGCCCAGTGACTGACTTTTAACACTGGGATCCATTGTAATAACACTTGCTGCTGTCAGGGGCCTGTCCCTCCACCACTGGATCAGTGTCTGCATGCAGTGCTGCCTTCCTCCCTTCTGTGTCCCTCGGCCTGGAGCCAGCCTTTGCACAGGGGCTGCTTGCATGGCACCGTGTCCTGTCAGTGCCGTAGGTGTGATGTGAAAAGGGGCCGGTCTCTCTCCCTCCCCCACAAACCTGGTGCCAGCATTTGTATGGTCCCTTTGTGTTTCCGAAGGCCCTAGATCTGGCTGCTGTAAGCAGGAGTTTGGAAGCATGCTGGCAAAGGAAGCTCAAGGGGTTTATTGGCCCGGCGGAGACCTTCGCCAGGAGCGGGAAAGAGAGCTCTGGTCTCTACAAACGTTGTGCTGCCTTTCAGGGAGGGTTAGTTATTTCCTACCTCAGTGACTGCTGTTTGAATGGGTTCTTGCTTTCTGTAGGTCCCGCTGACTCGCTCGTAAGACAGATGCCGAGGGGGGGAGAATACGGGCACATGTACAGAGAGAATCTCCAGGGGACCTGGTTACAACACTTTGTCCCTGACCCTGTTCCATTCTGTAGTGTAAACAGGCCTGGAGCTGGGCACTCAGTGTGGACAAGGCTTGGCTGGCCCATGTCTGGTTAAACTCGACACAACACAGCAGAGCCATGTTCTCCCCTTGTCCTAGCCAGCCCTGTCTAACTGGATCTCGTGCCCTTGTTACAGTGACAGTAAAACCAGGACCCGTCAAGCCATCGCTGGGTGCACTAACCAGGGCTGAGATGGGGAGAAGGGCTGGGCTGAGGCAATTCCCAGACTCCTCAGAGGAACCTGCTCTTTGAGGGAGGAAGGTTTAGATTCAGAATGTCCTGTCCTGGTGGCAGATCCTGGATTCCCGATGTCTCTGCACCCCAGGGTGGCCATGGCCCAGCTATTAAAGAACAGGGATATTGGCCAAGACTTTCAAAAGGGACTTGTGATTTTTTTTTTGTCCTTCCCCTTTTTAAGTGCCTCAGTTTTTGGGAGCCCACCTGGAGCCACCTTAAAGAGCCTCCCTGTTTGGAGCAGGGCGCCCAGCCCCTTGTGAAAACCAGGCCCCTTTCAGGGGTCTCCGGCTGGGCTGGCTATTGGTTTGTATGTAGACCCTGCTCCGCTCTGCAGGCGGCCAGCCAGTGGCATTGGGACAGGCTGGGTCACCAGCGTTGCTCCGGGAGCTGTGCTAACACGGGGCAGCGCTGCTGGTGCCTGGCCCAGACAGGCCGCAGATGAAGCAGCCCGTGGAGCTGGTGCTCGGCGCAGAGCAGAGGCGTTGTTAACCGAAGGGTTCCTGAGCTCTGCTGGGGGTGTGCCCTGTCTGCCAGGAGCCACCACTACTGGTGTCCAGATGGATGCTGCAATCTGTAGCCTTAATTCGAGGGACGTTACAGTGGCATGAGACCTGATCAGCAGAGGTGCAGGTGAGAATCTGTGCGCTCTTTGCCCTGGTACCTGCTGGACTGGGCGTGAGGGTGAAATAGGGCAGGGGGAAGCCGTGACTTACCCCAGCTGTCCTGGTATGGGAAACCCTGCAGCTCCTGTGCCGATAGGATAATGTGGCCTTATTGAAGTGTGCCTCTGCTCTAGACGCTGGTTCTAAACACCAGGCCATGATCCCTGCTTGTGTATCTTTGAGTTCCAGCCTTCACGGCCTTTGACTTGTCCATCCGCACTATTTCCCCTCCCGACACAGTTCAGAGCCTTGGAAAACCAGTGATGAGGCTTGGAGAGGTGCTGCCTTCCTCCCTCTGCAGAAAGGATCTGGCCAAGATACCTTGGCTCCCGTGACTGCATATCTAAGCCCCCTGTTCTGACGGTGGCAAACTGGCATTTGCTGTAGCAGGGGGCTTTGGTCTGGTAGGATGGCTCTGGGGTAGGGGGAGATTTTACACGTGGCAAAGCAATGGGGCAGCCTGAAAACATTGGGTCTGTTCTTGCCTCTTTTAAAACATTTTACCTGAACAGAACTGTCTGTACATGGGCCTGTTTCTGCAAGTGTAATTTGTGTCCTGGAAATAAACACACAAATGTCCACCAGTGCGGGTCTGCACAGCACTTAATCCCGGGGTGCTGCTCTCTTCTGCCTGCCCCGGGATGGAGGGGAGGGGAGTACGTGTCCATCTTCACTCTTGGAGGGTGTTTCGTGGGGACCGCGGGAGTAAGAGCTGCCCTTTCAGATGCTCTCCTGACCCTGTGGCTGGTAGGTACAGTACTGCCTCAGTCACCGAAGTGGCTAAGTGTGAAATGTGGAAAATCCCACTATAACCGTGTCTAATTCCTCCCCCGCGCAGGGCCAGCTGAGTGCTACTGGCAGTGCTGGGCAGGACACGGGGCTCGGAGTCCCTTACCGGAGCAGTCCTAAGCCACCCCGCCAAGTGCTAGCGGGAGCATGCTCATGCTTTGCCCTCTTGTACAAGGAAGATCAATCCCCTGCCGCTGGGCCAGCGGGTGCATAAATAACCCAGACCAACCAGGGGACGTGTTTTGATCATTACAAATAAACCGTAACACCCCCGAAGAGAGAGTCAGGCAGAGATGTGCCTGTAGGATACTGGCATAGGGTGTGTCTATCTCTGCTCAACTCAATCCCTCCAGAGTGAGGGGTCACTGGTATTTCATGCTACCTCCCTGGGCGGAGAAATGCTCCCTGCTGGTGGCAGCGTGGAAATACAGCTGAGATGAAAGGGTCCTGGAGGCAGCTTTGCTCCTGCTGGGACTTGCCTCTCCCAGCCCATGCAGCGCTGGCCCTAACGTGGCTTTGTGTTGAGGGCAAAAAGAGCCCAGGAGACTGACCAGGAAATGCTGCAGGAGGCGAGGAGAAGCCGAGGGCTTTCCCAGCAGGCGGGGTGGGAAAGACTTATTGGCCAGGAGCTGGTGCTCAGGGTTTCATCTCTGGACGCAGCTTCGGGGCGGCACCCCAGGGGGCTTGAGCGAGGCACTACAGAAACTCTGTCTCTGGCACTCAAGCCTCCTTTCCAGGCCTTTATTGGGGAATACTGGCCCTGCAGGCTTTTGGCCCAGAGAAGGACCCGCCTGGGAGTAGGGTGCTGAGCTCCATTGCTGTAGTCACAGCCTGCCTGGCCTGTGGGCAGTGGCCCTCGGCCCCCAGGGCGAGGAGCAGCAGGAGCGCAGGCCGGCAGAGCCTGTGCGGGGGGGCAGCGGGTGGTGAATTCGGAAGGGGGGCTGCTGCTGCTGGGGGGGCAGGGCCAGGTCCCTCGGTGCTGTCGGGCTTCAGGGCCTGGAGCCGGTTGTGGTCCCAGGCGCCGGCCTACGGGCTCCCGCTGCTCCCGGCCAGAGGGTTGAGGCTCCCGAAGGAATGGAGGCTGCGGAAGGGGTTTATCAGCTTCATGGCCAAGTAGCGCTGGGGAGAGGAAGGGAGAGGGAGTCAGGCCCTGCAGCAGCAGCGTCTCCTCGAGCCAGCCTGGGCTCTGCCTCCAGGGGCCAGCGCCCTCCCTTAAACAGGGCCGGGTTAACCTTTTGTGGGCCCCTGTGGGGGCAATGGAGCGTGGGGGGGTGTCGGTCCCTGGAGCGAGGGGCCAGCCAGGGGCAGGGGCGCCCCCCCCCAGCCCAGGGCAGGGCACTAGTTACAAACCAGCAGTTGCCAGACACCCTGTGCTGCCAGCGTGTGTCCCCCCCCCCCCCGCAACATCCCCTCGACTCCCTCTGGCCAGAGCCCCCCAGAACCCCTCCACAAATGCCCAGCGCCCTGCACAACACCACCCCTGCCCAGCCCCCCCACAACTGCGCAGCAACCCCCACTCCCTAGTGCCTCAACACAGATCTCCCCCCCCCCCCCAGGACCCACTTGCCTGGAGGGGCCCAGCGAGGCCCCCCCCACTGTCCCATGTGTCCCCCCCTTTCCCCCCAGCTAAGCCTGGCCAGGCTCCTGCCCCAGTCCCAGGCGGCTCAGCTCCGGGGAGACAGGGAGGGCCCCACAGGTGGTGGGAAGCAGAGAGGCCCGGAGCCGGAGGTGCCCTGGGGTCCGGCCGGGGGGCAGAGAGGAGCCCTTGGCTGGGCAGGGGGAGCTAGTGGGGTCTCGGGGCGCAGTGCAAGTGGAGCAGGTCAGGACCCCTTTGGAGCAGGGCCCCGGCTCCCCGGTGAACCCGCCACTGGCCTTAAGCTAGGCATGGCCGGGGCACAGGCTGGAGGGCAGCAGGCCTGGTGGGGTGGGGGCGGCGGATGGGGCTGGAGGGCACCAGGCTCCCCCCTTGCTCGACTCCACTCAGCTTTGTGCCCCCCCCCCCCCGGCTCTGCCCAGCACTCGGCCCCAGGGAGCAGAGCCGTGGGGCTGGGCAGGGGGGCGCTGCTGCCCCAGGCAGGCTCGGTTTCTCCCTCCGGGCCTGCAGCCCTACCCAGGGCTCGTAGCGGGGCCCCCCCGCGGGCACACGCACCGGGGCGGCGTAGATGAAGGCTGCGAGCAGGAGCAGCAGCAGGAGCAGCAGGACCCCCAGGATGATCTTGCACTTGTGGGGCTGCCAGAGGACGTAGCGCAGGCTCTTGAGGGGGGCCGTGAACCACAGGAACGAGGCTTCTGGGCGCCTGCAGGGAGGAGACGGTCCCAGGGCAGCCGTCCCCAGCGTGCCCTGGGGTATCCCAGCCCCTGGCCCCCGAGCAAGGCCTTGGGACCGGCCCAGGGCTGTGTCCAAGCAGTGGGGAGGGGACTGCTCCAGGCTACTCCTGCGGGCCCTGGGTCAGAGCAAGTGGGGGGCCCTGCCCCTTCCCTGGGGCTGCCCCTCTTCAACCCAGGGTCCCTCCCCTCCTGCCTCCCCCACTGCAGCCCCAAGACCGGAGAAGCTCTGTCCCCGCGCCAAGCCCTGGGGCTGCAGTGGGGACAGAGCTCCCCCAATCCCAGGGCTGGAGCAGGGGTCCGGATGCTGGGGCTTCCCCTGCCACTCCCCCACGCGTCTGTGGGGGACCAGGGTCGGGTGCGGGGGCTTCCCCCACCTGGGGTCTTCTGACGGGGTCAGGAGCCACTGGGGGCTCCCTGACCTGCCCGGAGGCCGGGGCTCCAGCCTTCCACTGCCCGGCACAGGCCTGGTGGCTAATCCACCCCTGCTCCTGCGGAGGGCTGGGCACGGGGGTGCTGGGGGCAGAGCTGTTCGCAGCCCCGGGGTTGGGGCAGAGCCTCTCCGCAGGCACAAGGAGGCTGCTCCGGGGGTACCCACCCGCTCTCACGGTGCGTGAGCTGGGAAGCTGTCGGGTTGAAGCAGTAACTCCTTGGGAATGTTCTACGTTATTTATCCTCCTGGCACCGTTTGGGGGTTTTCCCTTATAAAGTTCTACGTTTTTAAAATCCCCCCTTTTGTCTCGGGGGGGTTAGCACCGCCGAGCCGGCTCCCCCCCACTTACACGGGGGGCTGCAGGGTGGGGTTCATGTTTGGCTCCTCCCTTCCCTTCCCAGCAGGCCGCTCTTCCGCCTCCTTGTCCGCCAGCAGCTCCAGCATCAGCTCGATCTTGCCCTGGAGAAGCAAGGCGGGAATTGGGCCGTGGCGGCAGAAGGCAGGTGCCCCCCTGCCAGAGGTGCTGGGGGCTCTCTGGCACCTGCCTAAAGCTGGCGGAGGATCGGGCCTCTAAACGCTCACACAAACCTCTGATTCTCCAACCCCCCGGGACCCCCAAGCCCCCGCCTCCCCCTGGGGTACCCCCGCGTCCTTGCCAGCCCCCAGCTCTGCTCCTACCGACAGCCGCTGCCTGCCCTCCTCCTGCACCGTGCACGGCCACCAGCCTCGGGCGAGCCTCTGCTTGAAGAGGGAGGTTCTCCTGGGGCAGCGGGCTGGGGCGGGGGAGTCGCTCTCCTCCTGCAGCATTTTCAGGGTGCAGTCCCGGGGGCGCCGGGCTGGGCAGGGCAGGCTGAGCAGTTTGATTTCCAGAACCCCTGCAAGCAGCAAAAGAAAACTGCAGGGGACAGCCCGGGGACGAGGCTGCAGGCGGTGGCGCATGCAGGAGGGCGATGGAGCCCCTCACGCTGCCCAGGGGCGCCCCCAGGGAGGACCTTACAGAGGCCCTGCCTGCCCTAGAGGGATGGGGATGATCCCAGGGTGCTGCGCCTCACAGCAGGGGAGCCATTCAGCGCCCTCTGCCCACACGGCTGCTCCTGCCCCTTTGCGCAGGGACCGGGGCCTGGTTCTGCACCCCAGAAGTAGCTGCATTTCATTGGCCCTGCAGCGTCTGGGGACAGAAATGTACAAGATCATTGGCGAGGTGGGGACGTGCGTACGGCAACCTGTGGGCAGGGCCAACGTAAGACTCTGCGGCCGCCTGGGCTGCAGGGGAAACGCCCGCCCGGGGGAAAGGCCTCACCGAGAAAATCGTCAGCCGAGAACTTGTCGTTGTCCCACACCTGGAGGATGAGCTTGGGCGGCACCTTCAGCACCGTCTCATCCAGGCTCCAGAGATGTTGCTGTAAGCAGAGTGGGGGCCCTCAGGCTGGGGGCAGGGCAGCTGCTGAGAGGCTGGGGCCAGGGTGACCCCGCTGGGTGGGGAAAGGGGATGCAGCGTGGGCGGAAGCGCCAGGCTGCCGGGGCACTTTCCAAGGTGCCAGAATGGCTGGTTATAGGTCTGCAGACTTGGAAGGGTTCATGCCCGAGCAGAGGCTCAGGGTGCTGCAGTCAGGGCTCAGAGGCGGAGGCTGCAGCCTGGGGCAGGGGCTGGGGCTCCCCAGGGGAGGTCGTGATGTGAGGGCGCAGATCAGGCCACGTGATGCTGGCAGGCCAGGAGCAGAGGTGCCTGTCGGGGTAGGGCCAGCTGCTGCAATGCCCTCCCCCCGCACCAGGTGGCAGCACTGACAATCCCCTTTCCCCCGGCCTGGCCAGTGCTCTGCCCAGCAGCCCAGCCCCAGAGCCGCTCAGCTGGGTCACGGCTCCGGCCAGGAGGGGAGAGGACAGACCTGGAGCAGGAGACAGGCTGGAGGAAGCCGGCCGCAGAGGGGCAGAGCATCCAGCAGCCTCTGCTGATTTAGGGCCGGAGGTTGTGCCCCAGACAGGTAGCGGCGCATGCTGGGACTCCGGGCAGGGGCACGACAGGAATCGGGTTCAAAGTGCTGGGGGGACTGGCCAGCCTGAAACACAGCCAGGGCCCTGCCTGCCCCTCGGAACAGCCGCGGCAGTGGGTGGGGCCCAGAGCAGGCAGAGCTGCCGTAGGGAAGCGGATGCCCAAGGCGAGCAGCACCCACCTTCTCGGGCAGGACGCAGACCTGCTCCATGGGCAGGAACTCGAAGGGGAAGACGAACCTCCAGTTGAAGTTGCCCTCTCCTCCCAGGGACCTGTAGTGGACATCGGTTCTCTGCCTCTCCTCCTCCAGGCCATCCAGCCACCTGCAACAAGGAGCCCGAGGCTGGGGTGTGAATGGAGGTGCGGCTGTAGGGCATGCGGGTCCCACATCACCCTGCCCCACCATGAGACACTGCACCTCACCTCACCCACCGTGCGACACTGCACCCTGCCTCGCAGTGCAACACTGCCCCCTACCCCACTGTGCAACACTGCACGCCGCCCTGCCTCACCGTGTGACACTGCACCCGCCCTGCCCCGCCGTGCGACACTGCACCCTACCTTGCAGTGCGACACTGCACCCCGCCCTGCCTCACCGTGTGACACTGCACCCTGCCTCGCAGTGCAACACTGCACCCTACCCCACTGTGCGACACTGCACCCCGCCCTGCCTCCCCGTGTGACACTGCACCCGCCCTGCCCCGCAGTGCGACACTGCACCCTACCTTGCAGTGCGACACTGCACCCCGCCCTGCGTCACCGTGTGACACTGCACCCTGCCTCGCAGTCCGACCCTGCACCCTACCCCACTGTGCAACACTGCACGCCGCCCTGCCTCACCGTGTGACACTGCACCTCACCTCACCCACCGTGCGACACTGCACTCTGCCTCACAGTGCAACACTGCACCCTATCCCACTGTGCGACACTGCACCCGCCCTGCTCCACCGTGTGACACTGCACCCGCCCTGCTCCACCGTGCGACACTGCACCTCACCTCACCCACCGTGTGACACTGCACCCACCCTGCCCCGCCGTGCGACACTGCACCCTGCCTTGCAGTGCGACACTGCACCCTACCCCACTGTGCAACACTGCACCCCGCCCTGCCTCACCGTGTGACACTGCACTCTGCCTCGCAGTGCAACACTGCACCCTACCCCACTGTGCAACACTGCACCCCGCCCTGCCTCACCGTGTGACACTGCACCCGCCCTGCTCCACCGTGCGACACTGCACCTCACCTCATCCACCGTGTGACACTGCACCCGCCCTGCCCCGCCGTGCGACACTGCACCCTACCTTGCAGTGCGACACTGCACCCTACCGCACTGTGCAACACTGCACCCCGCCCTGCCTCACCGTGTGACACTGCACCCGCCCTGCCCTGCCGTGCGACACTGCACTCTGCCTCGCAGTGCAACAGTGCACCCTACCCCACTGTGCAACACTGCACCCCGCCCTGCCTCACCGTGTGACACTGCACCTCACCTCACCCACCATGCGACACTGCACCCACCCTGCCCTGCCGTGCAACACTGCACCCTGCCTCGCAGTGCGACAGTGCACCCTGCCCCACCGTGAGACACTGCACCCGCCCTACCCCACCGTGCGACACTGCACCCCGCCCTGCCTCACCGTGCAACACTGCACCCTACCCCACCGTGCAACACTGCACCTGCCCTGCCCTGCGACACTGCACCCGCCCCACCTCACCCACCGTGCGACACTGCACCCACCCTGCCCTGCCACACTGCACCCTGCCTCACCCACCGTGCGACACTGCACCCGCCCTGCTCCACCGTGCGACACTGCACCTCACCTCACCCACCGTGCGACACTGCACCCTCCCTGCCCCACTGGCTCAGAGCCAGGAACTTCACTTCAGGTGCTCTTGGCACTCGCCTGGATAGTGCCCTGCTTAGGGACTGTTCGTTACTAAGGAGACGATTATGTCAGGGAGGTGACGGATTCCCCGACTTTCAGAGACCTGCGTGACATGCTCCACTTCTGCTCTGGGGCAGCAGGGCGGAGCCGTCAGCCGGAGGGGCCCTGGAGCAAAGTGGGTGAGGGGGGAACTGGAGCGCCTGGCGGGTGGGGCGGGGGGAATTGGGGCTCCCGGGCCCTGGAGCTCCTGGGTGGCAGAGCCGCTGCTGGGGGTCCCCTGGAGCTGTCAGCCACAAGGGTGGGAGGTGCTGGACACCCCACATAGAGTGGGGCTGGGGCTCCCCCCCCCGCTGTGGGCTTCAGTCACCCCCCCCAGGCCCCCCTATATTTAGTACCCGTCAGGGACGGGTCACGGCTGCCGTGACGTTTGTTTAGTGCCCGTGACCCGTCCCTGACTGTTACTATAAATAGCCGCGACCCAAAGCTCATTCTCCGAGCTCCAGACCAAAGCGGGATCCGGCTCTCAGGGTGCTCTGACGCCGGCCCTCTCCGCTCGGTGGCCAGTGCCCCCCGGGGGCTCGCTCGGTCTCGGCAGGAGCCCCAGCCCTGCCCCCAGAGCTCGTCACCCACCAGCTGGCGCTGGCCCCACTCACTCCTCGGGCTCGCAGGGCGGGGGCTGGAGTCTGCACCCGGCTAACGCAGCCCCTGCCAGAGCCTCCTGCACGCCCAGCGACTGCCAGCATCTGCCCTGCCCGAGGAGGCAGCATTTATACCGGCCCCTTCGCCCAGCTCGTCCCCAGCGCTGCAGGGCTCCTGGGCCCAGGCCCATAAAGAAACAGTACCAGGTTCCCTCCCTGCTTCCCATCCCCCATGTCGCCCAGGTCCTCGTGTCCATAACCAGAGCGTTCGGCTCGGCGAGAGCCATGCCAGGGGTGGGGTGGACTGACCAGTAGGCAGTACTGCCCTAAGGGGCAGACTACCCCATCACACAAGCCCGTTCTCCGTTCCCTTCCCAGCTAGCCCGGGCCTGGGGGGGAGTGCAGAGCTGATGGGCAGGACCTGGGGGTTGGGAGGAGCTGGGGGGTGGAACAAGGCAGAATCCTCCACCGCTCCTGGATCAGGCCTCTCAGCTCAGGACCTCCTGCCTTTCCCCCTTTCTAGCTCTGTGCTCGACGGGCCAGCCGGGTGGGGAGGGGGGTGGGGAGCCCCAGGGCTGGGACAGGAGGGGGCTGCGGGTCGGGAGTGAGGGGCACCGGCAGGGTGGGGAGGGGGGTGGGGAACCCCAGGGCTGGGACAGCAGGGGGCTGCGGGTTGGGAGTGAGGGGCACTGGCAGGGTGGGGAGCCCAGGGCTGGGACAGCAGGGGGCTGCGGGTCGGGAGTGAGGGGCACCGGCACGGTGGGGAGCCCAGGGCTGGGCCAGCAGGGGGCTGCAGGTCGGGAGTGAGGGGCACCGGCAGGGTGGGGAGCCCAGGGCTGGGCCAGCAGGGGGCTGCGGGTCGGGAGTGAGGGGCACCGGCAGGCCTGGCCGGGGGCCGTGGCGTGGGACCCCTGGGGCTCTCACCCTTTCACGTAGATGTCGCTCATCCTCTGCCCCGTGATGCTGGTGTCCCGCAGATCCACGTCCCGCGTGTTCCAGACGACGCAGCGCAGCTCGTACCTAGGGAGGGGGCAGCGCTGGCTGGCTGGAGGCTGGACACAGCCCAGGGGGGCTGGTGCGCTCAGGCTGCCCTGTGGGCCTGGGCTCTGGCTGGCAGAGAACGCCCCACCCGCGGCACTGACGGGGAGAGTGGCCCAGAGCCGGCTTCACACTTCAGGGAAGGAGCTGCTGATGGGGCCTGGCCCCCGTGCTCAGCGTGGGGGGCTGGGGGGCTGGGGCCTGGCCCCCGTGCTCAGCGTGGGGGGCTGGGGGGCTGGGGCCTGGGCCCCGTGCTCAGCGTGGGGGGCTGGGGCCTGGGCCCCGTGCTCAGCGTGGCCGGCTGCGGAGCTGGGGGTTTGGGGGGCTGGGGCCTGGCCAGGCTCTGTGGGGCACACACTGCCCCAGAGCTGCCAGCGCTCTCCTGGGCGTGCTGGGTTTGTGGGTGCCAGGGTTGGGCGGCTCTGGAGGCTGCCCAGGGCAGCGGGGGATTGTCCCACTCACCGTTTGGGCGTCCGCGGGGTGATGTTGAAGGCAGGGCCTGGGGGGCCAAAGCTCTCTGGGAAAACGTCCACCCACATCTGCAGCTTCCCCTGCCGAGCAGACGGGAGCAGGCGACGTATCGACACGAGCCCAGGCCCAGGCTGGCTCCGAGCCCTGCGTCCGAGCCCCCCCGCGCCCCCACTCCCCCCCCACGCCCCCA
>QXTE01000366.1:476988-521439 GCA_003942145.1 Platysternon megacephalum | reverse complement strand
CCCCCCCCCCGCCCCCCCCCCCCCACCCCCCCCCCTGCACCTCCACTCCCCCCCACACGCCCCCACTCCCCCACACCCCCATGTGCCCCCACTCTCACCCCCCCACCCTCTCCCACGTGAACGCACCCTCCCACTCCCACATGCACAGACCCCCCCCACTCCCTTACACACACAGACGCATCCCCGCACGTGCACACAGACACACACATGCCCCCATTCCCACACGCACACAGACACCCCCCCATGTGCGCGCACACACACACACACACACACACACACAGAGGCGCCCCCCACACCCACGCGCCCCCCACTCCCACACACACACAGGCGCACGCACACGTACACACACGTGCAGTCGCACTGTACAGCTCTCTCACACGCACACACATTTCGGGTGTACGCACAAGGTGCGAACACACCCCGCAGGGTGGGGCAGCCGAGCCCCGCAGCCAGGGAGCCGGGGCAGCCGGGATCCCGGGGCGTCCTGGTCACGCAATGGGCTGCCCCCGTCGGCTGTACCCGCTGGGACCAGCAGCCCTGGATCCGTGCTCCACGCCAGCGGCCAGGCCCTCGTCCCATGGGACACACCCGGTTCTCTGGGTTGGTCCCAGTAAAGCTGCTTCCCCACATCCTGTTGCGGTGGCTTTGGGGGGCCGAAGCTGCTGGGGGGGGCCAGGCTCACCGCTCTGGTGCCCTACCTGGTCGATGCCGGGCTGGGTGCTGTGGTACAGGGTCCTGGTCTCCAGGTGCTCGGGGACCAGCCCAAAGGTGCGGAGCATGTGCAGGGCCAGGCGCTCTCTCAGGGGCCCCAGGTGACCGTGCGCAGGGACCTTGCTCTCTGAGACAGGGAAGCCAAGCACAGGGGACCCCGTATCTTACCATGGGGCCCATAGAGCCCTGGGAACCCCGTGTCCCGCCCAGGGGCCCGCAGCGCCCCGAGAACCCTGTGTTCCGCCTGGGGACCCCAGCGCCCCGAGAACCCCGTGTCCCGCCCAGGGGCCCGCAGCGCCCCGAGAACCCCGTGTCCCGCCCGGGGACCCCAGCGCCCCGGGCCGCAGCGCCCCGGGAACCCCGTGTCCCGCCCCGGGGCCCGCAGCGCCCCGGGAACCCCGTGTCCCGCCCGGGGGCCCCCAGCGCCCCGGGAACCGCGTGTCCCGCCCGGGGGCCCGCAGTGCCCCGGGAACCCCGTGTCCCGCCCGGGGGCCCGCAGCGCCCCGAGAACCCCTTGTCCCGCCCAGGGGCCCCCACCGTCCAGGGACAGGGTCTGACTTGTCTCTCCTGGGGCCTCTGGGCACTCACCGAACTGCGGCAGCAGGAAGGCCCTGCCCATGAAGGTGGCTTTGCCGCCGTCTGCGCTGAATTCGGGCAGGGCCAGACTCCTCATCCTGGCAAAGTTCTCCAGTAACTGGGTGGGGAGGAGCTGGTCTCGCCACTGAGAGGGGCCGGATCTGGGGGCATGGGAAGGGAGGCAGCAGGGGTCAGGGTGAGGCCGTGGAGGTGGGTGTATTATAACTGGCTACCCCGAAGCTTGGGCTCCGCTCTCTGACCCCAGGGGGCCAGCTGTGCCGGGATTAGGGCACACTTTGGGGGCATTCCAGGGCTGGGCAGTATTGTCCCCAGAGGGGAAACTGAGGCACAGAGCGGGGCAGGGATCGCCCAAGGGTGCCCAGCAGGGCAGTGACATTGCTGGGAGCAGATCCCATCTCCTGGCTGGTTGTCCTGTGCTCTAACCATGGGCGGGGGCTCCCCAGTGACCCCCGTGCAAGTGAGGCTGGGACTGGTCTGCCCCGACCCCTCCTCCATGCTCCTCATCCGGTTCTCGCCCCTGCACCCTGGCCCTCCTTCCTGGGACCCCCAGCGCTCTCCCCATCCCTAACCTCTGCCCCCTCGTCCGGCACAGCAGGCGCCTGCCGCTCCCCGGGGAGAGAGATGTGTGTGGACAGAGGGCCAGGGCCCTGCTGGGAGAGGCCAAGGGACCCCATCACTTCTGCAGCAGGGCCAGATAAGTGCCAGGATGCGGCTACCCCCGGTGCCCCTGATCAGACTGGGCCCAACGCCCGCTGTGCAAACCCAGGAGCCTGCATTTCCCACCACTCTCAATGGCATCTCAGGGTGGCTGGCTCCCGAGGGGGGGCACCGACCCAGGCTGAAATCCTCTCGCTCCACAGCCCGGCCGGCAGGGAAAGACTCTGGCCACTCACACGCAGTAGGACTGAGGCAGCCCGCAGTTGGCCCGGAAGCGGGACAGGAGCCGGTTCTCCAGGTCGATGCTGGTGGCCCCTATCTTCTGGTCGGGGAGGACGAGGTCGTAGTCAAAGAGCGAGATCTGCAAGTCCTTCTCCAGCGGGAGGGTGCACGGGAGCTCGAACACCCTGGCGGGCAGGCGGGCGGGGCAAAGAAAGGGAAAGCAGCTCGCTCTGCAGCCCGAGGGCAATTGGCTTCGGCTCCGCCTTCCCTCCAGCCCTTCCCCCTGCCCCGGCCAGAGCCCTGGGGGGCTGGGGAGACCCAGAGCCGGGGGAAAGGTCACACTGGCACATGATGGCATATATCACATTGACAGGTTTCAGAGTAGCAGCCATGTTAGTCTGTATCAGCAAAAAGAACAGGAGTCCTTGTGGCACCTTCTAACAAATTGCAGGTGAACGAGCCTCTGATAGTGTGGCTGATGTGATTAGCTCCTATGGTGGTATCCCCTGAATAGATATGTGGACAGAGTTGGCAACGGGCTTTGTTGCAAGGATAGGTTCCTGGCCCGTTGCCAACTCTGTCCACATATCTATTCAGGGGATACCATCATAGGACCTAAATCACATCAGCCACACTATCAGAGGCTCATTACCACCACAAAGACTTTTCTTCTCTCCTGCTGACAACTGATCACTCTCCTTATAATGTGTATGGTAAGATCCATTGTTTCATGTGTATATAGATCTCTTCCTTCTGTATTTTCCACTACATGCATCCGATGAAGTGGGTTTTAGCCCACGAAAGCTTATGCTACAATAAATGTGTTAGTCTCTAAGGTGCCACAAGTCCTCCTGTTCTTTTTGCGGATACAGACTAACACGGCTATTACTCTGAATTCTGTAGCCAGATGACTAATACATTGCTGCCTGGTTTTGAAAAGGCTGCCTGGTGTCTCTGCAAACAGGCACGGAGAGCCTGCACCCTGGAGGGAAGGGGTGTGCCCACCTGTCCTTTGCCCACTACCAGGCAATGCTCCCTTTGTTCTGACCTGTTCCCTCCAGGCTGCTCCGGGATCCGCAGAGCTCCAGGAGGGGTGGGCAGGGCTCCGACCCCGAGCTGCCCTGGGGCTCTGGAGAGCTGCAGGCTGGACTTACCTGCCGAAGACAGGTTCCAGGGTGTTGGGCAGATACTGGTCTCTGTCCCCCAGCTTCTTCTTGCCCAGGGTGAGCCGCACGTAGGGGTCGCACTGCAGGGGACACAGCCAGGAAGGGGCAGCTAATAAACGTCCCCTTAGTGCCTCGCCCTCTTCTTGTCACACCCAGGAATTGGGGGGTGGGAGCGGAGCCGGAAAGGGGCTCCCAGGCTGTGTCAGACGGGCCTGGGCACTGGCCTGAAGCTTGAGGGGCACAAGCTGATCTCTCCCCGGCACACAGACCCGGCCGCGCCCGCGGCATCAGCCAGAGCTGGACTATTTGGGCAACAATTAGCTCCTTGGGGCTCTGGAGTGTCAGGTCCCTTAGGGTACATCCACCCAGCAAAGCGCCCCGCACAGCAACTGCCCAGGGCCTGGGTCTGCAGGCTCGCGCTACGGCACGTCGCTGTTCCCGCGGGGGCTGGGACCCTTCCCCTCGTCAGGTGTCAGAGCCCAGGCAAGCAGGTACACGGCCACTCGGGGGGTGCTGAAAGCGGAAACCATGTGTTTGGCTGTTATTACTACTTCCAGCCAGGGGGTGCTTCTGCACCCCCAGCACCCCTAGTTCCAGCACCCCTGCGGCTACCGTTAGCACTGGAGTGACCTGGATCCGAAACGCCCGGACGTGGCTTGATGAGGCCACCGTCGCTACTCTTCCAGGCCAGCCCAAGGAGCTTTGTCCCAGCGCCACAGGGAGTGGGTGCTGGGTGGGGGGGAGCAGTGTGCAAAGCGGGTGAGAATTGGGCACTTACCAGGCCGTTCCTATCCTTTGGTGGGAGGTTAAAGGCCCGGACGATGTAAACCCGGACCAGACACTTCTGGGGTTGGCTTTCGGGCAGCTCCTGGAACTGGCGTGGTGGTGGTGGGGAGCTGGGGTCCTCCGGCAGTGGGTAGATCTGGAAGAGTCCCTGCAAACAAACCAATCCACATGACTTCTAGCTGCTCAGATACTGGATTGATGGAGTCTTGTCCTCCGAGCATGTGGGGCCTGTTCCCTCTTGGGAACAGCGCTACTCGTACTGTTGTGCTCAGAGACCAGGGCTGATGGGGGAGGGTCACGGTGCCAGCTGGCATGCCCGGCCCTGGGTGGCGGGTGTGACGGGTTCCCCCTGGGGTGCCCCCTCCAGCACGCGTACACCCAACTGCAGCTTCACACACAGCTCAGCTAAGGAACTGCCCAGTGCTCGAGTGCCCACCCCCCTCTGGAGGGCAAACCCCAAATGGTACCGTCTTACGCTGCACAGAGAACTGTACAGCGTAAACTCATGAAATTCACCCCCTCCCTCAATGCAGAGAGAGATGCAACAGCTTTTTGCCCCCCAGTTAGGAATTCCACACACTGGGCTTTCGACAAAACAGAATCAAGTTTATTAACTACAAAAGAGAGATTGTAAGTGATTCTAAGGGACAGCAAACAGATCAGAGCAGATTCCCTAGCAAATAAAGCCAACACGCAATCGAAGCTTAATACACTATAGAAACTGGTTATAAGCAGCACATTCTCACCCTAAATGTTGTTTTAGGCAGATTGCAGAGACTTGCTTGCAGCTTAAAACTCCAGATATTCCTTTCACAGGCTGGACACCCTCTGGCCTGGGCTCAGTCCCCCCTGCTCCCCCCGTCCCCAGTCTCTTTATTTCTCAGGTGTTTCCAGCAGCCTTCTTCCTTGGGTGGGGAGTTAGTGATGATGTCACTCCCCTGCCTGAAACAGCTTTTGCACATGGTGGGAACCCTTTGTTCCCATGCCAGACAGTGGAAAAACACTGGTGTTCCAAGATGGATTCCGGTACCAGGTGACTTGGTCACATGTCTCTGTACGGCCATAGCAGCCATGAGTCAGAGGCTGGTTGTTCCTCAGGAAGCCGCCCCAGTGGGAGATTAGCATCTTCTAAGACCTATTGTTCTCCAATGGCTCTTCCTCACAGCCAGCCATCTAGACGGATTGCATTCTGTCTGGTGGGCCTTCCTCAGGTGTAAACACACTTGTAATAGATGCCCAGACAATATTCCTAACTTCAGATACAGCAATGATCCGGGCACACAAATAGGATAATCGTATTCAGTAAATCACAACCTTGCCAATGATCTCTCACGGGACTTATTTTGTATAAAATACATCAGAGTTATGCCATAATCCTATCATAACAATCTCTCTGTGAAGAATATGGGGCGTAATGCCACAGCGGGCTCTGGGAGCATTGTACTCTGGAGATGGCACACACAGCGCTGGGTGAAGGTGGAGTATTTGACCTCAGCTGACCAGCCCCTTTGTTCCCCGGTGTCCAGCTCGTCTGATGGCTGGATGCAGAGACACTGGGCTGCTGAGGGGGAGCTGCTGGGCGTGGGACCTTGTTGATACACCCTGGGAGCTTCGCAATGAAACCCACAAAAGGCCAAACACCTGGCACCTGGTTCTCACCTTGAATTCCCCAACCACCAGGGGGTCTTCGCTGGCCTCCTCCCGCACCCGCCCGCGGTACAGCCTGAAGGTCTGGCAGAAATCCTGCAGGCCCTGGAACTCCGGCACGGCCTCCAACTCACAGTTATAGACCTGCCAAGGAACCACAGGCTCAGGCTTTGGACACTAACGGCTCGGTCGTGCGGCGTCTGGGCCGTGGGGTCAGCGAGGGCTGGTACTGAGCCAGGGGAGGAACAGGACGTGCCCTCAGGGTGCATCCCCCAGAGGCAGATTTCTACAGCAGCAGGAGCCTGGACTGTCCTCTACCGGCACCATTGCGATTGACCAGGCTAGCAGGGGGTAACAACTGCCCTCAGTTGGATCCAATCAGAACTGGCCAGCTGTGACTGCATCATACGCCCCATCCCGCCGACGAGAGACCCATTGTTAGCTGTGCTTGTAGGGCCGGGGCTCTGGGTTCTCTCCAGGAGGCTGCTGAGAAGCCCGGAGAGCAGCACAGTCATGAGGACACGTATTTGTGACAATATTTTACAGTCTTATAGAGCCCAACCTACCGGTCTGGGAATTACTGGTCCCTAAACCACTTCACCCGTCACAGAAATGCAGCCACTTCTGGGGTGGAGCGTGGCAGCTGTATAAAGGCAATGTACAGTTCTGGACAGGGAATGAGGAAGGACATGGCAGCCTGTTTATGTGCCAAGGCCTACCTGGCTGAGAGCATCACAGCCTCGCCACTGTGACTACTGTGGAGTCTAGCTAATGAGGGAAAGCCCTTGTGGCCAGCCAGGAAAAGCCCAGCTCTGATTCCCCACAGAGCTCCCGGGGCAAGGGGAGAAATAGCCCCCTTGCCCATCTGTCTGAGGGCCAGACCGGGGTCAGCCTGGCTGGCTGTGGGGAACCCTCTGGCCTGCAGAAGGCAGATCCCACCTGGGTCAGGACAGTCGTCATCCCCAGAACAGAGGGGAGACCCCTCTCTGCAACCCCCGGTCCAGGTTCTACCACGTGCGACCCCCAGCCAGGCGCACACCTTCAGGCTGTCCAGCCCTGTCTGCAGGTAGTCTCCGCTCTTTGCCAGCTCCCCCGTGGCAGCATAGAACTTGCTCCACCAGTCGACACACTCCTCCTCCTCCTGGGGAAGACCGGAAGGAAGAGCAGCGGGAGCCTTGCTAACCAGTGGGAAATGCACTGCTGCTGAGAGCTGCTACCCCACTGGGCCCCCAGTTCCTCCCTGACCCCTCTGTGAAACCCACCTTCTCTGCTCTCGGTGTGGTTCGAAGCCACGACTCGGCAGCCATCCTGCCCAGCATCTGCAGAGAGGAGGGGAGACAAATGCGTCACGCCCAAGGAGTTTAATACACCTTGTGACACGGCACCCCATATTCCCCACAGTGATGTTATTAGGATATGATTATGGCATAATTATGATGCATTTTGTACAAGATGGGTCATGTGAGGTGTCACTGGAAAAGTTACGATTTGCCGAATACGATTATCCTATTTGTATGCATGGGTCATTTTTGTATCTGAAGGTATGAATTTTGACTGTGCAGGAGGTTGGACTAGATACCTCCTGGGGTCCCTTCCAACCCTGATAGTCTATGATTCTATGATCTGTATTTCAAATGTGCTGACTCTGGGTGACACCCACAGTTAGCCTTTCGGGTACAACAATGAAGACGCTTGACAGTGCTGACGGCTCATCAGCAAAGACAATGGGCCCTGGAAGAACTTCCCCTTCCTGGAAACGTTCCAGACAGCCCGTAAGCAATGGCTGCTGTGACTCAGCAAAGTAGGCAAGGGCATGTGACCAGACCACATGATTCTGGGCTCCATTTTGGGGTGTCTGTATTTTTCCACAAACTGGTCTGGGAACCAAGTTTAAAACAAAGGGTTCCTGCCATACGCTAAAGCTATATAAGGCAGGGAGTGACATCACCTGTTCTTCTTCACTCCCCACACAAGAGGACTCCTGGAAACACCTGAGGAACAAAGACTGAACCCAGGCACAAAATGGGAAATGACAGCCTAGGAAGGAGCGCTGCGGAAAGGGATCTGGGGGTCAGAGTGGATCACAAGCTAAATATGAAACAAAAGTGCCACACTGGTGCCAAAAAAGTGAACATCCTTCTGGGCTGTATTAGCAGGAGTGTTGTAAGCAAGACACGAGACGTGCTGATTAGGCGTTGTTGCAGAGGAGAGCTCTGTAGATCGGTCACGTGGCTCAGGGAGCCAGCATGGATGAGCAGGAGTGTCCTGGTGCTGGCGGAGGGACATCTGAGCAGCTGCTCTGGCTAGAGGCTGTCTGGAGACCATCCCCTTCCAGCTGTCAGCTGAAGTCCAGGTGAAATTTGCTGATTTGATCAGCTAAATACCCGACCTGGATCCCAGCCTCCCTCCCCTCTAGCATCCATGGGTTGGATTTTTATTGGTAAATGTCAGTAAACGCCCATTCCACTGGACACACGCAAACTGACAAAAAAAATGTTTGCACAGATCGTAATCGAAATGTGCAGCTAGGCAAAGTAAGGGAAACGCAGCGCTGCTTGGGGCCGTGTTGAGTTTGATTTCAGGAGATTGACGTGGTGTATTTTGACTGGAGATGTTGACAATTTGTGTTTTATTGGCTATAAAGCTTTAATTTTTGGAATTTCACAATTCAATTACAATCGATTCTGCCAAGTCTATACCCAGACAACCCCTTCCTTCTGTCCAAGCAGCTCACAGTGCTTGACGAGCATTAATTCATGAGGCCTCACAAGCCTCCCCCTCCCGTGAGGTAGGTCAGTAGTATCGTAGCTTTACGGGTGGGGAAACTGAGGCACGGAGAGTGGACGGCACTGGTCCAAAGTTGGACAGCAAGTCTGTGGCAGGGCTGGGTATAGACCCCAGATCTCCTGACTTCTGTCCCCCTGCTCTAACCCCTAGATGATACTGTCTCATAGGGCCCTTTAGGGAGAGCCCCTCAGGCCAGTGAAAAGCCGGCTATGCGAGCACAAAGCCAATGCACCTTGGGGTGAGGTGCAGATGTGACATCATGGGATGCAGCACTGGGGTTTCCTGCTAGAACTGCAGTGAGGGGACCCCTAGGGGTTAAAGCCGGGCTGAGGCCCGGGTCACCCCGCGCTGTATCTGCACTGAGGTCAGTGGTGCCATCCCCGGTGGGAGCAGGACGTGAGCGCTGCAGAGAGAGGGGACCCAGCAAGCAGGTGGCTCTGGGCTGCTGGAGAGTAGCACTCACCTTCGCGATCTTCCCCTTGGGAGCCACTGGGCAGGGAGGGGGAGAAAAGAGACATGAAATTAATGGCAACATCGAAATAGCCCCAGGTCCCTCCCAGCTCCGAAAGCAGGAATGGCTGGGGGAGGCCCTCCGGACCGGCTGCATGATCACACTGGGCCCATCCGGCCTGAACATCTAGGAATCAGCCCCGGGTGACTGCGTAACCTGGCCAGCGCCGGCGGGCAGGAGTCAAAGTGGACTCCCGCGAGGGGTCGGGGTGGTTGTTCAGCATTTCTTTACATTGCAGAAGTAACCCAGCATTTAGCAACTGACGGGCCCGGCTCACGGGAAGCCACGGTTTCTCACAGGCAGGCTGGTCAAGGCGAGGAGCTCAGGGCTGGGCGAGCCGGGGGCTGGCGCTTGGGAGTGAGGGCCACTGGCAGAGCTGTGGGGCGGTGGGTGGAATGGCAGGGGACTGCGGATCCCAGCTACGTCCTCACTAGGAAAACATCTTCCTTGAGTTTTAATGTTGGGGGATGTGCAGTCCTGGCACCCCAGGGTGAAAAGATTCCGTGGGGCGATGGGGGGGTGTGGGGCGGTCTGTGTTAGAGCACACGGGCACCGCGCTGGAGCCCGGCCCGGCAGAGCCAAGGGTGCCAGACGGCTGGCTCCAGTGAAACGTGGGGTTTGGCCCGATAGTTCCACAGGAGAGGGTCTGGCAGTGACAGATCCCGAGGTCCCTGCCAGCAATGGGAGAAAGACAGTGTTTCCGAGCTCCGGGGGGATGGTGAGTGGGATTCATTGGCTGGCCTGTACCTGGGGGTGGCAGGCTGGGATGGTGCCCCTCTGCGGACGGCTCGCACATGTACTGGCGCAGGGATCTCACGCTGGCCTGGCCCACCACTGGCTTGTACCCAAACTCCCGGTTGTCCACGACCTTCAGCTCAATGGGGGGCGTTAAATCTTCTTCCATGGGCAGGTGCTGCGGGGTGGCAAGCAGGTCCATGAGCTCCATGGGGAGGCAACAGAAGGAGCAGGCAACTGGGCCAGCACCTAGCCACTCAGCCATGGACAGACAGACAACGCCGGCCACAGGGCTAGAGGTGACGTGGGTCGGTGGGATCGAGTGGTCCCTGGAACTCTCCAACCATCTCCCACTCCTAACCCAGCCACGTAGGCAGGCGGGAAGGGAAGTGGCTGAGAAGCGGCGGGCGGAGCCGCCCCGCCCTGCTCACCACTCTCAGGAGGAAGACGTTGATTGGGAAGTTGGGGTTCTCGTGGAGGTCTCTGATGGGAGCCGTCTGGATGGCCTCTCCTCCACACTCCACCACCAGGCTCGGCGCCATGACGCTCAGCAGGTTGTAGCTCTGCAGGTCCCGCAGGCCCCAGGCCAGGATCTGGAGGGGAGGAAGAGGTGAACGGTGTGGTTGTACCATGGATGGACGTCACGAAGGAGGGGTGGGCCACGTCTGTGCTCAGTGATTGAGCACCAGTCCCACTGGCAAAGACACCGGGCTGAAGCTGCCGAGGTGGCTCTGTTTCAGAATCAGAACAGAGCTTAGAAGCCAACCGGGCCAGAAAAACTCACCGGCCAAGAGCCCTGGCCACCCCCTGAGTGTACTGGATGCCCAGCAGGGAGATGAATGGGCTGCTCTGGGGCCCAGAGGGCGATGGAGGGGCTGGTGACAGCGGCTCCCCAGCACAAACTCCCACCGATGTCCTGCCTGACCAGCCAGGGTGGTGGGTGGGAAGAGGGAGACACTGCAGCCCGCGTGTGTGCCAGGCGGAAGGGATGGTTCTGGGTGACAGTCAGGAATGAGGGGCTGGGGTTAACCAAAGGGAGAAGCAGGGTCTGGAGGGAAGTGACACGGTGACTAGACTGGAGGGGCCCCAGGCGATGAGCAGGGCGGGACTTCCTGGGCGCCTCCATCCCAGCAGCAGCCTGTCCCCTCAGGAGGGGAAGCACCCGCAGGTCATTGGGGGCCATCGACCTCTGCCCAACGTGCTGGTCTGATCTTCGTAGCTCTGCCTGCAGCAGTCCCCATGCAGGGGGCCTCCCAGCTGCATCCCCGCTGTCCCCCAGTCCCTGCTGGCCAGGCCCTCCTGTGGGGTACACAGTGGCTGATGCCCAATGGCATGGCAGGGTCTGTGGCAGTAACAGGCATCGCCCCTGGCAACGCAAGGTGCCCTCCGCGGCCGATGCTTGTTTCCTCCTCCCACCAAACAAGCTGCTTCTGCCCTGGAGTCCGCGTGAGCAGAGGGGCCCTGGCTGTCACCCTCACCTCAATGGCCATCGGTCTCAGCGTGGGCCGGATGTCGCTAGGGATGACGTAGAGCCCATTCTTCCAGGAGGGGGCGGGAAGGCGGCCTGGTGTACCATCCTGGGAGGGGAAGGACAAGGCTGTTGTGTGATGCTCTGGCTTGGCTGCACTTTGTACAAAACGGACAGAGGACTTTCGGGCCGGGGAAGGACCAGGACTGGCAGCCAAGGGCAATTCCTCTGGCTTCCACATCGTGCCCCATGCTAAAGTGTGACCCCTCCAGCCCTCGGGGACCCTGCTACATGGGCCAGGGGGCTCAGTCACTGTTGCTCACTATTCCTGGGAAGGCCAGCCAGGAGGCTGAGGTAGAGCTTAGCTTTTGTGTTGGAGACACCTGGTCGGTTGGAACTCTGCTGAGATTCTCCATCAGGATGAGTGATGTGATGTCTGCCAGTCCCGGGGCATCTCGTCCGTCCCCCGCACTGGGGCAGGACCCAGTAAACCTAGACCAGGCCTGACACTGTTTGCCCACCTGGTCTTCAAAACCTCCAGTGACGGGGATTCCACAACTTCCCTTGGAAGCCTGTTCCAGAGCTCAACTCCCCTTCGAGTTAGAAAGTTTTTCGTAATCTCTAACCTAAATCTTGCTTGCTGCAAACTAAGCCAATTCCTTCTTGTCCTACCCTCGGTGGCCGTGTAAAACAGCTGTATGCAGTGTTGTTGCAGCTGTGTCGGTCCCAGGATATTAGAGAGACAAGGTGGGTGAGGTCATATCTTGTATTGTACCCATTCCTGTTGATGAGAGAGAAGCTTTCAAGCCCAGAGCTTCAGCACTGGGAAAGGTTCTCCGAGTGTCACAGCTAAAGACAAGATTGAACAGATAGCTTAGCATAAATAGCACATTTTCTAAGGGACCCCTGTAGTCACAGGACAAAAAGGGGGTAAGTGGGTTACAGAATTGTAGAGTTAGAAGGGACAGATTGTCATAGAATTGTAGGGTTAGAAGGGACCTCAGGGGTCATCTAGTGTAACCCCCAATAAACCATTAATCCAGCATTTTATTAAGTCTTAATAAAGACACTGGATTTATAGTTTATTACAACAATCTGTAACCCACTGATCCCCCTATTTGTCCTGTGACTTCAGGGGTGTTAACAGGCCACTTCACCTTGAATGGTCCATTCGAACGTGTGCTAACTACTTACGCTGAATGATCTGTTCAATCCTGTGTTTAGCTGGGACACTCGGGGTGCCTTTCCCACACCCGAGGATGAGCAGCTCAACAGCTTGGCTCTCTCGCCAACAGCAGTTGGTCCAATAAAAGTCATTACCTCCCCCACCTTGTGTCTCTAATGGAAGACAGTTAATCACCATCTTCCTTATAACAACTTTTTTACATATTTAAAGACTGTTATCAGGTCTGGAGTTTCTGTCCAGTTCTGAGTGCCACACTTCAGGAAAGATGTGGACAAACTGGAGAGCATCCGGAGGAGAGCAACAAAAATGATACAAGATTTAGAAAATCTTATCTAGGAGGAAAGGTTAAAGAAAATGGGCACGTTTAGCATTGAGAAAAGCAGACTGAGGGGGGATAACAGTCTTCAAATATGTTAAGGGCTGTTGGAAAGATTCATGGATTCCAAGGCCAGAAGGGACCATTGCGATCATCTAGTCTGAACTCCTGTTTTGCACAGGCCAGAGAACTGCGCCAGTCATTCCTAGAGCAGATCTGTTAGAAAACATCCACTCTTGATTTTAAAATGGTCAGTGATGGAGAATCCACCACAACCCTCGGTAATTTGTTCCAATGGTTAATTACTCTCGCTGTTAAAAAATTACACCTTATTTCATAAAATCATAGAAGATCAGGGTTGGAAGAGACCTCAGGAGGTATCTAGTCCAACCCCCTGCTCAAAGCAGGACCAACACCAACTAAATCATCCCAGCCAGGGCTTTGTCAAGCCGGGCCTTAAAAACCCCTAAGGATGGAGATTCCACCACCTCCCTAGGTAACCCATTCACGTGCTTCACCATCCCCTTAGTGAAATATTTTTTCCTAATATCCAATCTAGACCCCCCCCACTGCAACTTGAGACCATTGCTCCTTGTTCTGTCATCTGCTACCACTGAGAACAGCCGAGCTCCATCCTCTTTGGACCCCCTCTTCAGGTAGTTGAAGGCTGCTATCAAATCCCCCCTCACTCTTCTCTTCTGCAGACTAAATAATCCCAGTTCCCTCAGCCTCTCCTCATAAGTCATGTGCTCCAGCCCCCTAATCATTTTCGTTGCCCTCCGCTGGACTCCCTCCAATTTCTCCACATCCTTTCTTAAGTGGGGGGCCCCAAACTGGACATAATACTCCAGATGTGGCCTCACCAGTGCCGAATAGAGGGGAATAATCACTTCCCTCGATCTGCTGGCAATGCTCCTACTAATGCAGCCCAATGTGCCATTAGCCTTCTTGGCAACGAGGGCACACTGCTGACTCATATCCAGCTTCTCGTCCACTGTAATCCCCAGGTCCTTTTCTGCAGAACTGCCGCTTAGCCAGTCAGTCACTAGTCTGTAACAGTGCATGGGATTCTTCCTTCATAAGTGCAGGACTCTGCACTTGTCCTTGTTGAACCTCATCAGATTTCTTTTGGCCCAATCCTCCAATTTGTCTAGGTCACTCTGGATCCTATTCCTACCCTCCAGCATATCTACCACTCCCCCCAGCTTAGGGTCATCTGCGAACTTGCTGAGGGTGCAATCCATCCCATCATCCAGAACATTAATAAAGATGTTGAACAAAACTGGCCCCAGGACCAACCCTTGGGGCACGCCGCTTGATACCAGCTGCCAACTAGACATGGAGCCATTGATCACTACCCGTTGAGCCCCACGATCTAGCCAGCTTTCTATCCACCGTATAGTCCATTCATCCAGCCCATACTTCTTTAACTTGCCGGCGAGAATACTGTGGGAGACTGTATCAAAAGTCAAGGTATATCACGTCCACTTCTTTCCCCATATCCACAGAGCCAGTTATCTCATCATAGAAGGCAATCAGGTTGGTCAGGCATGACTTGCCCTTGGTGAATCCATGATCACCTTCCTCTCCTCCAAGTGCTTAAAAATGGATTCCTTGAGCACCTGCTCCATGATTTTTCCAGGGACTGAGGTGAGTCTGTAGTTCCCCGATTCTCCTTCTTCCCTTTTTTAAAGACGGGCACTATATTTGCCCTTTTCCAATCGTCCGGGACCTCCCCTGATTGCCACTAGTTTTCAAAGATAATGGCCAATGGCTCTGCAATCACATCAGCCAACTCCCTCAGCACCCTCAGATGCATTAGATCCGGCCTCATGGACTTGGGCATGTCCAGCTTTTCTAAATAGTTCTTAACCTGTTCTTTCACCACCGAGGGCTGCTCACCTCCTCCCCATACTGTGTTGCCCAGTGCAGCAATCTGGGTGCTGACCTTGTCTGTGAAGACAGAGGCAAAACAAGCATTGAGTACTTCAGCTTTTTCCACATCATCTGTCACTAGGTTGCCTCCCCTATTCAGTAAGGGTCCCACACTTTCCCTGACCTTCTTCTTGTTGCTAACATACCTGTAGAAACCCTTCTTGTTACTCTTAACATCCCCTGCTAGCTGCAACTCCAATTGTGCTTTGGTGTTCCTGATTACACCCCTGCATGCTGGAGCAATATTTTTATACTCCTCCCTAGTCATCTGTCCAAGTTCCCACTTCTTTACAGTGTGAATTTGTCTAGCTTCAACTTCCAGCCATTGGATGGTGTTAGACCTTCCTCTGCTAGAATGCAGAGCCCAATTATTAAACACTTGTTCCCCATGTAGGTACTTTTAGACTGCAATTAAGTCATCTTCTCTTTGACAAGCTAAAAAGATTGAGCTCCTTGAGTCTATCACTAGAAGGCAGGTTTTCTAATCCTTTAATAATTTTCATGGCTCTTCTCTGCCCCCCTCTCCAATTTATCAACACCCTTCTTGAATTGTGGGCTTCAGAACTGGACACAGGATCCCAGCAGCGGTCGCACCAGTGCCAAATACAGAGGGAAAATAACCTCTCTGCTCCTACGCGAGATTCCCCCGTTTATCCAGCCAAGGAGCGCATTAGCCCTTTTGGCCACAGTATCACACTGGGAGCTCATGTTCCACTGATTATCCACCATGACCCCCAAATCTTTTTCAGAGTCCCTGGTTCCCAGGACAGAGTCCCCCAGCCTGTAAGTGTGGCCAACATTCTTCGTTCCCAGATGTTTACATTTGCATTTAGCTGTATTAAAACACATATTGTTTGTTTGCGTCCAGCTTACCAAGTGATCCAGGTGGCTCTATATCAGTGACCTGTCCTTTTTGTGATTTACTACTCCCCCAGTTTGTGTGTCATCTGCAAACTTTATCAGGGATGATTTTATGTTTTCTTCCAGGTCATTCAAAAAATGTTAAATAGCGTAGGGCCAAGAACTGATCCCTGCAGGACCACACCCGGTCAATGATGATTCCCCATTTACAATTACATTTCGAGACCTATCAGTTAGTCAGTTTTTAATCCATTTACTGAGTGCCATGTTAATTTTATATTGTTCTAGTTTTTTAATCAAAATGTTATGCAGTACTAAGTCAATGATTTACAGAAGTCTAAGTATATTATATCAACACTATTATCTTTAGCAACCAAATTTATAATCTCATCAGAAAAAGATATCAAGTTAGTTTGACAGTATCTATTTTCTATAAACCCATGTTGATTGGCATTAAGTATATTACCCTCCATTAATTCTTTATTAATCGAGTTCCATATCAACAGCTCCATTATCTTGCCTGGGATTGGTGCCAGACTGATAGACCTACAATTACCTGGGTCATCCCGTTTACCCTTTTTAAATATTGGCACAATTTTAGCTTTCTTCCAGTCTCCTGGAACATGCCTGGTATACCAAGACTTATTGAAAATCAACATTAACAGTCAAGCGAGCTCCTCAGCCAGCTCTTTTAAAACTCTTGGATGCAAATGTGACCCAAAAACCCCTTAATGCCAACAGGCAGGGGGTTACAGGAATGTCCTGATTCTGTTATATACATTCTGGTTCACCACAGAATGTCTTGTGAGGTCTCAAATGAAAGCTGGTTTCATCTGAAATACTGTGTGCAGTTCTGGTCTCCCATGTTTAAGAAGGATGAATTCAAACTGGAACAAGTTCAGAGAAGGGCTACTAGGATGATCCGAGGAATGGAAAACCTGTCTTATGAAAGGAGACACAAAGAGCTTGGCTTGTTTAGCCTAACCAAAAGAAGGCTGAGGGGAGATATGATTGCTCTCTATAAATATATAAGAGGAATAAATACCAGGGAGGGAGAGGAATTATTTAAGCTCAGTACCAATGTGGACCCAAGAACAAATGGATATAAACTGGCTATCAGGAAGTTTAGACTTAAAATTAGACGAAGGTTTCTAACCATCAGAGGAGTGAAGTTCTGGAACAGGCTTCCAAGGGGAGTAATGGGGGCAAAAGATAAATCTGGCTTCAAGACTAAGCTTGATAAGTTTATGGAGGGGATGGTATGATGGGATAGCCTAATTTTGGCAATTAATTCATCTTTGACTACTAGCGGTAAATATGCCCAATGGCCTGTGATGGGCTGTTAGATGGGGTGGGATCTGAGTTACTACAGAGAATTCTTTCCTGGGTGTCTGGCTGGTGAGTCTTGCCCGCATGCTCAGGGTTTAGCTGATCGCCATATTTGGGTCGGGAAGGAATTTTCCTCCAGGGCAGATTGGCAGAAGCCCTGTGGGGTTTTTTTTCGCCTTCCTCTGCAGCGTGGGGCACGAGTCACTTGCTGGAAGATTCTCTGCACCTTGAAGTCTTTAAACCATGATTTGAGGACTTCAATGGCTCAGACACAGGTTTGATACAGGAGTGGATGGGGGAGTTTCTGTGGCCTGCGTTGTGCAGGAGGTCAGACTAGATGATCATAATGGTCCCTTCTGACCTTAAAGTCTATGAATCTATGAATCTATTAATATCACTGTGAAATGTATGTACATAAGGAGTTATGTACATAGATTGAAGATAAGTTCTTAGAGTCTGTATCAAGGTCTGAGTCACCGGCAGAGGTGAAAAAAGCAGGTTTTCTGTCAGACAAGAGATGTTTATTCACCTCTCTCTCTGCCGGGATGGAAACGAAGCATTGTATGCTAACACACTGTACTCTAGTCCACTTACATATGAAGTCAACAGGGAAGCAGTGCATGGAAAAATAAACCAGGGGTGGTTATCCTGTCTCTGAGCACAGGCAATGAACTTTGGGGATTATAAGTAGAAGGCATAGAAGACACCCCCTTACCCTTCACCTAGGAAGTAAACGGACAGTGCGTCTGCATTCGTGAAACTGGGATCTCAGCCAACCTTGGCTGAAAAGCTGCAAAGCACTTTGGGGTGAGATGAACTTCTTTGGACAGGTAGTTAACTTGTTAGTTAAGTTTAGTCTCTAGAAGGCGTGTTCTGATTTAGTTTTACTTTCTACGCGCAGTATTTTGCCCTTGTCTCTATTGAATTTCATCTTGTTGATTTCAGACCAGCTCTCCAATTTGTCAAGGTCGTTTTGAATTCTAGTCCTGTCCTCCAAAGGGCTTGTGACCCCTCCCCTCAGCTTGTGCAAACACCTCCCCCCCCCCAATAAAACACACACCCCTTTTACCTTGGGATCCAATAGGAGCTCAAAGGCAGCTAAGAGCTCGCCCGCTTCCTTCTGCTGCTTTGTGATTGGATACCACTGGAGGCGGGGGAGGTGTCGGGATCCGAGATCCAGACATACCAGTGGGGAACACATGCTCCTCCCCAGGAAGTCATCCTTGTCCTAATATAAAGAGGAGACGTGATCAGATCATGTGAGTCATGGGCCTGCAGATCCCCTTAACCTGCTCCTCCTTTACCCCCTTTCCTGGGATTTCGCACTTACAATGATATCCCGGTCAAACAGCTCCAAAACCACCAGTGGCGGGTCCTGCCGGGTGGCCTGGGGGTCTCCGTAAATCAGCACATGGTCGAAGATGAGGGTCTGGTCCCAGCTGGGGCTCAGGGTGGCAGTCAAGGTCTGTGTGCGCTGACTCCTGTGCAGGAAGGACACGTGGGCATAGGGATCTGTGGGAAGGAGACGGGAGAGACGGGCTGTTCAGTCATAGAGTCATAGAATATCAGGGTTGGAAGGGACCTCAGGAGGTATCTACTCCAACCCCCTGCTCAAAGCAGGACCAACACCAACTAAATCATCCCAGCCAGGGCTTTGTCAAGCCTGACCTTAAAAACATCTAAGGATGGAGATTCCACCACCTCCCTAGGTAACCCATTCCAGTGCTTCACCACCCTCCCAGTGAAATAGTGTTTCCTAATATCCAACCTAGATCTCCCCCACTGCAACTTGAGACCACTGATCCTTGTTCTGTCATCTGCTACCACTGAGAACAGTCTAGATCCATCCTCTTTGGAACCCCCTTTCAGGTAGTTGAAAGCAGCTATCAAATCCCCCCTCATTCTTCTCTTCTGCAGACTAAACAATCCCAGTTCCCTCAGCCTCTCCTCATAAGTCATGTGCTCCAGCCCCCTAATCATTTTTGTTGCCCTCCGCTGGACTCTTTCCAATTTTTCCACATCCTTCTTGTACTGTGGGGCCCAAAACTGGACACAGTACTCCAGGTGAGGCCTCACCAATGTCGAATAGAGGGGAACGATCACGTCCCTCGATCTGCTGGCAATGCCCCTACTTATACAGCCCAAAATGCCGTTAGCCTTCTTGGCAACAAGGGCACACTGTTGACTCATATCCAGCTTCTCGTCCACCGTAACCCCTAGGTCCTTTTCTGCAGAACTGCTGCCTAGCCACTCGGTCCCTAGTCTGTAACAGTGCATGGGATTCTTCCGTCCTAAGTGCAGGACTCTGCACTTGTCCTTGTTGAACCTCATCAGGTTTCTTTCGGCCCAATCCTCTAATTTGTCTAGGTCCCTCTGTATCCTATCCCTACCCTCCAGCGTATCTACCACTCCTCCCAGTTTAGTGTCATCTGCAAATTTGCTGAGGGTGCAATCCACGCCCTCCTCCAGATCATTAATGAAGATACTGAACAAAACCGGCCCCAGGACCGACCGTTGGGGCACTCTGCTTGATACCAGCTGCCAACTAGACATGGAGACATTGATCACTACCCATTGAGCCTGACGATCTCGCCAGCTTTCTATCCACCTTATAGTCCATTCATCCAGCCCATACTTCTTTAACTTGCCGGCAAGAATACTGTGGGAGACCGCATCAAAAGCTTTGCTAAAGTCAAGGAATAACACGTCCACTCCAGTCCTGTAGGAATCCGTCAGAGCGGGCAGCGTCTCAGTGTTCCCGTCTGGACATAGCGGCGTGGGAGAGATGTAGAACTGGCCTATCTGAGGGGCACCGTGCAGCCCATTGGACAGTGTGTGCCCAGCAGCAGGGAACCTGTAGGGCCACTATTTGTACAGCATAGGCCATTCAGAGCTCCCATGCCCAACAGAGGGGACCTGTCTGGCCTTGGAGGGGTTATATCAGGGGTGGCACCAGGAATATTTGTGTTAGGCTCCCAGGTGTTATGATCTGGGGGTGCCAGGAGATGGGTGGGGTAGAGCAGGGCAGGTCTGAAGCGGCATGTGTTGAGGGTGGTGGGGTTTGCCTCATGTCACCTACCGGAGGAGCTCCTGCCATCGCTTGGTGTCAGATCCCTGGCCTGGTAGATGTAGCAGTGCAGCTGGTAGTAATTGGGCTCTGGAATATGAAGAGTTTCATAGATTCATAGATTCTAGGACTGGAAGGGACCTTGAGAGGTCATTGAGTCCAGTCCCCTGCCCTCATGGCAGGACCAAATACTGTCTAGACCATCCCTGATAGACATTTATCTAACCTACTCTTAAATATCTCCAGAGCTGCAGATTCCACAACCCCCCTAGGCAATTTATTCCAGTGTTTAACCACCCTGACAGTTAGGAACTTTTTCCTAATGTCCAACCTAACCCTCCCTTGCTGCAGTTTAAGCCCATTGCTTCTTGTTCTATCCTTAGAGGCTAAGGTGAACAAGTTTTCTCCCTCCTCCTTATAATACCCTTTTAGATACCTGAAAACTGCTATCATGTCCCCTCTCAGTCTTCTCTTTTCCAAACTAAACAAACCCAATTCTTTCAGCCTTCCTTCATAGGTCATGTTCTCAAGACCTTTAATCATTCTTGTTGCTCTTCTCTGGACCCTCTCCAATTTCTCCACATCTTTCTTGAAATGCGGTGGCCAGAACTGGACACAATACTCCAGTTGAGGCCTAACCAGTGCAGAGTAGAGCGGAAGAATGACTTCTCGTGTCTTGCTCACAACACACCTGTTGATACATCCCAGAATCATATTTGCTTTTTTTGCAACAGCATCACACTGTTGACTCATATTTAGCTTGTGGTCACTATAATCCCTAGATCCCTTTCTGCCATACTCCTTCCTAGACAGTCTCTTCCCATTCTGTATGTGTGAAACTGATTGTTCCTTCCTAAGTGGAGCACTTTGCATTTTTCTTTGTTAAACTTCATCCTGTTTACCTCAGACCATTTCTCCAATTTGTCCAGATCATTTTGAATTATGACCCTGTCCTCCAAAGTAGTTGCAATCCCTCCCAGTTTGGTATCATCTGCAAACTTAATAAGCGTACTTTCTATGCCAATATCTAAGTCGTTAATGAAGATATTGAACAGAGCCGGTCCCAAAACAGACCCCTGCGGAACCCCACTTGTTATACCTTTCCAGCAGGATTGGGAACCATTAATAACAACTCTCTGAGTACGGTTATCCAGCCAGTTATGCACCCACCTTATAGTAGCCCCATCTAAATTGTATTTGCCTAGTTTATCGATAAGAATATCATGCGAGACCGTATCAAATGCCTTACTAAAGTCTAGGTATACCACATCCACCGCTTCTCCCTCCTCCACAAGACTCGTTATCCTATCAAAGAAAGCTATCAGATTGGTTTCACACGATTTGTTCTTTAGAAATCCATGCTGGCTATTCCCTATCACCTCACCACCTTCCAAGTGTTTGCAGATGATTTCACAGTCACAGGTCTCACCCACACTCCTCCTCACCTGTTACGCAGAGGTGCCCTGCGATGTCCCCCAATTCCTGCCACCATCCAGGGCCCCGCTGCAGAGGGTTCAGTCCCTCACTCTGTCCATGGAGAGGGGCCCAGGAGGAGCCAATGAATCGCAGGGGCCCTGAAACCAGCGGATGGAGGGACAGATGGGGGGGCCACCTTCCTGCTAGGGCTCTGGGGCCGGTGCGATCCCCTCCATGCCAGTGACTCACGCTGGAAGACACAGGTGATCAGAGGAGTGTTCAGCTGCAGGATGTTCTGGGCTGGGGACCTCTTCTCTCTCTCTCCCTCCGCCAGGATCTTTTTCTCTCGCTCCTTCTGTTTCTCTTTCTCCGCCTCCTCTCCTTCCTCCTTCTCTTGATCTTCAAACTCCACGCCCTGGGCAGAGAGCAGCCCTCAGCCCCCGGGCACCCTCAGCTGCAGGATGTCAGCTGGAAGTGCTGGGACCTGGGTGGAGCGCTCACTGCTAGGATGCCCTCAGCACCCCCTTCCAGCTGCAGATCCTGCTTCCTGTTTCCAACTCCACTGGCGTCTATAGCCCCCGCCCCGGCTACACATCCTCACTAACACAACAACCACTTCCTCCCACCTCTGTTGTAACCACCCCCATCATCCCTCTCCGCTCCTCTCGACGGCTGCGTCTCCCTGGGGCTCGGGAGCACCCTGCTGACCCTTCTGTGTCAATCAGCCCTCTCTGGCCTATGGGGACCCTGCTTTGGGCCAGTGGCCGGGCAGGTGCTTTCTGGGAGAGGAAAGAAGAGAGGCTCCAACTGAGACAATGGGCCAGGGGCTGCACCCCTCCCTCTCTAGCCTGGGACCACCCATGGGCATAAGGCTGCATGCACAGCTCCTACTGGAGCAGCTGCGGCCAGGGGGTTTCCAGCTGAGATCTGCCGGCCTCGGGGAAGCCTCCTGTTGGCTCACTCTGCAAGGCTGCTGCCTACGAGCCTCCCAGTTCCCGTCATGCCCAGTGCATGGGTCTGCATGGGTCTGGCCAGCCGATGGGGGGGAGTTTCCAGCCATTCTAGCGTTTGGCCAGCCAGGGACAGGATCTTACTTAGAATAGTGGCCAAATGAACAGCCCAGGGCGATGCCCCTTCGCTGCCCGGCCTCTTACCAGGGAGCCCTCCAAGAGGAAAATGGGAGCCACCCTGGTGGGCTGCACGGGCACGAGCTTCCTGCGCCAGCAGCGCCGCCGGTAAGTGTCATGCGGCCGGGGCTGCAGGTGGAACTTCCAGCCAAAAAAGGAGGCGTATTCCCAGGTGTCCTCGTCCGCCGGCTTCCCTGGAGAGTGCTGCAGAAATGGGACAGGCCTGAGGAAGGGGGAAGAGCTGCCCAGCAAGGATCCTGCTCAGATTCAATCCTGACCCTCCGTAAGATTCCCCCGAAGCAATTCCCCTCCCCGGCCACCAGCTTTCACCCCGAGACACTTTGGTGCTCCCCAGCTCCGTTCTGCAGACTCCAGAGGCTCAGGTACAAGCCGTGAACCTGGCGGGGCGTCTCCAAACAGCTCTGGTGGAGCCCCGGTGATTTGCAGAGGAGCCCGGCCGCCTTACACCAGCTGAGGGTTTGTCCTCGCAGTGCAGGGTGCGTCTGATGCTCCCTCACCCCTAGGGTGCTGGGAGCAGCCCCTTCCGAGCCAGCCCCACAGGCACCATGAGCACGGCCACTCCCACCACTTACCAGCTGGAGAAAGGAGGCGATTTCCTGCTCCTGGCTCTGAGCGTTCAGGTCCCGACAGCGTCTCCGCAGCCAGCGCCGACGCCGGTGCGTGTGGTACGTCTTCTCTGCAGCATTCCAGGACCGGGGGGTTCCGGTGGGGGGGATGCCAATGCCGTACTCCCAGCCTGAGAGAGGAGCCGTGCTGCCCTCAGGACCTGGGAGGAGGCCCCAGGCAGGCGTGCTCACATCCTGGTGATCAGATCCTCCCTCGTGAAACCAGGCAACCTCCTGCCTGGCCTCTCCTGCTGCCCGGGCTCACTCCCCAACCGCCTGGGCTGGACAAGGTGCTGATCCTGTGATGAGGACGCTTGTCTGCTGGGAACCCGCTAAACTCACTACTCTGGGCTGCTGAATGGCCCTTGCAGAGATTGCCCCAGGGGAACACGGTCAGCGCTGAGCCCCACAAATCAGGGTGGGCAGCAGCTTGGTCCTGGCTCTCTGATCGCTCCACATCACAGCCCCAGCGGCCACACCGATTCCCCTGGGAACGAGCACGGGCAGGCCACTTACCAGCCTCATCCACAGCTCGGTTCACCTCCACCCTCCAGCCTTCCTCGACGTGCCAGCCCTTAGGGCACACGAGCCCTTCCTTTGGGGAGACGGCGGCTCCGCCCTGGAACCGAGACAACGGGGGAAATGCGGAGCTGAGCAGGTTTGCTGGAGGTGCCCCGGAGCTTTCCGAAGGGTCCAGCAGCCACGGTCGGGGCCAGACTCTCTGGAGAGCCCGGCCCGTTGAGGGCGGAGCCCTTTGACGCAGCCAGCCCTGAGTGTCACAGTGGGAGCTGCGCCCCTTTGCAAACCATGTCCTCAGAGACCAGGGCCCAGGGAAAGTGTCAGCACCACGGAGACCAAAGCCTCTGGGCATCCCCGGGAAGAGGGGGACACAAACCAGGGCGGGCAGGAAAGCCAGGCTCAGGCTGGAGCTGGTATATATCCCGGACAGGGGCTGGAGAGGTTCTGGTTTGATGGCACAGATGAATGAAAAACAACCTCCAAGGTGACACCTCCCACCAGCCAGTGCTGCCCGCACCCAGGGCTCCCTCCTCTCCTCACCGCATCAGTGTTGGGAGAAGGGGCTGGGGCCCACTCTTCCCCTGCCTGCCGGCTCTCGTTCTCGTACACCTCCTCCAGCACCTCACTGTGGTTGGTCTCAGTATCCAGCAGCAGCCTGCGCGGGAGGCCAGGGCGGAGTCAGGAACGCAGGAGTCTCATCTCATGGCTTTTCCAAAGGGTTGGCTGGACAGCTCTGCGTGGATCCTCCTGTTCTCTCCCATCAAACCTCAGGGAGCTGAGTGCCTAGAGGTCCCTCTAGTCCAGTACCCGGCACCTCCCTCTGGAACCCTCCACCAGTGAGGGAGGATGTTCCTCCTGACCCCAGCTGGGTCACACCTCGAGGCCTGATACAAGGTCTGACAGCCCTGGGGCAATAGTCCTCACTAGCGTGACTGCAGACGTGATCCTGACTGGGACATGTCTAATCTCTCCTGGAAACAGACTCATCTATTTGCTTCAGTAGTATCCTGCAGCAGCGAGTTCCACAGTTTAGTTGTGCACTCAGCTCTCCAGGCCCTTCACTAGCTCCGCTCTTCCCATCCTACTCAAACACTGATGTGGGGGACTCCGCGGGAGGCACATTTAACCCTTTAACCACCTTCCCTCAACAGGAGCCTGCGCTAGCCCGTGTCACAGGTTAACTATCTGTTGCATACCAGGATGTTTCTCAAAGCCCATCTAGTGCTGTTTCCTCCTTTGGCCATGTCCGGCGTTGCAGAGAAAGGTGTAACCTCACCTCACAGCACCCCTCGCGGTACAGTACTATACACACGGGAAACTCCTCCCCCCCATAATGGTTTTTGGGCTTCTCCCTGGCCTGGTTCTCATCGGCAGGAGACAGCCCCTGTGAGGGGTTCTCAGCAGGACAGCATGTCACACAACTCACCTCCTCTGTGGCTCCACCGCCCAGTCGCCATCCCAGTGCCAGCCCTTGGGCAGCTGGAACTTGTCCCTCGGGACACCAATCTTCCCGGTTATGTCCGAGAAGCTGGGGTGCTGCATCAGCCCTTTGGGCCCCCACTTCCCAAAGAGCTTCACCTGGTTCTCGTACTGAGCAGGGCACAGGGGAGCGACAGACACAGACGGAAGCAGGTCAGAGCAGGTGCAATCCCGCGGACACAGGGCGGGCTCCGGGGGTGGGGTGAGCGCTGGGCAGCTCCAGCCAGTGCGGGGTGGCAGAGGGGCTGAGCGGAGCTGCTGTGGAAGGGGGGAGCGAGGCGCGTGAGCTCTGACGGGCTGGGCTTTGGGGTCACAATCGATTGGCCTGCTGGGGGTGCGCCAGCACTGCCCTCGTCCAGCAAACCTCCCTCCCTACATGGAAGCCCCGGCAGATTATCCCTGCCCCAGGAACCAGAGGGCTCTTGCCCCAAAGCTGCCCTCCTCCTGCTCACCGTCTCTGCATAGACCCCGATCTTCCCCTCGCAGTGCCTCATGAACTCCTGGCTGTCGGACACCAGACTCAGCCACATTCGCAGGCGCAGCTGGCCATGGATGGTGTCCTTCCCATCCCGCTGGGGGCTCTGCAGGAGAAAAGCAAAGGGGCCGTGCTGCACCCGCTCCAAAAGCAGCCACCACGCGAGGGCAGAGCCCGCTCCGCCCCTGCCTGGCTCTCCGGCTCCCCGCAGCCCGAGGCGAGCCAGAGCGGCTAAGAGATCCTGGCACATCTCCTACCTTCAGGAAGAGGGTGTGGGTTTTCCCGCACAGCTTGCCGCAGGCGCCGGGACCGGCCTTGGAGAACACGATGGTGTGAGCCTTCACGCGGGCATAGGCTACCCGCTTCTCCTTGCACAGCATCCAGATCACCACGTCGGGCATGCTGGCTTGGGGCTGGGGGCGGGCCGCACATCAGGAGAGAGAAGAGATTGCACAGATGCTATTGCAGGATATCTCCTGGGCTGCTCTCCTTCCCATGGCGGGGCGGGGCCAACTCAGCCCCTTAGGCTCCCCCCTCATGCCAGCCTGGCCCCCCTGCGGGCACAGCCCCCAGGGTGACCAAAGAGCCATTCAGCCCCTCCCGAGCTCTGCAGCACTGACTCAGCATCACTCCTAGCTCCCGGGGAATGACCAGCGAGGTCAGAGCGTGGAGAGTGAGGGCCCCCTGGCTAAGCATGTCTCCATTCTCCTCCAGGACTGGTCTGGAAGGTGCTCAGGGCGGACACTAGAGGAGATGCTGGCGGGCCAGGCAGCTTGGGGATGGTGTCTGGGGAAGGGCTGCAAGGCCTCGGCCTACCTCCGGAGTGACGGAGTGGATCCTCTGCAGCCACTCCTCTCCCTTGAGGATCAGGGTCTTTGGGTTCGTCCCAGCGCTCAGCCTCTCTGCAGACCTGGCTACTTGGTGGAGGAGCCGACCACGCAGGTCCCTCAGCTGCTGATCCAGGACCGTGGCTGTCACCCGACCTTCCAAACTGGGCAGCGGCCTGCTGCAAGGAGCATCAACAGGGAGAGGTCAGCATTCCCGCACTGCCACCAGCTACCCAGGGCAGAGAGAAGGGGGGTCTGAGAACTGACCTGCCCCTCGGCTCACGGGTGGGGAGATGAGAAATGTGGAACTGACTCATGGCATCATGTAGGTCAGAACTGGAAAAGACGTGGCCAGTCCCTCTCCTGGCCAGGCAGGATTGCTCCCTGCAGTGCTTTGTCCAGGCCAGTTTTACATGTCCCAAGCGATGGAGATCCCACCCCGGTCCCACATCCTCATAGATCTCACTGGCAGGAAGCTTTCCCTGAGAGTCAGCCTTTGGTTTCCATTTCTCAAGTCCATCCCATCGCTCCTAATTACCCTGCGTTTCCCACCCTAACCAATCCCCCTTCCTCCTCGGGGTTCGCACCCCTCAGACTTTTGCAGACTATGATCACGTTCCCCACGCCCCAGACACTGCTTAGCTAAGATGTAACCCTGTTAGCTCGCCAGCCCCCTGTTTCTCCTAACTCCTCCCAGCTGGAAAATCCCCTTCTGGAGATGAAGCCATGTCATGAGGGCACAGCCTGATCTGTAACCTCCATGCTAGGCTAGGAAGCCAATAGATGGTGAGGACATGGGCAGACACTGGAGATCCAGCCTGGGAGAAAGGCACTGAGAAAGCTGGCACCAAAGCCTGGCAATCAAAAGCCCAGAGTAGCCAACCTCTGGAGAGAGGGGGACACATGCAGTATTGTACAATAGAGCCTTCTTGTACAGTTCGGCAGCCCCTTTGGTAAGAAATGATACTTTGCCCTTCTATAGCATCTTTCCCGTGAGGATTTCAAGGCCAGGTGCTCACAGATTGCGATCTCAGTCACACCGGTGAAAAGCTGGAGTCACTCCACTGAGGTCTACGTTGCTACTTGGGTAACTGAGATCTGAGTCTGGTCCTTTAGGGTTAATTACACGAGGTATAATTCCCGTTCGAAACAGTGAGAATCTAAATCCCAGTGAGATGAAGGGCCAGGTTTTCAAATATCAGGGGGGAGCCGTGTTAGTCTGTATCCACAAAAACAACAAGGAGTCCGGTGGCACCTGCCACCGGACTCCTTCGGGTTTTCAAAGGCGCTCAGCACATTGGGGGCACGTAGGGTGCTGCACACTTGGAGATCTGGCTCTGAGGTCGGGTGTAAGGCTTGGCCCCTGCTGGGGGCAAGGTCACCCAGAGCCGTGACAGAGTGGGGAATGGCACCCAGGAGTCCTGACTCACAGTCCTGTGACCATCGGTAAAGCCCTGGGAGATCCTGGAGAGCTGCAGGAGTGCAAAGCAATTCATTACTTTATTATCCATCCTCAGAGAGGAAAGCAGTGCAGGTCACACTCCTGAGCTGCCCACAGGGTATGTCTACACTGCGACTGAGCAGCCCCTCAGCCTGAGCCCTGCGAACCTGGGCCAGCTGTGGGGCTCTCATTACAGTGTAGACGTACCCAGGGAGACCAACGCTTAGCGTCCTGGCTCACTTGCAGTCCTCCAGCAGCTCTTTCAGCAGCTTCTTCCAGACGTCACCCAAAGCTGGATCCTCGGCGGTTCGGACGGATCTCAGAGCATCCAGATTCAATGTCTGATGGAGAAGGAAATCAAGTCAGACTTTATCTGCGGCTCATCCTCCAACCGGTGGGCCAGGGCACAGAGCTACAGTGCAACTGACTCAGCTGCCAGTCAAGTCAACAGGGGGTCTTTCCATTGACTTTAACGGGTCGGGGCCCACATTCCTCCCTCAGGACAGAGCCAGTATTTGGCGCATCTCGAGCTGTGAAGGGGAGGAGCTTCGAGATGAGCCACAGGAAGAGCCTGTGGCTGGCGCGGGAGCTACAATGAAGTTATAATAGTCATTAGAGGTAGAAAAGGCCTGTTAGTGCCCATCCAGACCATCTGCTGCCAATGCCGGATTGTTCTCTACCGTGCACGTGCCAGGGTTTGGTCTAGTCTAGTTTTTAGTGTCTTCCATCCATAGGTGCTGGAACTAGGGGGGCGAGGGGGCTCTGCTGCACCCCTGGCTTGAAGTGGTTTCCATCATGTACAGTTTGGTTCACTGGCTCCCAGCCCCCCTGCTTCCCTCCCTTTCCTTGGGAGACAGACGATTCTACAGTCTAATTCATCCTGCTGTTTAACTCCACCTCTCACTCCTCACTGCCCCTCCTTGTGCCCCAACCAGCCCTTCTCCTTCCTGGCATTCTACCCTTAACACACTTGCAGACTGTTATATTCCTGCCCGTAGTCAGCACGTAGCCAAGCGAGGGCCAGGTAATCGGTTGAGTCGACCCCTCCAGCCCCTTGACGGTTTTTGTTGCTCCTCTCTGAGCTCTCTCCAGTCTGCCAATACCTCTCTGGCGTGGAGCTGCCCACAGCATTCCAGATGTGCTCGCGCCGGAGCTGTCCCCGGCGGGCTCTGTGATGGGTGCCCCTCTGCGTGCACAACCCGTCTGCCGCTGTCCCTCAGCCCAGACTCATGCCTAGCTTTGCGGCCTGTTCTCGGTGATTTGCCCGGCTCCCTGCACAGCCAGGACCTGCACTCACCAGCCTGTCCCGCGTGGAGTGCAGGATGTTCAGGGTGTCCATGTAGTAGCTAGCGTCCTCCCAGAAAGAGGTGATGGCCACCATTGGCTTGGTGTCGTACCACGGCAGATAGTGATAATGGTTTCCTGGAGAGCAGGAAGGAAGGTGGGTGAACCACTTGGTTCAGGGGAGCTCAGGCATGTTCCTTAGGGAGATGACGGGTGGAGCAGGCTGGGTGAGTGAATATCAGCAGTGTGCACCCTATGGAGCTTCTCCTGGCCCTGGGTTTGTAGAGCCTGACGCGGGTCCCTCTGTGAGGGCCCCATGACAGCTTGAGGAATAGGTCTGTGTCCAGTTATGAATTCCACCTGGTTTTATGAACACTCTTCGTAACTGTGACCATCACTGGGGATTAGATCTCAGGAACTGGACAGGGAGAGAGAGCTTGTCTGCACAGGCAGTTATTCCACAATAGCCCCGGCACCGTCAATTCACAGCCTGCCTTAAGGACAGACAAGCCCTGAGGAAGCTCTGTTGGGAAAGGCAGGATAAGGCCCGCAGGAGCTATCACCACGGAGTGACTCTCTACCCAGAAACCTGTCTGGGGCGGGGGGCAGGAATCCCCGCAGTCCGGGATGGTGGAGAGCGGCAGCATTTCCACTTCGTTCCCTGGCCCAGAGGGGCTGCGAGTGCTTTAAAAAGGAGTTTCTCCAAGCCAAAGGAGCAACTGGTGTGTGGCTGGGGAGTGGGGCTGGGGCACTGCTGTCAGGGTCTGGCTGGACTGTGGGTTCCCACTGCCATGGGGGGTGTCAGACACAGGGTCTGCACCTGGGACTACGCCCGAGGGACCCAGAGCAGGGACACTGACCAGTCACCACTCAGACCCAGGGGGTTAGCAACACGTGGGATGCAATGGTTGGATCTCCTCCCAACGGACTGGTGTGTGTCCAGAGATGGGGACCGGCCCCTGCCCAGACAGAAGGGGCTCATGGCGATATGCCCCCCAGGAAGAGAACTGGTCAAACATTTTCCAATCAACGTTTTTCTATCGGAAACTGCCACTTTGTCAAAACGGAACCTTTCTGTGAGAACGGGGTGATTTCGACATAATTTCGTTTAGGAAAAAAATGGACAAGAAGTGTTTCAAGAAGCTCAAACCAGAACATTCTGACCTTCTGGGAGCAGAACTTTTGGTTTCAAAATGGATATTTTTGTAATATACAATGAAAGCAGTCGAAATCGGAAGGGAACGGAACGCTTCGACTGACCCCAAGGACATTTTCTGGAAAATGTCACTTCACAGGAAAATTTGGAATGTTTTTTGTTTTCATTCTGACTTGGAAGAGGAACAACCATCGGAATGTCAGGATTTTCTGCAGAACGGAAATTCAGCTCTCTCGGAATCTGGCTCTTCACGTCCCTCCATCTCTACAGAGCTCTTCCTTCTCCTGACTTCCTCCCTGCTTGCCCACCCCATCTTGCGCCTCCTGGCCAGCCTGTCTCCTCTCCCCTGGCCTTGCCTTGCTCCTACCGTCAAACACAGCTTGGCTGTACTGGGTGGTTGAGGCACAGGGCTTGCAGGTCACGTCAAACTTGTTGCCATAGTTCCCGATGCTGACCTCAAACTGGATCAGCTCCTGGATAGCGGGCAGCATGGTGGCTGAATAGAAGATGGCACACAGGCCGTACTTGCGCCGGGATAAGAACCGCTGGCAAAGGAAAGACCCGACAGGCAGGGTTAGGACGGGGATGGTGTCTTGGTCACTATTGCCTGTCCCAGCAGGTCGTCAGCAAGGACCCAACCTGAGACATGCTGCAGCAAAGCACCAGCCGCTGCTGTTTGAGCTGAAGGAGTGACAGCCCTAGCTGATGGCAGTAGCAGGCTGTTATCCTCTGTGTGGGCCAGTCACCAGCAGGAGATGTGATCATACTGTGACTTCTATCCCTTAGGGGAGCCGCCTGGAACCCCCATAGTCCTAATTTTCACATCATCGTGATCTCACGTATAAAGGGTGCCTTGTAAGGTACCAGGGGAAAGGTTATGACCTGCTGAAAGCCATTTCTCTATCCATACATGTGTATCATGGATGCATATGAAGTTGGGAGAATTGTGTAGTAGGGTGGTGACTAAAGGATGCTGGAAGTGGGGGAATCAGCTAGATAGTAGCTGCCCAGAGGCAACAGCAAGGAAAGAACCCACGCCCGGGCGAGGTGTGAAATAGCCCATCACCAGCCATTGTCCAGCAAGGGAGCTACAATGCAACGACTCACCTGCATGAGGCCCCACCAGGGGAATTGCTCAACCTTGCAGAGTTGCCAACTTTCGCGCGGTAAATAAGCACCTCGACTTTCACAATAAGCCAACAATCAAGCGAATCCCATTTCAAAACAAGGCCAAAACAAGCCAATCCCTAAGAACCCCAACACTCTATGTCACTAGGTCCCCCAGGGTGCAGTCTGGGACTGTGGTGGGCCTGCTCTGCACCCCTGACTCTCTCCCCCCCCCGCCCCTGCTTGCCCCCCCTTTTGCCGGGAGCTAATAAAACAAAAGAAGCAACAAGCTACAACAAGCAACAAGCTACAAGCCCAAAACTAGCCAATAAGCAACTCACAAGCCAATTAAGCCAAAACCAAGCCCAATTTCTGCGTTTTTTTCACGGGTTTGGCATGTCTGCAACCTTGCTGAGTGACTCAGCAATGCCCCCAGACATGCCCGGACTTGTGCTCCGCAAGCACATGGACTGAGGGTATAAAACAGACAGAGTGGACACACACTGGGCCCTTCTGCTGCCCCACCTACGCTGCAAGCAACCAAGACACTGAGAAGAAGACAAGACTCCAACACAGGAGACTGGCCCAGGTTTAAGGAACAAACATGTATGTTAAGGACAGCAACATCCAGTGGGGTGAGAAAAACTGCTTCGTCTAGTTGCTGCCCAGTCTAAAAGGGTTGAGAGTTTAGACTGCGAGCTTAGATTTTATTTCTTTTGGTAACTTTTTGCCTATCACTTAATATCACTTACAATCTACCTGTTATAGTCAAGACATTTGTTTAATTGTTTATCTTTACCAGTGAGTTTGTATGAAGTGTGGGGCAAATCTGCTCAGGCTGGACAAAGGCTGGTGTCTGTCCACTTTCCATTGATGAAGTGGTGAACCAGTTAATAAATCTGCACTGCTTGTCTTGAGAGGTGCAAGACGGTATATTCCTGGGGTACAGTGCTGGGAGCTGGGGGAATTTGGCTCTGGTGCCTTTCTTTGGGTGATTCTCGAGTGGCTCTGGGAGCATTCATGCAATCCAGCTGGGTGTGGGGCTCCACATGCTGTTGTGCTGAGTGATCACAGCGCCTGGAGGGGTTTGCTGCTGGTCACTAGCCAGGCACTGTGAGAGACAGCCCAGGCTGGGGCGAGTTCAGGGGGCACGGCGGCCCCGCGGGCCCAGGCCGGGGCGAGATCAGGGGGCACGGCGGTCCCGCGGGCCCAGGCCGGGGCGCGTTCAGGGGGCACGGCGGCCCCGCGGGCCCAGGCCGGGGCGAGTTCAGGGGGCACGGCGGCCCCGCGGGCCCAGGCCGGGGCGAGTTCAGGGGGCACGGCGGCCCCGCGGGCCCAGGCCGGGGCGCGTTCAGGGGGCACGGCGGCCCCGCGGGCCCAGGCCGGGGCGAGTTCAGGGGGCACGGCGGCCCCGCGGGCCCAGGCCGGGGCGAGTTCAGGGGGCACGGCGGCCCCGCGGGCCCAGGCCGGGGCGAGTTCAGGGGGCACGGCGGTCCCGCGGGCCCAGGCCGGGGCGAGTTCAGGGGGCACGGCGGTCCCGCGGGCCCAGGCCGGGGCGAGTTCAGGGGGCACGGCGGTCCCGCGGGCCCAGGCCGGGGCGAGTTCAGGGGGCACGGCGGTCCCGCGGGCCCAGGCCGGGGCGAGTTCAGGGGGCACGGCGGTCCCGCGGGCCCAGGCCGGGGCGAGTTCAGGGGGCACGGCGGTCCCGCGGGCCCAGGCCGGGGCGAGTTCAGGGGGCACGGCAGTCCCACAGGCCCAGGCCGGGGCGAGTTCAGGGGGCACGGCGGTCCCGCGGGCCCAGGCCGGGGCGAGTTCAGGGGGCACGGCGGTCCCGCGGGCCCAGGCCGGGGCGAGTTCAGGGGGCACGGCAGTCCCACAGGCCCAGGCCGGGGCGAGTTCAGGGGGCACGGCGGTCCCGCGGGCCCAGGCTGCACCCCGGGGATCCCGTCACAGAGGCGCAGCGTGAAATACACAGCAAGATTTACACTTCATACACTGGTGTAAAGATTTTAAGTGAGGCGTTAAGTGTGGTGGCGAAGGACAGTCAGGAGGAGGCTACCGGTTAGTTATTTTCTGTTTGCTTATTTCGGGAAAGGGAAGTAGGGACAGAAAAGCAGGAACATGCGTGAAAGCAGTGAAGTGATTGCGAAGTTGGAGCTTTTTAGGCTGCAGGTTGCAGAAAAGGAGAGGGAGCACCAGAGAATATTGCTACTAAAGAAACTGGCCCTGGAGGAGAAGGAAAGAGAGTGGGAGGAGCGAGAGAGAGAGAAAACGCAAACTGGACTTCCTAGAGAAGTAGAACCAGAAACCACCAACCCCAACCATTCCCATCACTCCAAAACTCCACAAATGGGACCACCTATGGCCTGCACACAATAAGACCAGCTCCTGCACTGCAGCTGGAGGCAGCACCACATCGGGAAGGGACGGGGGTGTGATGCCGGCCAGGGAGAGACCTGCCCAGGTTGTTAGCTGCCAGCAGGTCACGGCAGAACCAGAGATAAACCGGGCTGTAGGGAGCAGAGAGCAACGTGTCCCAGAGGAGAGCCCAGAGAAGGGGCAGGGGTCTCAAACCACTGAGGTGGATGAGGGTTCCTGTGACTCTAACACAGGGAAGCAGGGTGCTTCCAGGTGGGAGGGGCTGAGACTAGCTCCTTCCAGCAGAAGGCAACATGCCCTCAGGCGCAGGGGCAGGAGAGCGGTTGTCAGGGATTAAGGAAACTGTCCCAGTTGTTAGCTGGCAGAGTTCTGCAGCTGAACAAAAGATAAAACCCTTCCTAGGGAGCCCAGAGAAATGTGTCTTAGAGGGGGGCCCAGAGGAGGAGACTGGGGAAGGAATAGTGGAGGTACAGGAATGTCTCTGCACTGGTCACTTAGGAGAGGATGCCCAGGACTGGATGGCTGGGTCAGCATCTGTGCACCCAGGCACTCAGCCTGTGACCCAGGTTTTGAGAGGGAACTGTGTGACTGACTTCCTGGAGGGGAGCAGTCACACAGCTGACTCCCCAGGGACAGAGAAAGGGGTGACGGAGGGTACCCCAATCCAGGTCCCAGTTTTTCAGGATGCTATTTCTGATAGGTTTTTGGGAAGTAACTGTGTCTCTTTACATCAAGATGCAGGTCCAATGCCTGGGGCAGCAGAGGAGTTGGGACCAGGAAATTGCCAGGTGGTGGTTTGTGAGAAAGCAAATGACCCAATGGGCAGATGGGGGGGCGTGTCTTCCCCCAGGCTGGTGAGACACAGAAGCAGCTGTGGAAAAGCTGCTGGGAAAAGGTGAATCTGATCAAAGGGTGAACACACCTCGCCCAGAGAGCACAGATCTATGGGGCAGGGAAGGACTCAGTGCGAGGAGGGGGAAACATAGGGTAACCCCAAAAAGGAGCTGGATTTTCTACATATGTACAGTCTTGGGGTTGGGAGACAGCTCCCCAAGGCGCCAGCCAATGTGCAGGATCCCCCTGAACACCCATCTTGCCAGACCCTGAGGCACCAAATGCCAGAAACGTGATTAAATTAAGAACCCAGGCAGAGGGGAACCCTGGAGGGAAAGAAAAGTCAGTGACTGATTCCACAGGGAAGAGTCAAAGGACACCCTGGGGTTCCTGTTCTCTAAGCCACGTATCCACCAGGAACACACACGGCCTCGGATCTGCACGGGGAGTTTATTATGGTTCCTGTCTCAAATGGGCTCAGGGGCCAAGTGAACGTGTGTTTCTGTCTAACTGCCAGTCCCTGCAATTGGAAGAGAAAGCCGCGGGCTCCTGGAAGAGCCACTGCGAGCTCCCAGGGCAGTCACAGCTCATACAGGGCCGGCTGGGATGCTCACACAGCATTACAATTCATAGATGATGTGCAGCTTCCCTTCTGCCGGAACTGCTTCCTGAGAAGCTCTGTCCCCCTGCTCCCCTTCCCCGTTCGCTGTTAGGCCATGGCTGGGCTGGGGTGTTGGGGTCACACCCTCAATCATGGCTAGTTACCTCCACCCTGGCAACAGCCTCTGCAGGGATCTCCTCTATTTCCTGCTGGGGGGTCCTATCCATGCTGGTGTTTAATTCCACTAGAATCCGACCTCGATAGGCCACCCCTTCCTCCTGGAAGACAAATGGGTCCGGAGAAGAGGGGCAGGAAGGGGACAGAAGAGCGAGGGAATGGGAGCCCCTGGAAGAGGGGTAAGAGAAGAGAGGGAGGAGCACAGGGAAACTTTCCCCCACTCTTTTTCCAGGCCTGACATCAAGCGCAAGCAGCCCAAACAACTGTCTGAGCCCTTTGCCGCAATGTTTACAGGCTCCATGCAGGCTCTGCAGCTCATGGGACAACTCAGGGCAGTAAGAGGCAACTTATGGGCCGTGCAGGAGGAGAAAGGTCTCTGCCAGATTTCCCCCTCCCCCCCCCCCAAACCCAGGTCTGCCCCTGCTCCTCCAGACCCCTTCTCCTCCCTTCCTAACTCCCCCTTCAACAACAGCCAGAGGTCGCTCATGCTGACGATGCAGGCTGGGAACTGGCCTGCTACCCCAGGAGCGACCATGCCTCCGTGCGTTGGGCTCAGAGGGGAAGGCGGAGGACAGACACTGTGTGTTTGGGGAGATGGGCTGTCACCCACAGGTCACCCTCCCCGTACAATTCACCCGTCTCTGGAGCAGCTTGGGGAACTGTAGGGTGCTCCTGTCAGCGAGGGGCCAGGTCAACCCAGTGCTGTGGTGGGAATGCCAGATGCCACGCTACGCGCCTAGTGGCACGGACTCATGGCACCCCCAGGTCTTGGGAGTCATGAGGACCCCGCCCCCAGGACATGCTTTCCCTGGGATCTGGGCCATGAACGGAAGGGAGACACTTACGCTCCCAGAGTTGAGTTTCTCATATGGGTCGTGGAGGCTGGTGAATTCCCTGGGGCTCCCGTAGAGGGTCAGGAAGCTGGGTCCAAAGCATGGCAGGAACCCGGAGAAATCCCCTGGAACCAAGAAAGGAACCTGAGAGGCCGAAAGGGCCCAGAATGAAGCCAGCTCTCGGGGAGCAGTCAGAGCCCCTTACCTTCTATCTCAGCCCCTGTGGAGGACACCTGGGACAGGCTGATGTACGTGGTCCCAAGGACGTCCCTCTTTCCTGCGCGGTCCCTGGAAGTGCAGAGCAGACAGCAAAGGGCCTTGCTGTGTCATTGGAGCGGGCTGGGGGATGCTGCTGAGCAAAAGGCCCACCAAGCCCTGGGGTCTACGGACACTGGCTTGTGCCAGCCCAGTCAAGGGGCTCCACGGCCTGGGACCAGGGTATTTAAACCTTGGCCAAAGCTCTGGGATGAGACTGTGGCCCAAGGGAACTGTCTGCTGTAAGGATCGTCAGGGCAGGAGACAGAGCTTCCTTTGGGGCCAGTCGCAGAATGAAATCCCCCAGAACTAAGGACCATCCAGAAACTCCCCCTTCCCTGACCTGCCTTCTCTAACAACACAGAGCAACATGTCTATTTATGAACCCCTCGCGGGTCCCTTCCCTTCCACCCACCACAGAGTCCCTGCTGGCTCTTCTCTCATTCCCACTGGCCCCGTCCTGCTCTCCTCAGCTACTCCCCTTCCTCTGGGGGTAACGCCAGGATCGCCTGCTCCAGGCGGGGACTGTCCAAAGTGCCGCTTACCCGTTCAGAACGGTGAGCTTGATCTTATCACACACGGACGGTAACTGCAATGGGAAGGTGGCAGGTTAGAAGGGCAGACGTCCCAGGGGCCAGCCCCAGTGAGCCATCAAATGACACAGCAAGGCTCTTCCTTCCCACGGTTCATACGGCAGGGCTGCCCTGCCTCTGTTGGCATGCTAGGAAGGATGCTGCTGTGTGGACTTGTGACAAAGCCATTGGATGCCCCATCTGGCTCTTCAGCTGTGGGAGCTGGGGATGGTCAGTGGACGGAGAAGCTGACGCACTGTCTAGGGGGAGCAGAGGGAGGCAACCGTTATGGGGAACTCCCCCTCTTGAAGGGCTAGTAGCCCCCCGGAGCAGGTGCCTTCCTTCCCCTCCCTACAGACAGGGCTTCCAGCCTCTCCCACTGCTGCAGGGCTGGTTCCATTACAGCATTCCCTACGTTCCTGGGAGGAAGTGGGGATTTTCCCTTCTTATGTCGTATGTGAGTCTTGCTGTTTTGCTTGAATGCTGTGTGCGCCTCCGTTTCCCTGTGTGTCGCACCAGTGTCTAGGTGGTGGGAATAAGTGTGGGTGACCTTTGTGGGGGCCGCTCCAGCTGCCTGCATGGACGCTATGGACGCCCCTTCACAACCTGAGACCCAGGAGGGGGACGTGACCAGGTGACTCTTGGCCCGGGGAAGCGAGACAAAGGCCGGAGGAGGAGCAACGGGCAGGGCAGGGGCCAGGCAGCTGGAAGTGAGTGAGTTTGGAGCTGGTTGGGGAGACGGGAGAGGCCCAGACCTGGCTCCCACCCCCCAAGATGGACCTGACTGAGGGGTCCTGTTTTCTGTACCTACAAGCTCTGATTTGGACTGTGTTCCTGCCATCTAATAAACCTTCTGTTTTACGCTGGCTGAGAGTCACGTCTGACTGAGGAGTTGGGGGGCAGGGCCCTCTGGCTTCTCCGGGACCCCGCCCGGGCAGACTCGCTGTGGGAAGCGCACGGTGGGGCTCGGGATGCTGAATGCTCCAGGGTCAGACCCAGGAAGGTGGAAGCTGTGGAAGCTTCTTGCCCTGGGGACAGTGTAGCTCAGAGAGAGGAGGCTCCCCCAGCGTCCTGACTGGCTTTGTAGGGAGTCGTTCCAGAGCATCGCCCGGGGACTCCGTGACAGTTCCCAGTGTCAGGAACGTGTGCAGGGGAGAAACCCAGACCCCACAAGAGGGAAAGGACATGACCTTCCACAAGCTCTGTGTGTCACTTCTCCTGCCCCCCGTCAATACACCTGGGACTCTGTGCTGCAAATGCCGGCCCTCCCAGGGAGAGACACTATTACGGTGTCTATGGCAAGAACTCCCTTGATCGTCTTTCAGGAAACGAGAAATTGGGTAACACGTGGGGGAAAGAAGGGATGCAGGGCAGATGTTCCATGCAGCTTGTCGGGGCTCTGACAACATCCCCTTCCTACCGAGTCATCCATCTCACCTGGGCAGGAAAGAACAGCACCTGGTTCCACTCTGGGTTGGCAGTTCTTGGCATCACTCTGGTGCAGCGCTGAGAACATTAAATGACACTATTAGAAACCAGAGATCAACACCTCTCCTTCCAGCTACACCCTCTGCAGGTCAATCACTTCCTTCACCCACCCTAGTTCCCCATATTTTCCCCCAGCAAACAAGAGTTTGCTCTCCAGGCAGCACTGCAGAGCCTTAGATGAGGTTCGGTACTGTCCCATGCACCGTCAGCACCATCACCAGTTGCCTTCCCATCGTGGGATCATCAGGACTGGCGTTGACTTGGGGAGGCTTAGAGAAGTCACAGGAATGGGGCATCCTTATGTGAAGGGCTCTGCCTGGCATTTCTCAGTGTCAGAATCCCACAATCGCTTGGCGATGGTTGGGAGAAGGGCAGGACATCTCTGCCGACAGGGGATGGGACACAGCAGAGGCAGCTCCTCCGTGACTGTTAACACACAGGGTCAGGGTGTCCCAGGACCTGTCGATCAATCCTGACATGCAGAGGCTGTTGTGATAATTGGGCCTACACATTTACCCTGATTGTGAGTTTAACTGTAAAAGTGAGTGTGCATCCATAAGATGTCACAATGAACTATAACAACAAGCACTGATGGGAATAGATACAAGAATAGTGGACAGAACAACTGTATTAATCTAAACCACATTGATATAATCCAAGGACAGGGGAAATTCTACTTGTTAAAAACAGGTGATGTGAAGCTGGATGTTAATGAACCAAAATTGGTGTGTTGGATATTAGGCCTAATTAGTGGACAAAATAATGAGGGAATGGGCTATTCCACCCAGCACTCCCTTTCTGAAAGCCAAAAGGACAGCGGTTACTGGAGGAAGCGTCACCATCTTGGCTACTACCCCCTGGGACCATGGGCCTTCCTCCTCCTCCTAGGTGCCGACTCTGGAGCACCCATGGAGAAAAATTAACGGCTGCTTATCACCCACTGGCAGCCAAGCTCCCCTCCCTCCCCCCAAGCCCCTTCCACCTGCCGGCAGTCCCTGCCAATCAACTTCTCCCCCTCCCTCCCAGTGCCTCCTGCATGCCGCGGACAGAGGGGGAGCAGCAGGGATGGGGCGTGGATGCTTGGGGGAAGGGGCAGAAAGAGGCAGGGCGGGGGTGGAGCAGGGGCGGGAAGAGGCGGGGTGGGGCCTGGGGCTGAGTGGGGTTTGAGCACCCCTGGGAAAATTAGAAGCTAGCGCCTGTGATCATCCTGATCCTGAGAAATGTGCTGATCAGAGCAATCCAGAAAGAGGGACCCAGACCACATCACCACCCCTGCCGGCTTCAGGAGAATCTCAACCACCACCTGGGATGTGAGACTGTCTCTCTCTCTCCCCTTTGTGTGTCCTTTTCCTTCCCTAGCTCTCTCCTTTCTCCTTCTGCTTAACAAGAGTCCGGCTTAGCCAGCCAAGCCTGGATATTTTTAGCACTGCTATAAACCTGTGACCAGAAAGAGGCAGCTAAAAGCAATGGCCTAACCAGCCCAAAGCTGATACGAGTTTTCCAGGCCTCAGAGTGCCTGTGCCTGTCTTTCTCCAGCAGGGAGGTTACAAGTGAGAGTCAACACCAGAGACAGAAGCTGCATTTTCTACCTTCCCTGTTCTTTTCTCTCCCCTTTTGTGTGTGTTTTTCTTGGTGTATCTTCTTAAGAAACAGGACCAGACTTTAACAACAACAGCAGCAAGGACAGCTCCAATCCATTTCAACTAGCTTCTTCTCTTTTCCCCCAAAAGGACACTTATTACCATCTGAGAGACTATCAAACAACGGTGCTTTTCCTTCGAAAACTGACTTCAACAACCACAGTGACATCTCCAGCCTCTCTCAACTAACTCTGGGCTTGTCTTCGAGCATAGCACTACAGCTGCACCCTGTAGAGGTTTAATGAAGACGCTACTATGCGGATGGGAGAGCTTCTCCCAAGGGTGTAGTTAATCTCGTTCCCAAGAGGCGTAGCGCTGTCTACACAAGGGGCGAGGTCGGTGTAACTACATTGCTCAGGGGTGTGGATTTTTCACACCCCTGAGCGACGTTGTTATACCGATACAGGTACAATTTCGGACTTTAACCAACAGCAGCAGCAACAACTGCAGCGCATCTCAACTACTTTCTTCTCTTTTACCCCTCCCCCCACAAACCCTCCAAAACAGTTATTACCATCTTTAAAACCATCTAAGAGACTGTTTGTGGTGATGTTATAACTGTGTCGGTCACAGGATATTAGAGAAACTAGGTGGGTGAGGTCATATCTTTCATTGGCCCAACTTCTGTTGGCGAAAGACAAGCTTTCGAGCTTAGACAGAGGCTCCTCTTCAGTACAGAAGAGCTCTGTGCAGCTTGAAAGCTCGTCTCTTTCACCAACAGAAGCTGGGCCAATGAAATATATCACCTCCCCCACCTTGCCTCTTTAACAGACTGTCAGACAAGATGGATTTTCCTTCGAAAAACGTTCTCCAGTTAAAGGGAAAGGGAACAAGGATTGTTGTTAAAATTAAAGCCTTTTACTTAATACTTTATATTTCAGATGCTTTACTTGTGTTTCCTTCTCTTCTGTATCTTTAATAAAAAGTGAAAAGAATTTGTAATCGTGTGTTTGCCAGGCTGAGGTCTCTGTGTACCAAACCTTGGACACTGCTTAATGTTGGACAGTGACTGGCTTAGATTCACACCTTTGGCCCATGTATTCCATCCAAATGAATACAACAGGGCCCAGTTTGACTCTCGGCCCTCAGGGATGGAAGTTGCTTGGCTGTGCTGCTGCAAACAAATCTTGCTTGGCCTCAAATCGAGCAAGTTGGCTATGGAAACTGCCGCAGGATAATAACTACCAGCCGGGCCATGGTAACAGGAGGGAACTGGGTGACTCTACAGCACTCATGTGTTACGATACTAATGGGATCGGGATTCAGTCCGTGGCGTTGTGTAGAAATTCCGACTGCTGGGTTTGCTCTACGTGTGTATTCACGTGTCTGCTGGATGGCACAACGTCATCCGTAACGAACAGGCTAGCGGGGGTCTGCCGTCTACTGGATGCAAGCCGTCCGGCTGTATGCTGTACTCCCAACAGCTAATGGGGATTCTCCTTTAGCTCAAGGGGGGGATCTGAATTCTATCGCCTCTGTTGCCATGGCATTTCTAGGGGCCACACATCTGTTACTACACTCATGTGTTAGTGTTTAGAGTACAAGACCGGCTGTTGGGAGGAGACTGACGTTGCCTGGTGCTGTAAAGACACCCCTCTCCCAAGAGGTCACTTTTCTGACCAGAGCTGCATGTTACCTACCGTTTTCCCTGCAAAACTAACTTCCACAGAAGGGTCAGCGCAGATCCTTTTGTCGACATGCATCTGGAACATGGACCTGAAGTAATGCAGGCAGGAGTCCTCCACTGGAGCGGGAAGAGAGACACGTTCATGTCAGATAGCTCTCGGCTGGCACAGTTTGCTCCCGCTGACCGTCTGTGCTTCAGTGGGAGACCCCAAACCTCCCCTCGGCTGAGGGTAACGAGGGTCTGAAAGGACAGAGGAAGCTGGTGACACTGGAAAACAAGCAGGCGAAGTGGCAGGTCTCCCTACAATAGGGGGCAAGGATCCTAATGTATTGCGGAGGGATAGCTCAGTGGTTTGAGCATTGGCCTGCTAAACCCAGGGTTGTGAGTTCAATCCTTGAGGGGGCCATTTAGGGATCTGGGGTAAAAATCTGTCTGGGGACTGGTCCTGCTTTGAGCAGGGGGTTGGACTAGATACCTCCTGAGGTCCCTTCCAACCCTGAGATTCTATGATTTGCCTCCAGCCCCTCTAGGAGCGGTCACTGCAGAGGGGTGAGCAACAGGGACTGTCAAACCCTTGTGCTTCCTGTTGTTCTGGTAGCAGCCATAAATGTGCTAGGTGCGGCACAAACATCAGGCCCAGGCCCCACCCAAGGAGCTGAAACGACTGAGGAACAGTCCCTGGAGTCCCAGCTCTGACTACCAGGCCAGGGAGGGGTATCCTCTGCGCTATATGCCACATACTTTGGGGCATATCCTCAGCTCTGTATATGCGGAGCTGAAAGGTGGCCATGCAAACGGGCATCGCTGCTGGCTTGAGAAGGTTGGACTCTACGTCCTCGCTCTCCGCAGGCTTGTCCAGCTCCTGAGGGGAGAGAAGCGTGCTGAGAACGTATACAGGCACAGAACAACCGCAAGACCGTCCCACCAGCAGAGCAATGGTAAGAACCAGAGGATGGGGTGTGGTGTGTCTGAGACCAGGAGATCTAGAGAGAGCCAAAGGCACGTGGCGAGCAGGTTACTTTGCAGCCGGTGCGGTGTTAGGCTCAGATCCTGATGCCTCTGGAGCAATGAGGGCTCTGCCAGGCGCTCCAAATGGAGGAAGATTGGGCCCTTGTGCTGCAACCGGGAGTCATCTTAGGGCGGTGTATGAATGGTGGCCTGCAGGGGCCAGAGAGCATGGCCTGTGGATGGGCCGAGCATGAAGCCAGGTATGGAAGCGTGAGAGTGCAGACGCTAACCACGAGTTGCGCCAGGGCCTGATCTGCAGAGATGCTGAGCACCCACAGCTGCCTCGACCTGCAGTGGGAGCTCAGCACTTCTGACAACGCAGGGCTCTTCTGCTGAATCACCCTCGCCTCACGTTCAAACCCTGCACTGAGATTCAGGCTAATCACTGCTGAGTCTTGCTGGTAGGTGGGTTCACTGAGTTCCAACAAGGGCCTAAAGCAGGGGCGGCCGTTGGGGGACCCGGCTGCTGGGGGAGGCTAGCCCCCGGCCCCTCCCCTTGTGCCCCCCTTCTCCTCCCCCGCAGGAGCCCAGAGCACCCCCACTGTGGCCCCCGGCCCCAGCGCCAGGTGGCCAGGGCCCAGCCCTGGTGTGCCGGGCAGCAGCACTCCCAGCCCCCCATGCTCCGAGTGGCGCCACCCCAGAACCAGCTGCCCTGACTCCCTGCGGGAGGCAGACCAGCCAGCCTGGGCCAGCCAAGGCAGAGGGCTCTGGGAACCGCAGGAGGGGGCCTGGCCTGGGGGCAGAGTGTGGGCAGGGCCACACTAGGCTGTTTGGGAAGGCACAGCCTCCCCCTGCCTATGATACTCGCCGCCCATGGCCTGAAGGGGGGTCCTGGAGGGAAGCCTTGGAACAGGTGTAGGCTGGGTTCGTGTTTCGCAGATCTCAGTAAACCCAAGAGCTTGGGAGGGAGCTGCGGTGGTTTGGGCAGGGACTCAGGACGGGGTAGGAACTCAGCGGGATCACTGCCGGTATCATGTCCCTTTCACAGGCGGGGTTTACCGGTGCCTGGTCCCCGGCTCCAAGCACACAAAGGCTGACTTTCAAGTAGCCTCTCAAGCCGGCATTCAGATGAGTGGGGTGGTAAAGGCTGAGCCATTTCCAGCTGAGAGCATGACCTGGGAGAGAAGGACAGCAGGGTCGTGGATTTGTGCAACTCATTGTATTCCTCCCACCCCACACTCAGCTTTGATACAGTCACGGCTTCCGGGGCCACAAGGGCCCATTGTGATCCAGAGAAGCTGGATAGGAGCCAGCAGTGTGCCCTTGTTCCCAAGAAGACTAACGGCACATTGGGCTGCATTGGTAGGGGCATTGCCAGCAGATCGAGGGACGTGATCGTTCCCCTCTATTCGACATTGGTGAGGCCTCACCTGGAGTACTGTGTCCAGTTTTGGGCCCCACAGTACAAGAAGGATGTGGAAAAATTGGAAAGAGTCCAGCGGAGGGCAACAAAAATGATTAGGGGGCTGGAGCACATGAGTTATGAGGAGAGGCTGAGGGAACTGGGATTGTTTAGTCTGCAGAAGAGAAGAATGAGGGGGGATTTGATAGCTGCTTTCAACTACCTGAAAGGGGGTTCCAAAGAGGATGGATCTAGAC
>QXTE01000366.1:442780-473957 GCA_003942145.1 Platysternon megacephalum | reverse complement strand
TTGGTCCTGCTTTGAGCAGGGGGTTGGACTAGATACCTCCTGAGGTCCCTTCCAACCCTGATATTCTATGATTTTATGGTCTTGTCTGACCCCCTGAAGAGTACAGGCTAGAGCCCTGCCCCACAATAATTCCTGCAGTAGATCTTTTAGAAAAACATCCAATCTTGGTTTAAAAATAGTCAGTCATGGAGAATCCACCACAACCCTTGGTAAATTGTAACTGTTAATTACTCTCTCCATTAAAAATCTACACCTTATTTCCAGTCAACTTGTCTAGCTTCAACTAGACAGAGAATATATTATTGCCTTTATATAAATCGATGGTACGCCCACATCTTGAATACTGCGTACAGATGTGGTCTCATCTCAAAAAAGATATACTGGCACTAGAAAAGGTTCAGAGAAGGGCAACTAAAATGATTAGGGGTTTGGAACGGGTCCCATCTGAGGAGAGATTAAAGAGGCTGGGACTTTTCAGCTTGGAGAAGAGAAGACTAAGGGGAGATATGATAGAGGTATATAAAATCATGAGTGATGTGGATAAAGTAGATAAGGAAAAGTTATTTACTTGTTCCCATAATACAAGAACTAGGGGTCACCAAATGAAATTAATAGGCAGCAGCTTTAAAACAAATAAAAGGAAGTTCTTCTTCACACAGCGCACAGTCAACTTGTGGAACTCCTTGCCTGAGGAGGTTATGAAGGCTAGGACTATAACAGTGTTTAAAAGAGAACTGGATAAATTCATGGAGGTTAAGTCCGTTAATGGCTATTAGCCAGGATGGGTAAGAATGGTGTCCCTAGCCTCTGTTTGTCAGAGGGTGGAGATGGAAGGCAGGAGAGAGATCACTTGATCATTGCCTGTTAGCTTCACTCCCTCTGGGGCACCTGGCATTGGCCACTGTCGGTGGACAGGATACTGGGCTGGATGGACCTTTGGTCTGACCCAGTACGGCCATTCTTATGTTCTTAACTCCCAGCCATTGGGTCGTGTTAGACCTTCCTTTGCTAGACTGAAGAGCCCATTATCTGATCTTTGTTCCTGTGACAGGGCGCTGGCTAAGAAAATCTGAGCCAGGCTCTGTCATGCCAGCTCCAATCAAGAAAGGGGAATTGGAGCTGGCTGAGTAAGTCCAGGCCTGACTGGCAAACGGGGAACAGCTGCCGGCCTCGTTAGCCAGGAGCTACGTAAAGGCTGGCAAGAAAGCAGCCAAGGGGGAAAGAAGGAAAGGGAGTGGGAACTCCCCTCTCCTGGTAGCAGTCCCGGAGGCTGTAATGCTGAGGCTGTTTGTAGCTAGAAGGTGGTGGGAAAGTATACTGGAAATAAAGAGCACGGGTGATTGCACCAGTGCAGAGGTCTCTGGCTGGTTTGTGGGTGCAGCAAGGGGCAGAAGTGAGGAGGGCCCAATGGCACCTCGCCTCAGTTCCCCATGTAGATACTTATAGGCTGTTATCAAGTCACACCCTTAACCTTCTTTTTGTTAAACTGAATCGATTGAGCTCCTTGAATTTATGACTATAAGGGGTGTTTTCTAATCTTCTGATGCCGTGTCCACCCCATACGGGACTGGAAGGGGCTATGGCCAGGCAGGCCTATTAACTCCACAGGCTGCACCTGGAGGAAGAATCAGGGAGCAGGGAATTGATTGCAAGAAGGTTCAGCTGGGCAGGAATAGGGGGTCTCTAAAGCCAGGAAGCCGGCAACATGATTAGGGGTTTAGAGAGGGTCCCATACGAGGAGAGATTAGAGAGGCTGGGACTCTTCGGCTTGGAAAAGAGAAGACTAAGGGGGGACATGATAGAGGTATATAAAATCATGAGTGATGTTGAGAAAGTGGATAAGGAAAAGTTATTTACTTATTCCCATAATACAAGAACTAGGGGTCACCAAATGAAATTAATAGGCAGCAGGTTTAAAACAAATAAAAGGAAGTTCTTCTTCACGCAGCGCACAGTCAACTTGTGGAACTCCTTACCTGAGGAGGTTGTGAAGGCTAGGACTATAACAATGTTTAAAAGGGGACTGGATAAATTCATGGTGGCTAAGTCCATAAATGGCTATTAGCCAGGATGGGTAAGAATGGTGTCCCTAGCCTCTGTTCGTCAGAGGATGGAGATGGATGGCAGGAGAGAGATCACTTGATCATTGCCTGTTAGGTTCACTCCTTCTGGGGCACCTGGCATTGGCCACTGTCGGTAGACAGATACTGGGCTAGATGGACCTTTGGTCTGACCCGGTACGGCTTTTCTTATGTTCTTTTCTTATGTTAACAGAAAGGGGCTGCTGCTGGGAAAGGGCAGTCCCTCCCGGGGAAGAGGGAGGGAGGAAGGTTTGGAACTGGTACACCCACAGCAAGGAGAGGAACCAGGAGTTGTAGGAAGCGGTCCAGGGAAAAGCAGTGAGGGCTGGGAGAGGAAAGTCCAGAACTGCTGGGTTGAAGGTCCCTGGGCTGGAAGGAACCTGGAGAAGAGGGTGGGCCCAGGTTCCCCTACCAGCTACCGGGGAAGTGGCACCCCTGGGACAGTGAATGGGAAGACTGCCTAGGTCACTGTAGGAGCGACAGAGACTTTGAAGAGCTAATCTCCAGAGTGACCAGGAGGAGGCGCCACTAGCAGTGACTGGACCCTGTGACAAACCCTTTAATCATTTTCATGCCTCTTGTCCGAATCCTCTCCAATTTATCAACACCCTTCAGAACTGGACACAGGATCCCAGCAGCCGTCGCACCCGTGCCAAACCCAGAGGTGAAATAACCTCTCTGCTCCTAGGCGAGGTTCCCCTGTTTATGCAGCACAGGATCACATTAGCTCTTTTGGCCACAGGGTCACACTGGGAGCTCCTGTTCACCTGATTATTCTCCACAACCTCCAAATCTTGTTCAGAGTCCCTGCTTCCCCGAACAGAGTCCCCCAGCCTGCGTTCTTTGTCCCAGAGGGACACCTTTACATTTAACTGTACTAAAAAGTATCGTGTTTGCTTGTGCCCAGTTTACCAAGCGATCCAGAACTCTCTGAATCAGGGATCTGTCCTCTCCACTATTTACCCCTCCTCCAGTTTGTGTGTCATCGAGGGAGTTTGGCACTGGTGGATGGTGCTGGCTCAGTAATCCCGAAAGTGGAGTCCTACCTCTGCAGAAACGAATGTGTCCCAGGTGGCAGCAATGTAAGCCATATAAGTAACTAACAGGGGACAGTCCTCATTAGTGCCTGCTCCCCAATCCTGAGTTCATAGAGGCTACATTTCCACGGAGTGATAACCAGGCAGGTAACCAGGTATGTGACTCCCATGCAGGGAGGCAAGGGTCCCGGGTCCTGTACCTATTGGGCGTTACAGCGTTGTCATGGTGACAGGCGGCACGGAGACAAGCTGGTGTATGGAGTGGGGGGGTCTCTTGTAAAGTTCTGGGAATGAGCTGGAGCTATGAACGTGCTCCCTGCATGAGGCAGTAGGAGATAAACAAGGTTACTAGGCCAGCACCTGGTGGGGTGTGAGGGACGGGTGTGGAGTCCCAAGGGTGAGAATAAACGCAGGGTGACTGGGATTGGTTTGAAATCCTGGTTTGTATCTTCCTTGGCGCCCAGGCACTAGGAACAGCCCAGCCCATCTAATTGTCTAACGGCTCCACAAACAGCCTTCACCTACCGGGAGAGTCGTACACACGGCCAACCTCAAGCTGTGGAGAGGGAAATGGAGCATGTTAGGGGATCTGCCCTAGGAGAACAATAACAAACACCTGGCATTCCTCTAACACTCTCCCTCTTAGTGCTTCAAACCGCGCAGCCCCCCGTCAGGTAACTAGGATCCCCATACAGGCAGGGAAAGTGAGGCACAGAGCGGCAAAACGATGTGCCCAAACTTAACGGCCCACTTGACTCCTTGTTCTGTACTTAAAAGCACCGCACAAGGCCATGCTGACGCTAAGGGCTCGTCCAGCCGTACAATGCTGCAGCGTTTCGCTGCTGTAGCACTTCATGAAGATGTGACGACACTGACGGGAGACGGTAGGCGGTAGCTATGGCGACAGGAGAAGCCCTCCCACTGACATAGCGCTGTCTACGCCGGGGGTTAGGGCAGTATAACTGCGTCGCTCCGGGGTGTGGTTGGTAGTGTGGAGCCAGGCTATGGCGACCCTACAGAGTGGCACAGCTGTACCAGAGGAGAGAGCTCTCCCGTTGACTTAATTACTCCAGCCCCGTGCGCGACAGTAGCTATGTCCCCACCGGTGCTGAGGTCGGCGTAACTTATGTCCCTCACGGGGTGACTCAGTCACACCACTGAGTGATATCCCTTATACCGACGTAAGTGAAGCCAAATCAAAGGCAAAGTAGAGGTAAGTTAGCTGCTGTTGCTCCGGTTCTGCTCATTCCGTTTCAGAAAACCAAGATTTTGTTAAAAAGTGCCTGACCAGCTTCAGTCAGCAGTAGCTGGGGTCATGGTTCAGGGACGGCTGTTCACACCTAATTCCCAGCTGCCTAGAAAAGTGGTGACTGACTAGGAAAGAGACAGGGACAAAAATCTAGGAACATACGTTACCGTGGACAAGACAGACAATTTCATCCCCACGTTACCACAATGTGCCAGAGGCAGGAGCAAGGTGAGGGGGAAGAGTGTTCATAGGTAGAATTTTAACGAATGACAAGAGTAAGGATAAGTTATTGACCCACTTGAGAACTGTAACCAGTTGTGGAGATCGCTACTTGGAGACTACAGATGATTCCTAAAGAGCCCCTTGGGAGCGGGGCTGGCCAGGAAATGAGAATCCCGTTTCACACATTTTTCGAAGTTTTGGCCTTTGTTTTGTTTTGCACTGGGACAAGCAGAGCCCTTTGAAACCATTCACAAAAAACCAGAGCGCATGAGTGCACACCACTAGAACAGCCCACTGGCTAAGGCCCTCAGCTGTGATGGAAGAGAAAGTAGCTCAGGTCCCTGCTCTGCCTGATTCAGAGGAAGGACATGAAGGTGGGCCTCCCATACCCTAGGTGAGGGCCCTAACCACCTGGCTATTGGCTATTCTGAGATGGGTTGGTCTCTCTTTCTCTCTCCCTCCCTCCCAGGAAATTCTCAACCCGCTCTACTTGGGAGCGAGCATTGCCTGTACGCAGGTTGTCACACCCACGCATGCAACATCACCAGGAAAATATCTGCTGACGTGGTCCAGTCACCTGGCTCTGCCAAGGTCATTACATCCGCTGTCACTCACCTTGAACACTCCAATGATGGAATCCGCTCGCACCGCCCTGGAGTTCAGCACCTAGCAAACAAACCCAAGACTTCGGTTCACCGGTCCTGTGCTAGGAGGTGAAGCCCCCATCTTCGTCCCCACCCACCTGAGGGACAGCATGATGGCTCTATTACCCACAATTCCCAGCTCTGCAGTGCTGACATGAAGGGTCTGTAGGCCTGATTCTTCAATGCCTGGCCCCCTGTCTCATCACTTACACCAGCGTAAAATGCTACACAATCAGAATCTCCACGCACCTTGCACAGGAGAAATGGCTGCATAAGGTGCAAAGCAGAGAAGAATTGGACTTCAAGTCTTGAAAGCCCTAAATGGCAACTAGGCTCTGTGAATATAAAGTTCATAGATTCATAAATCTAAAGGCCAGAAGGAACCATTGCGATCATCTCGTCCTGCATAACACAGGCCCCCGGACTTCCCTGCATTAATTCCTTCTTTGAGTCCAATAGCTGTGGTTGAACTAGAGCAGATGTTTTTCTAAAACATCCAATCTCGATTTAAAAATGGTCAGTGATGGAGAATCCACCATGACCTTTGATGAGTTGTTCCAATGGTTAATTACACTCAGGGTGAAAAATTTGCTCCTGTATTTGCCTGGCTTCAACTTTCATCTATTGGATTTTGTTATATCTTTGGCTGCTAGATTGAAGAGCTCTCTATTCTCGAATTTCATTTCCTCATGCAGGAACTTATAGACTGTGATCAAGTCACCGGATACGTCACACGCCCCTTAACCTACCCTTTTGATAAGCAAAATAGATTGAGGTCCTGGAGTCTCTCACTATAAGGCATGTTTTCTACTCCTTAAACATTCTCGTGGCTCTTCTCTGAACCGTCTCCAATTTATCAACATCTCTTTTAAAATGCAGGCACAAAAGTGGACACAGTATTCTAGTATTGGTCTCACTGATAAGAGAGATTTTGAGCTGCTCCATTTTCCTAAGCACAGCACTGAAAACATTGCTTTGCCACCATTAACTGAAAATAGGGGAAGAGCAAAAATAAAATGAACGAAATTGGAAAGGAATATGGTGGCAACAGCAGACCTTAACATTAAGATGCATAAATTAACAATTAGATACATAGTGAAAGGGATGAGGTAATTGTTTACAGTTTAATAGTTTGGTAAAATGTTGGCACATAGCCAAGGGGAGTGAGGCATCAGTTTCAATTTAGCCTATAGCGAGTATGGTGGCAGACAAGTGTAGCCTGGGGTAAAGGTCACCCCCCCCCTGCAGGGAGGGGTCAGTCCAAAACTAGGTGAGGGTCACCAGACCATAGTAGTAAACAGACCATAATACTAAGACTTGTGATGTAACAGCTTTGACTGACAGCCAGATTTAGCAGTTGTGATTGGACTACAAGTATGGACCAATCAGAGCGGGTTTAAAGGTGATTGGAAGATAGAGTATGGGAAACAAGCCAATCTGAAAGGGTCTAGTGGCTGGTAAAACTGAATAAAAGGCAGGCAGTCAGCAGGCAAAAGTCAGTCAAGATGGGGAACCAGGAGAAGATCAGATCAAAAGAAAGAAACCTAAAAGAGCAGAGAAGAAGACCTGAAAGAAGCAGCAGCAGCTGCAGCACCAGTGACAGAACAGAACAGAATGAGCCTTAGACAGAGCAGGGGGAGAGAAGCCTAAGGAGAGGAAGCATCCTAGTTACAGGATAGGATACAGGACAGAAATAGGATTGACGAGGGAGTATGTTTGCTATAATAAGGTTGGGTGTCTGGGGTGTGTGTTTGTTACTATGTATAAAGTTTAGAGTTTATTCAGATTGGCGTCAGTGTCCTGCATAGGACTGATCCATGTGCAGAACATAATCACCTAAGCCGTTACAACGGTATGACTTGACAGGGTACTTTAGCTTGTATACCTGTGCTGTAGGATGTGCTGGTAATTTGTTTAACCTATGCAATTTATATTCAGTGCTTAATAGGGATTTACATTTAACAATTCAATTATTGCTGAACCTGTTGTCAGTAATAAAAATATTTTTGTTTTGGAAAATTACTGCCTGTGTGTTAATCCTTTGAATGGGAGGCTGTGTCCTCCCAGTGGTAAACAGATCAAGTCTATCCTGGGGAATTTGCTGAAGGGCATAGGGAGATCCTTGGTGAACCCTGGCAATTCTACTAGGGTGGGCCCCTCCTTTCACCTTGCTGGAACAGATTAATAGGTTAACATCTGGGGAACCCGGAAGTAAGCAACAGGAGAGCTACTCGGGGATCACGCTGTTCTTGGGGTAACAATTAATGGAGGTAAAACACCTCCATACTCTCCTGTTTATGCACACAAGGATTGCATTAGCCCTTGGGGACACAGCATGACACTGGGAGCTCACATTCAGCTGATTATCCCCCACAAATCCCAAGTATCACTGCTTCCAAGAATAGAGTCTCTCGTCCTGTAAACATGGCCTACCTTTTGTTCCCAGATGTATACATTTATATTTAGCCATATTAAAACACACTGTTAGCTTGCACACAGCTAACCAAGTGACCCAGATAGCTCTGTATCACAGACCTGTCCTCTTCATTACTTACCCGTCACCCAATTTTTGCGTCACCTGCAAACTTTATCAGTGATGATTTTGTTTTCTTCAAGGTCATTGATGAAAATGTTAAATAGCACAGGGCCAAAAATCCCACTAGCAATACACCCGCTTGATGACGATTCCCTTTTTACAATTACATTTTGAGACCTATCAGTTAGCCAGTTTTTAATCTACATAATTGTGTCATGTTGATTTTGTATCATTCTAATTTCTTAATCAAAATATTGTGCAATAAAAAGTCAAATGCCTTACTACTGTCTAAGTATATTACATCAATCGTATTACCTTTATCAACAAAACTTGTAATCTCATCCAAAAAAAGACATGAAATTAGTTTGATAGGATCTACTTTTGTGCTTGCACCATCAGAAAGAACTCCAATTAAACAGGAAAGCTCCTGGCCTTCTCCACTTTGACCCAATGATGTATTTACTTTGGGGCCAAGTCCTAGGGCCCCCTTGTGACAGAGGCCCCTTGGCAAACAGCCCGCTGTTCTTTGCAAACAACTCTCATCTCAGGCCTGACAAACTCACTACACCAAACACGACTTGCAGGGTATTTATCCATAAGGAGTAACATGGAATGCATCTACAGAAAACTCACAACTTGTCAAGACTCATAATCATTATGAACTGTATGTACAGGAATATTTCAGAAATAATGTAACTATATTGACAGTATGCTTTATGGACTTGGAGTAAAAGTTAGTCACTAGGGGATAATGTGTCTCGGTGATGGCCCATTCTGGCAGGAGGGAGTTGTCACCCCTCCCAGGTTAGCCAGTCAGGTATGCAAGGTGTCCAGCCTTGCTCCATCTCAAGACTATCAATGGAAAACCATCACAGACAACTGCAAACAGTTGAAACCACTTGGTGGTGAAAAAGAGACATTACAACAGAGGATTGCCCTGTCTGTGAAGAGTCAAAAGACTGTTTCAGTATAACAGGAGAGGTCCTCTGTATCCATTCACCGAGGAGACATCTTGGGGGGCAGAGGAGTTTTCAGGAAGGTTTGGATCCTGGTTCCAACCACCGACTGAACTTTTGGGGAAAACCTCCTTTATTAGCTAGGAAAGGGAACTGTTAATAAATGTAGGTCCTAGTGTGCGGTTTATGATTTTGGTTTATATTGTGATCATTTGTTTCCACCACTCTCTTGTTTCTAGTGGAATCTTTATTCTTTCTTAAATGAACTTTTTTGTTTTATTAGAAGTGCTCACAAGTGCTGTGCATTGTACAGGTGCAGTGATTTCAGGTCAAACGGGGCAGAAGTTACAGGATTTCTGTGAGTAGCCAGTGTCAGGGGCTGGATATCAGGAATACTTCAAAGGGACTTGGGGACTAGGGGCACCTCTTGTTAACCCACAAGGCAAAGACAGGGCTGGCCTAGCCCAGAGGAGAGGGCTTAAGTGTCTGAAAGGCTGGTGATTTCAGGGAGCTGGCACCCACCCACCATTGGCAAGGCTCCCTCATGCCGGAGGCAGGGGGTAATAAGATGATTCACTGTCACACAGTGACTCAGTGTGTCACAGGGTAGTTTTGCGAGGGAGTTTAGAGGGGGAGTGTGTGTGTGTGCCTAGATACACTTAACATTCTTTAAACTTAAAGCCAAAAACACCCCCTGATAAAAACAAACAACAAAGAAACACGCTTCAGGCGTCAAAAGAGAATGCAGGCAGACGTCCAGCGACAGAGTGGGGGTACCCAGTTTATTGCAGCATGTCCGATTACCTGCCCTGTGGGCAGGGAGCGTATGTGTGCATTCGGTGCAAGGAGCTCCTGGCCCTCACAGACCATGTACGGGCTTTGGAGACCAGAGTGGCTGAACTGGAGGAGTTAAGAGAGACAGAGAGGTAAACAGATGAGACTTTCCGGGACACAGTAGAATAGTCCCATCCCCGGTCTGACAGCCTCTGTGCTGTTGAGGAGGATGAAAGTCCCAGGGAAGGAGGACATCCAACTGGAGCAGAGGGAAACGATCCCATAGTTGGAACCTTCTTTCCAGTTGATGTTGAGGTATCCTCTCGCACTGAGGATACCTCTCCCGGGGAGAGGGAACTCCAGTCATTAGGAAGAGGCAGGTAATAGTTATGGGGGATTCAATCATTAGAAACATAGAGAGCTGGGTTTTCGATGACCGAGAGAACCGCATGGTGACTTGCCTGCTTGGTGTGAAGGTTGCGGATCTCTCGAGGCATCTAGACAGACTTATGTGTAGTGCTGGGGAGGAGCCGGTGGTCGTGGTACATGTAGGTACCAATGACATAGGGAAGGACAGGAGAGAGGTCCTGAAGGCCCAATTTAGGCTGCTAGGTAAGAGACTGAAGTCCAGGACCTCCATGGCTGCATTCTCCGAGATGCTTCTAGTTCCACGCGCAGGGCCAGTTAGACAGGCAGAACTGCAGGGTCTCAATGCGTGGACGAGAAAATGCTGTAGGGAGGAGGGGTTTAGATTGATTAGGAACTGGGGAAACCTTTGGGAAAGGGGGAGCCTATACAGGAAGGATGGGCTCCACCTAAACCAGAATGGAACCAGATTGCTGGCACTTGACATTAAAAAGGCCGTAGAGCAGTTTTTAAACTAAGGGCTGGGGGAAAGCTGACAGGTGCAGAGGAGCATGTGGTTCGAACAGAGAAACCCCTTAGGGGAGGATCTATTAATGGAGATTCTCTATGTCCTAGTAAGGAGGAGAGGATGGAAGATGATGAAATACAGGTAGGATCTGATGAGAAACAGTCAAATGAAAAAAAGTCCCAATCAATTAGATGATGTAATGGCAGACAGCTAAAAAGTGACAAGCTTTTAAAGTATTTATATACCAATGCTAGAAGTCTAAATAATAAGATGGGTGAACTAGAGTGCCTCGTATTAAATGAGGATATTGATGTAATAGGCATCACAGAAACTTGGTGGAATGAGGATAATCAATGGGACACAGTAATACCAGGGTACAAAATATATCGGAAGGACAGAACAGGTCGTAGTGGTGGGGGAGGGGCACTATATGTGAAAGAAGTCATAGAATCAAATGAAGTAAAAATCTTCAATGAACCAAACTGTACCACAGAATCTCTGTGGATAGTAATTCCATGCTCAAATAATAAGAATATATCAGGAGGGATCTATTACCGACCACCTGACCAGGACGGTGATAGTGACTGTGAAATGCTCAGGGAGATTAGAGAGGCTATAAAAATTAGATTAGAGAAGCAGTGAGAGACAGAAAGGCATCCTTTAAAAGTGGAAGTTAAATCCTAGTGAGGAAAATAGAAAGGAGCATAAACTCTGGCAAATGAAGTGTAAAAATATAATTAGAAAGACCAAAAAAGAATGTGAAGAACAGCTAGCCAAAGACTCAAAAAGTAACAGAAAACATTTCTTAAGTACATCAGAAGCAGGAATCTGCTAAACAACCAGTGGGGCCACTGGACGATTGAGATGCTAAAGGAGCACTCAAGGATGATAAGGCCATGGCAGAGAAACTAAATGAATTCTTTGCATCAGTCTTCATGGCTGAGGATGTGAGGGAGATTCCCAAACCTGAGTGTAGCAGATCGCGAAGACTCACCGGTGTGGCACCTCCTGCTCGTCATCTGTGAATTAGCTCTTTTCCAGGCTCAGAGCGCCCGCTGCTGGCCGGTGTCTCACCTGCCTCAGGCCCTGTGTCCCTCCCCGACCCCGGTGCCCTTTTACCTCGGGGTTCTGAGACCAGCAGGTTTAAAACAAACGAAAGTAAGTATTTCTGCACACAACACACCATCAACCTGTGGAACTCCTTGCCAGAGGATGTTGATAAGGCCAAGACTATAACAGGGCTCAAAAAAGAACTAGATAAGCTCATGGAGGGATAGGTCCATCAATGGCTATTAGCCAGGATGGGCAGGGATGGTGTCCCTAGCCTCTGTTTGCCAGAAGCTGGGAATGGGCGACAGGGAATGGATGATTTGATGATTACCTGTTCTCTTCATTCCCTCTGGGGCACCTGGCATTGGCCACTGTCGGAAGACAGGGTACTGGGCTAGATGGACCTTTGGTCTGACCCAATCTGGCCGTTCTTATGTTCACCCCAAGAACAGTTCACCCCTCCAAGGGTCAAATAAGAGAAGATTTTTCATGGCTTGCTGGTATGTTTTGTTGTGGCCCCGCAGGTACCTTGATCACTCAGATATTGCTCCTGGCTCCAGTCTCACACCGGTGTAACTTGGGAGTAAACCCCTTTAAATCGATGCTAGGATACTGTGCCCAATGGACATGCTGGCTGTTCTCTGTTTCCCCTGGCACGGCACGTCTGATTCACTCTTTCAAGGCCAGAAGGGATCATTAGCACTTCTAGTCTCTGTTATGCAGTGCTAAGTCATATGCCTTACTGTAGCCGGGCGGTCGCCCGCTCCAGCCCTGGAAGGGTTAAAGCCAGCCCTGGGAGAGGGCTGAGGCTGGGCTGGGAAGCCTGGGCTGATTGGGGAAGCAGTAACAGCTGGGGCCACGCCCCAATCAGGCCCAGCTGGTCCCTGTAAGAGGCTGGGAGCCAGAAGCCCAAACACTTTCTCTCTGCTGGTAGAGAGAGAAGGGCCTGGCTGCTAGGGAGCCGAGCAGGGTACGGGGAGTGGAGCAGGGCTGGGGGAAGGCTAGAGGAGCTGGGGAGCTCCAGCCTGGAAAACCCCCAGGCTGCGGGCCTAGCTGAGGGCCTAAGACACGTACTGGGGTTGCAAAGGGGCAGCCCAGCAATAGGTAAAGGCAGCAGGTCCAGACCCAACCTTGCCTATGATGAGTGGCTGACACTGCAGTCTGCCCCAGGGCGCGGGGGCGAGTTGGGGACTGGCAGTAGCCTATGACTGAGGCGAGGTGGGGGTAGTGGGTGGGGAGACCTGGAGAAACAGTGGGGGTACTGCCAGGGGGCAGCACCCACTGAAAGGGTCACCCGGGGTCCGGGAGGGACACGGGAGCCAGCGGTAGCGCGACACCGGCTGACAGGGGGCGCTCCGGAGGCTGGAAGCTAATTCCCCGAGACCACCAGCAGGAGGCGCCGCCGGGTGAGTCTGCGCCTGATTACACTTACCAAAGACTGAGTCTGTTACATCTACTCCGTTACCTTTACCCACCAACGTGTAACCTCGACAAAGCAAGAAACCAGGTTGGTTTGACAAGCCCTGTTTTCCATAAAACCATGTTGACCAGTATTTATTATATTCCTAGCCTTTAATTCTTTATCAGTTGACTCCCATAGCGGCTTTTCCATTATTTTCCATCCAAGATTGAGGTCAGGCTAACCGGCCTATAGTTACCCTGGTCCTCCCACTTACTCTTCTTGGGTACGTCTACACTGCAAAAACACCCCACAGCAGTGACTCTCGGAGCCTGGAGCTACACACTCTGAATTGCTGGACTTGTGCTACAGTCTAAAAATAGTTGTGGAGACGTTGCCAAATGGGCTGGAGCCCAGGGCAGAGGGTGGGCTTCAGAGCCCAAGTGGGAACATCTATGTGACTATTTTCAGTGCCCTGTGAGCTTGAGGCTGGAAACGTGGGCTCTCTGAGACACGCTGCCACGGGATTTTTTGCAGGGTAGACATAACCTTTGAATGCTGGCACAACATTAGCACTCTTCCAGTTCTCTCGAATTTCTTGCATACAACTGAAGTGTTGTCTGTGGAATTCAGCACCAGTATAACAGCCTATTGTGGGGGCAAGATTTTACTTCCTGTCCTTAGATGGCGTTGACTTGGGGCAATATGTTTAGTCTCCTCTCAGGACAAAAAAACCCTTGTTGATCTATAGTTGCTTTGACCCACTCCACCCTTGTACCAAGACTCATGTTATAGTGTCCCGTGATAGCCATGTATGGACCATGGTTAATTCTTATGCCGTCAGAAGACACCACTGAGCATGCTCAGGAAATGCATAGTAATGGCCCATGAACGCTGACTGACATCAAGTTTAGCCCACCAGCAAACAGACTCAACACCAACTGTTCGAAGAAAAGAGTTAGAGGGCAGGGTGCTTCAAGGTTCTCCAGTGCCAGGAGAGTAAAAGGGGTCAACCAGGTAGAAGAGAAGTGATGCGAGGTGTCTCCTGCCCTTCATCTGGCCTATACCTGGAGTAGCAGGGAGGGTCCTGCCAGTGAGCTGTGAGATGCAGGAAGCCAGCTCCAGAGGTAGAGGGGTTCTGGTCTCACTATCGTACCTGTATGTTTATGGTCTCGTCAAAGAGCTGAGTAGGCGTCACATGGAAGTTCTGGAAAAATATCTGAGAAAAACAGGGAGAGGTAAATTTAGCGCAGTCCCAAACCTGCCTGCGCTCTCTGGGGAGCTCAGGATTTCACTCACATGCAGCCAGGGTTGTCAGTTTTGGTTGGATGTATTCACAGAGGTTTCATCACATGACATAATCTTATACTCCAGGACATAATTCAGACTCCAGGATTTAGTTGGGGATTGGTCCTGCTTTGAGCAGGGGGTTGGACTAGATGACTTCCTGAGGGCCCTTCCAACCCTGATCTTCTAGGATTCTATGAATCCTGGAGGGTTGGCAACCCTACATGCACCACCCCATACTAGTCCCCTCAGGAGACCAGTCCAGACACTGCCCTGGGGAGGAAGACTCGAACTCACAGGGATGGCTGCATCCCTCCTCAATCTCATCTCCAACTCCCTCAATAGCTGGTGCCCTGGGACCATCCTGTGTTGAATTTGGAATTGGCTCACAGACTAGAGGGTTGATAAGTCCACAACCACCCCATGATGCCCACCCACCTCATTAAAATAGGGGTTGTTCCCCGTTTTGATTCTCGTCCTGTACACATGGTCTCCGATGAAGACCTTCACCACGGGCTTGATGTCGTTTCCCTGGAGCTGGCGGCCTTCGATGATCCTCACACGCACCTGCAGTGAGAAAGACAGTGGTATGATTGAAAGGGTCTCAGGGCAGGGATGTTCTGTTAGCCCAGCTGGGCTCCACTGCTGGGACTGGTCCCAACGCCACCCTGACCTGAGGCACCATTGGAGGTGGGACATGCCAATGACAAAGCAACCCCAGAATAATAATATCCATTTCTGTTATTTCCCAAGGCATCAGCTCCATCCAAGGTAGCAGGATGAAGCCCATGGATGAAGGAACATAGAGCTGGCATCCTCATATCCTACTACGGAGACACTAGGGTCTATCGCTGTGGGAAAAGGACTGACTTGGCCATTGAGACCCATGTACTGACCACTTTTACCACTGGGCCTGGGCTATATTGGGGGAGGGGGGGAGGGGAGAATCTCTCTTTGACAGATCTCATCTTACTCATAGACTTTAAGGTCAGAAGGGACCATTATGATCATCTAGTCCGACCTCCTGCACAACGCAGGCCACAGAATCTCACCCACCCACTCCCGTAACAAACCCCTAACCTATGCCCGAGTTATTGAAGTCCTCAAATTGTGGTTTAAAGACTTCAAGGTGCAGAGAATCCTCCAGCAAGTGACCCGTGCCCCACGCTGCAGAGGAAGGCGAAAAACCCCCAGGGCCTCTGCCAATCTGCCCTGGAGGAAAATTCCTTCCCGACCCCAAATATGGCGATCAGTTAAACCCTGAGCATGTGGGCAAGACTCACCAGCCAGACACCCAGGAAAGAATTCTCTGTAGTAACTCAGATCCCACCCCATCTAACATCCCATCACAGGCCATTGGGCATATTTACCTGCTAATAATCAAAGATCAATTAATTGCCAAAATTAGGCTATTCCATCATATCATCCCCTCCATAAACTTATCAAGCTTAGTCTTGAAGCCAGACATGTCTTTTGCCCCCACTACTCTCCTTGGAAGGCTGTTCCAGAACTTCACTCCTCTGATGGTTAGAAACCTTCGTCTAATTTCAAGTCTAAACTTCCTGATGGCCAGTTTATATCCATTTGTTCTTGTGTCCACATTGGTACTAAGCTTAAATAATTCCTCTCCCTCCCTGATATTTATCCCTCTGATATATTTATAGAGAGCAATCATATCTCCCCTTAGCCTGCTTTTGGTTAGGCTAAACAAGCCAAGCTCTTTGAGTCTCCTTTCATAAGACAGGTTTTCCATTCCTCAATCTTGCCGTGGTTCGCAATACCTGGAAGTCCTGTTTTTTGTCTGCGAGTTCTCTTCTGGAATTTATTCTGCCGCTGATTCCTTCCCTCTGATGATCCTTTCCTGTGATACTCCGGATAGCTGTGGTGACCCCACCATGTGCCCCTGGAGATGGTCAGAAAGGGAATGGATTGGCCTGGGGTGGATGACCTGGAAGAATAAACCTTTCCCACAGAGCAAGTCAGAACAAACATTCTCTGCTCCTCCTTTGGCAGCTTTGTCAAGGACGGTGTCAGACATGGGAGCTTTAATTTCACTGGTTTGACACATTGTGCCTGTGGCTGCAGAGTATTCAGGGTCAAAGCAGTTAAGTGAGAATCTGGGACACAGACCATTGGATGTGAGGAGCCTAAGAGCATGTCCCATTATAAATGCCCCATTACATGCAGTCTGCATGATCTCAATACACACGTACCACATTGTGCCAATGGGGGGGGGGGTGAGCTCTGATCTTCACAGGGATCAAGTGGGAGTCCTGCTTCGCACCTGCACAGATGGGTAAGGGCTAAAAGGAGATCCCTTGTTGCTGGAGGCTGCGCAGGGGGTCAGCGGCTGCATATGGGCTGGGCAGGGGGAGGACTGAAGGAGCCTGGGCACTGCCCCTCACAATTCGTCAGTTCCAAGGCCAGAAGGGACCACTGTGATCATCTCATCTGACTCCTGTATCCCACAGGCCAGAAACCTGCCCCACAATAATCCCTAGTGCAGGTCTGAGAGAAAAACAGCCAGTGATGGAAAATCCACCATGACCTTTGGTAAGTTTTTTCCAACGGTTAATTACTATTGCTGTTAAAAATGTATGTCTTATTTCCAGTCTGAATTTGTCTAGCTTAAACTCCTAGCTATTGGACTGTGTTAGACCTTTCTCCGCTAGACTGAAGAGCCCATTATTAAATATTTGTTCCCTATGTAGATACTGACAGACTGTGATCAAGTCACCTCTTAACCTTCTTTTTGTTAGACTCAAGGAGCGCCGTCTATTTAGTTTATCACTATAAGGCAGGTTTTCTAATCCGTTGATCATTCTTATGGCTCTTCTATGAATCCTCTCCAATTTATCAACATCTTTCCTGAATTGAGGGCACCAGAACTGGACAAAGTATTCCAGCAGTGGTCACACCAGTGCCAAATACAGAGATAAAATAACCTCTTGACTCCTACTCAAAATCCTACTTTTTACGTGTCCAATGATCACATTAGCCATTTTGGCCACAGCATTTTCCTGGGACCCTATGCATGTTACCCCCANACGTGTCCAATGATCACATTAGCCATTTTGGCCACAGCATTTTCCTGGGACCCTATGCATGGTCCCCCAGTTATTTTTAGTCACTGTTTCCCAGGGTCGAGTCCCCCTGTGCTGTAAGTATGGCCTACATTTTTTGTTTTATATTTAGCCATATTAAAACACATTGTTTGCTTGTGCCCAGTTTACCAAGTGTATCCAGATCACTCTGTTTCAGTGACCGGCCCTCTTCACTATTTATCACTCCCCCAATTCTTGTGTCAGCTGCAAACTTTATCAGGGATGATTTTAGGTTTTCTCCCAAGTCATTGATAAAAATGTTAAATAGCGTAGGGCCAAGAACATATCCCTGCAGAACCCCACTAGAAACGCACCTGCTTGATGAGGATTCCTTGTGTACAATTATATCTTAAGACCTATCAGTTAGCGAGCTTTAAATCCACTTAATGTGTCCCATGTTAATTTTATATCATTCCCATCATAAAATTATATAAAGTTAGTTTGACAGGATGTATTTTCCATAAACCCGTGTTGATTGGCACTAATTATATCACCCTCCTTTAATTCTTTATTAATTGAGTCCCATATCAGCAGCTCTATTACCTGGCCCAGGATCAATGTCACACTGACAGGCCCATAATTACCCAGGTCATCCCATTCACTGTTTTTAAAACTTGGCACAATATGAGCCTTTTTCCAGACTTCTGGAACTTCCCCAGTATTGCAAGACTCATTGAAAAATTAACATTAACAGTCCAGTGAGCTCCTAAGACAGCTCTTTAAAAACTCTTGGATGCAAGTTATCCGGAGTTGCTGATTTAAAAATGTCTAATTTATTTGCTTATGTTTAACATCCTCATGGCATTCTAGTAGAATGGAAAGAGTGTTATCACCATGTGAAGAAATTACATCCCAAATACGTTTTTATTTTGTTCCTAATGCATGCCAGAAATATTTATTGAACACTTCTGCCTTTTCTGCTTCATTCCTTATAATTCTACCATTTTCACTGAATAATGGACCAATACCATTGTCAGGATTCTTTTTGTTCCTAATATTCTTAAAAATCTCCTTTTTATTGTCCTTAACTCTGCTGGCCATAGATTTCTCCTTCTTTCCCTTTGCTTCCCTTTACAATTTTCTACAATTAATAGCTTCTGATTTATATTCATTACTATCAACTTCCCCTGGCTTCCATTTGTTATGTATATTTTTTTTATTTTTCATATCCACCTTCACTTCTCCTCTAAATCAGGTGGTTGTTTTTTTAACTGGTATGGCCTTCTTTCCTGGTTGTGGGATTGTGGCTTTTGGGACATCTGTTAGTGGTGTTAAACAATTTCCAATGATCTTTTGTATTTTCCTGATTAAATTCTTCCTCCCAGATTATTTGGATCATAATTGTTTTCAGTTTTGTGAATCTGGCTCTTTTAAACCAAGTCTGTCTAACTTGTCAGGACTTTATTCTGTTTGCACATTATATAGCTGATCAAATCATGATCCTCTCTACCTAAGCTACCATTAATTTTTAGTCCTGTGATCAGTTCCTCTTTATTTATTAAGATGAGGTCTAATATAGAATTCCTCCATGTTGGATGCCGCCCTTTTAGATTTCGGAAATTGCCATCTATGATATTTAGAAATTCCAGGGATGTTCTGGTATTGGCAGCATGAGACGTTCAACAGGTATCACTCAAATTGAACTCCTGCCCACTGTGTCAGCCCATGTCCAAGTGCTGGTGCAGAGAGGGAAGCAAGCTGTGTTAGCCAAAGGGCTGCTACTTCACTTCCCCATGGGAGCAAGGGGGAAGTAGGGACTAGACCATGATTCCCGAAGTCAGTGTAGCCCCAGCCCACAGCAGGGCCGGCTTTACGAAGTGCGGGGCCCGATTCGTGGGGGCGGGGCTTGAACTCACGGGGCGGGCAGCGCTCGAGTCTTCGGCGGCGCTCCGGCCGGGGGAGCGGGGGGCCGTGGGGCTTGCCGCTGCTCCGGCCGGGGGAGCGGGGGGCCGTGGGGCTTGCCGCTGCTCCGGCCGGGGGGGCGGGGGGCCGTGGCGCTTGCCGCTGCTCCGGCCAGGGGAGCGGGGGGCCGTGGGGCTTGCCGCTGCTCCGGCCGGGGGAGCGGGGGGGCCGTGGGGCTTGCCGCTGCTCCGGCCGGGGGAGCGGGGCCCTCTTAGGCGCGGGGCCCGATTCTGGGGAATCGGGCGAATCGGCCTAAAGCCAGCCCTGGCCCACAGAGACTAGAGTTGGCAAAGGACCTATCAGATCACCTTGCCCATCCTCTCCCATGTGCCCCACTCTCCAGGGCTTTGTCCAGCTCAGTTTTACATGACGCAAGTGACGGGGCCTCTACCACTTCTCTTAGGAGATGATTCCACATGGCACAGGGAGGAAATGGGCATCATAACGGTCTCTGGAACTGGTGGGAACGGTCACATACACATCCCCACCCCATGATGAGTGAGATGGAGTCAGGTTGGGGGCACTTTCCCCCTCCCCCTCCCCATGCTTTTCCCCCAAACTCAAGAAAACTCCCCTCACAAGAAACCAAGGCCAAGTTGATCTGGAAAATGTAAACATGATAAATTACATTTACAGCACAGGAAGGTCCTAGCAGCAGATGCTCACTTACCATCACCACTGGCTTTTTGTTTTCCTGGCTCCCCGATGGCCTTGAGTCCTGGAGGGGTGTAGGAGGCACTTAAATTGATGGTACACTGAAATTCAACAACACATAGAATTAAACCACCTCCATTGGTTTGGATGTAGGTGTGGTGACGGTATTCAAGGCCCAAGAGCAGAGGGAACCCTCCCAGAGTTCATTCCAGAGTTGCACACACATCCCATGCAGGCTCCGTTTGTTTCCAATACGGTAATGGCCCCAAACACTACACGTCACTCTAAGGGTGCATGGGGCTTTTCCTTTAGTGCAGGGGTCCTCAAACGGTGGGACGCGCCCCACTAGGGGGGCACAGAAGAGTCCTGGGGCACCTTATAGACCAGGGGTCGGCAACCTTTCAGAAGTGGTGTGCCGAGTCTTCATTTATTCATTCTAATTTAAGGTTTCGCGTGCCGGTCATACATTTTAACATTTTTAGAAGGTCTCTTTCTATAAGTCTATAATATATAACTAAACTATTGTTGTATGTAAAGTAAATAAGGTTTTTAAAATGTTTAAGAAGCTTCATTTAAAATTAAATTAAAATGCAGGGCCCCCCGGACCGGTGGCCAGGACCTGGGCAGTGTGAGTGCCACTGAAAATCAGCTCGCGTGCCGGCTTTGGCACACGTGCCATAGGTTGCCTACCCCTGTTATAGACTAACAGAATCATAGAATATCAAGGTTGGAGGGGACCTCAGGAGGTATCTAGTCCAACCCCCTGCTCAAAGCAGGACCAATCCCTTTGTGGGACTGTCATGGGGTGTATGGACCCCATGCTAGCCCAGCAACCAAAGGGTTCATATAGGCACTGCCGGCCACTACCAATTGGCCGTCTCTCCGCAGCTGGGAAGCAGCGGGGCAGGGTGGCTACCAGAGGAGTGAGCAGGCTGCAGAAAGGAGCTCCTGCCAGCAAGCTACCAAAGAGCCACCCAGAGACAACAGCCCAGGATGGGACGAACTGACCGACAGCCTGCAGAGATCCTGGGGAGGGTAGGAAGGAGCTCAGGGCATTGTCAAAGTTGAGGAATCCTGATCCTGCTTATCTAGCTTAAGGGCCCGCGGCGGAACCGAGTGGATTGGGCAGGCCTGGGTTCCCCTACTCCCCCCCGGATGGAATTGGGAGTGGAGAAAAGGTACGCTCCCGGTCACCAGGAATGGACGGTCAGTCCCACTAGGCGGTGAGCCCAGAGGCTGTGCCATGCTTGGCCAGAGGGGGCACTGTTACACGGATGCACCGCCTCACAGGGTCCTTAAGGAAAGAGACTTTGGGGAGAAAAATGGGCGACTGGAGTGAGTTTATCATTATGGCTGCCACCCCCCCGCCCATCTCCTGGGACACCACCGTCATGATGCCGAGCGATGTCCTAACCAGACCGGGCCAGAGAGAGGGACCCAGATCACATCACCACTCCGCCGGCTCTGGCTGGATCCCAACCCCTACCTGGGGTGAAATGGGATCGGACTAACAGCAGCTCCAGCCAGCCCAACTAACTTCTTCCCCCCTCCCCGCCCCCCAGGACAGTTATTACCATCTTCGATACTATCTAACAGACTGTCAAACACGGGGGGAAGGGGGAGGTTTCCCTTCTAAAAACTCTCTCCAGCTAAAGAACGGGAACAAGGGCTGTGGTTCAAAGGAACGCCTTACTTAATGTTTTGCATTTCAAAGGCTTTCACTGTTTCCCCCCCTTTTTTCTGTACCTTTAGTAAAAGGTTAAAATGTTGTTTCCTGGTGGGTTTGCCATGGTACAAAGCAGGCTGAGATCTCTGCATACCAAACCCCGGACATTTCTGGACAGTGTTTGACCTTGGACAATGACTGGGTTACGGTAACAACTTTGGTTCATTTGTTGCATCTATATAAGACAAGAGGATGCCCCTTCTCTAAAGTGAGGGTTACCCTTCTTACTTACGCCTGTTGGCTGGTGGCCACTGTCCAGAAGAGGCAGGTCCTTCAGGGTGAGGATGCTGCTTGGTTTTGCAGCAAGAGATGTTAGAAATACAGTAGCAGAGCCCAGATCCCTGGAGGATAGGAAACACCTGCTTGTCAGTAGCACTAACATTCCCCCCACCAATCCCAGGAAGGGAGTCTCACCCTGATGGACTCAGTGAGGGTCTCAAGGTGTGAGAATGGTAGCCAGGGTTCTGCTTTTAAAGGATGGAGGGGCCCAGCGATTAATGCCATACAAAAGACTTGGTTAGATTCCTCCACTCTTTGTAGGGAGAGGGTCCTGGGCAGGGGCTGGGGCTGGTACATTCTGATTTTGAGGGGTTATTTGGGGGGAGAGCAGAATTGTTGCTACTTGGAAATGACCATTTAGTCTTGGTCTTGCCCAGGAAAGGCAGCAAAGCTTAGGTCAGGGTTAGCTGGCGTGTGTTAAATCCAACCATGTTCCTAGTTGAGACAAGGCTTTCGAAGAAGGAGCAACAAGGTAGTATGTGGGTGGGGGAGTACGTGTGGAGACTCAAGTCTGCAAAAGGATCAGGAAGGGCCCTCCCCCAAAATTGCCCAAGAGGCTCCGTCTTTACTTGCTGTTGGCGATTCACCTTTCTGTAGCCAAGTGACCCCACTCCCGGAGTTGTATGTCCACGAAGGAAGCGCTGTCCAGGGGCTGATCACCCAGGAACCACACCAGCGTCTGCAGGGGAAGCAACGCAATATACACTTCACCATGCACTGTGGGTCTGATCCTGATCTGACACTGGAGTTACTCCCGATTGACACCAGAGTGACATCTGAATCGAGCCCCGGAGAAGGGCAAGGAGACAAAGGGAAGCAGGGCTAGAATTGTTGCCCAGGTTAAACATAAATAGTGCCCAATGCATTCCAACCAAGTGGGGGATGCTCATGAGTTTGTAGAGGGAAGCCTGGGCTGGCAGTCAGGAAAACCCCAGCCCTTGTGAGAGGGCCTCCAAATCAATTATGCTGCCCCTTGCAATTGCCCGAAGAAAAACAGCTGGAAGACCAGCCCCTTGGGGGCTGTTGATTGGCCCTGGTTGCATGTCTGCTCTCTCTGGGTCACTGCTTCCCTGTGGGCTCAGTTTTTACCTCTTCTCTAACTAACCCATGTTGCTCAGTCTGCTATTCTGGGTATGTCTACACTTCAAAGAAACACCTGCAGCAGCGAGTCTATAGACCCAGGCTCGGGCTACAGGGCTAAAAATAGCCGTGGACATGTTCCCACTCGGGCTGGAGCCCGGGCTCTGAAACCCAGTGAAGGGGCAGGTCTCAGAGTCTCAGTGCCAATGTCTACACAACTCTTTTTAGCCCTGTAGCCTGAGCCCTGTGAGCCTGTGTCTGTAGAACCAGGCTCTGAGACTCGCTGCCGTGGGATTTTTCTTTATTTTGCAGTGTAGATGCACTGTGGCCTGGGGGACTTTAAGGCCAGAAGGGACCATTGTGATCATCTACTCTGACCTGCTGCATGTTACAGGACACGGAACCTCACCCACCCGCTGCTGTAACAGATCTCTAACCTCTGGTTGAGTTACTGAAGTCCTCGAATTATAGTTTAAAGACCCCAAGTTACAGAGAATCCACCATTTACTCTAGTTCAAAGCAGCAAGTGACCTGTGACCAGGGGTGAAAGTAACTTAAAGGACTTACCGGTACGCCGAAGTCCTGAGCGGGGGCGGGGCCTCAACAGGAAGAGGCGGGGCCTCAACCGGAAGAGGCGGGGCCTTTCGAGATTTAAAGGCCCTGGGGCTCCGGCTGTGGCTGGGAGCCCCAGGGCCTTTAGATCACCCCAGAGCTACCAGCTGCAGAGGTGGCTGGGAGCCCCGGGGCTCAGGGGCAAATTAAAGGGCCCGGGGCTCCGGCCACTGCGGAGCTCCGGGCCCTTTAAATCCCCGCCCGAGCCTGGCTGCCGGAGCTCCGGGCCCTTTAAATCCCCGCCCGAGCCTGGCTGCCGGAGCTCCGGGCCCTTTAAATCCCCGCCCGAGCCTGGCTGCCGGAGCTCCGGGCCCTTTAAATCCCCGCCCGAGCCTGGCTGCCGGAGCTCCGGGCCCTTTAAATCCCCGCCCGAGCCTGGCTGCCGGAGCTCCGGCGGCGCTTTAAAGGGTCCGGGGCTCCCCGCAGCGGGGCTCGGTGGTTTGAGCATTGGCCTGCGAAACCCAGGGATGTGAGTTTAATCCTTGAGGGGGCCACTTAGGAATCTGAGGCAAAATCAGTACTTGGTCCTGCTAGTGAAGGCAGGGGGCTGGACTCAATGACCTTTTGGGTTCCCTTCCAGTTCTATGAGATAGGTATATCTCCATCCATATATATATATATATATAACACCCCCTGCTCACAGGGTCTTACCTCATTCCAAGTGGGATTCTGTTCCTTCTGTATAACTCTTGTACTTCTTGTGACATCTAAGAGAAATTAGACATACCATGGATTCCCCCAGCTTGCAGCTCCATGGAAGTGGTGGTGTCTGAAAGCGTGTGTGAGGAGGGAACACCGCCCATGTTTACGGTGTTCCCTGGGTCGGGTCTCTTTTTCTTATGATATCCAGTGTTGACCCCAGCCTGCTTTTGCAGAGAACAATCTTGCACTGGGAGGGAGACGGACTGGATGAGTGAATAGGTCTTTTCCATCTCCAGGCTATTTCTTAAATTCATAGATTCCAAGGCCAGAATGGACCACCGTGCTCATCTAGTCTGACCCCCTGGATATCACAGGCTAGAGGACAGCCCTGAAGGTCAAATGCCATACAGAAGTCTAAACTTTCAAAAGTTTCTAAGGGATTTGGACGGCCAGTTGCCATTAATTTTAATGAAATCTGGGCATCCAAATCTCCCAGGGGGCTTTGAAATCTCAGCCTTCATGTTTACGAATCTACGTTTTCTTCTCTTGCTTTAGTTTTGACCTGCTTTGTGCTTCAGGCAGACCCCTTAACAATGCTGCTCTGAGCCCCTTTAACTCCTGAAGGCGCTTCCCTTGGGGAATCCTTGAGACACTCCCCTCCCCAGCCCGCCTCTACCCCAAAGTCTGTGGATCCCATCAAAGGGGAAGATTGGCCCTTTTCAGAGAGAGCAGGGCCAGTGCACTTGTGTCACATCAGCTGACCCAGATCTGACTTTAAAAGAGGGCACCTGGGCCTGGGGAAAGAGAGGGCAGGTGAGTGAGAACTCGGAGGCTGCCGGACGGCTGTCAGGGTCCCCGAGGGGGAGGCAGTGAGAACCTGAGAGGAACTGTCTAAAAGGGGGCCTCCAGGGAGAAAAGCTGAGGGGGGTAGTGCTCTTGGAACAGGGCACAGAAGCAGGAATCAGGAGCTGCAGGACTTCCCGGGGAGGGGAGGCCATGAGAGTCTGAGAGGGAAAGGGGGGAAAATCCCCTGGGAATTGTAGCCAGGGTGAGATTTTGTTTGGTTTTGTTTAAGTTTGGACAATAAACCTGCGGAAAAGAGATGTGGGTGTGGCAGAGCCGTTACCAAGATGGGGAGAACCCTGCCTTGTTACAATCCCTAGCTGCACGGAGGGGCTTCTTGTCTTGTCCTTCTATAGTAGATTCATTTCCCCTGTGCCACCCAGCTAGGAAGAGGAGGAGGCTCTTAATGTCCAGAGACCACTTTGTGATCCTCAAACAAAATGCACCTGAGAAAGGCAAAGGATGATCAGTTATCTCCTGGAAAATGCTGAACAAATTGCTGTTACCTCTGAAGCTGGCGGACATGTGTGAGTCGGGTGTGGTGAATTTTGCAGTTGGGATGTTAGCAGACAGAATGACGAGGTGTAGCATTTCTGTCCCACCTCTGCTGTGGCTCTCCCTTCTTCCCGGCAAATGGATTTATTCTGCAACGATGCAAGCCCTTCAGTTCTTTCTTATTTCCCCTTCACTCTGCCCCAGCCCTGTTTTTGTCCTGCTGGCGTGCTGTTAGTAGTAATAGCTCCTGTGTTTACAGCTTACCTCCTAATGCCACTTGGTGGTTTTGTCTCAGAAGTCCTGTCTGTACGGAATGCGATTTCCGTTTCCAGGAAGTAGATCAGAACAAGGAGTGACATCATATAGAGGAAAGGGTCAAATAGTGCAGCCAGGAAGTGATGCCATAATAGGAAGGAAAGGGGCTTCCATTCATAGACCAGCTGTTTAATCAGTAATATGGTTTATGAGATAAAACCCGAGGTGCTGACCACGTTGGGTATTGGTAATACCTGGACACTTTCTGGTACCTTGAACAAATTCCCACTCTGGTACCTGCCTTCGGCCTGCCTTTTCAATTGGATGCAATGCTTTTTTCACTGTCTGACCTAAGACGTTATGTAGTGTTGATATGAGTTGTTAAACAATGGCCAAGCTACTCTCCAGAGTTGGCTACATTTAACTGGTGGGCAAACAAACCATAAGCACCCTCTTTCTTAAAATGAAGCTTTGTTCTGTATTTTGAGTCACTTATAACATTTTGAAGACTTGATATAATAAGTAATCATTTTCAGACAATGTCCTTTCCTTCCCTGAAAATGTACCTAGCTAGAGTGTGAGACTTTTAAGTGCTTTGAGATCCCTGGAGACAGAGAATAGCCATTAGTCAACAGAAGATCTAATTATTTATTACGGCTTATTTCAGCAGCTTGTGGAAACTTCCTAAGCAGAGGGACAGGCTGCTGGGGACCCATGCAAACCCTGAGGGAGAAATTCTGCCCCCTTGAAGTGGAGGGGTATTTTGCCACTGACTTCAGTAAGGCCTGGGTTTTCAGCCTGACCATCTAAGTGCCCCTGTTTCTCCTTATCATGGAACGTATCTTGCTTCAGTAGCCAGTTATGTGGTTAAAACAAGCTACGTGCTGGTATTTAAGAGCATAAGAACATAACAGACATACTGGGTCAGACCAAAGGTCCATCTAGTCCAGTATCCTGTCTTCCAACAGTGGCCAATGCCAGGTGCCCCAGAGGGAATGAACAGAACAGGTAATCAGCAAGTGATCCATCCCCTGTCGCCCATTCCCAGCTTCTGGCAAACAGAGGCTAAGGGACACCATCCCTGCCCATCCTGGCTACTAGCCATTGATGGACCTATCCTCCATGAACTTATCTAGTTCTTTTTTGAACCCTGTTAGTCTTGGCATTCACAACATCTAGGGTGACCAGATGTCCCGATTTTATAGGGACAGTCCCAATTTTGGGGGTCTTTGTCTTATATAGGTGCCTATTACCCCCCACCTCCTGTCCCAATTTTTCACACTTGCTGTCTGGTCACCCTAACAACATCCTATGGCAAAGAGTTCCATGGGTTGACTGTGCGTTATGTGAAAAAATACTTCCTTTTGTTTGCTGCCTATTAATTTCATTTGGTGACCCTTAGCTCTTGTGTTATGAGGAGTAAATAACACTTCCTTATTTACTTTCTCCACACCAGTCATGATTTTATAGGCCTCTATCATATCCCTCCATAGTTGTCTTTTTTCCAAACAGAAAAGTCCCAATCTTATATCTTCTCATATGGAAGCTGTTCTATACCCCCAATAATTTTTGTTGCCCTTTTCTGAACCTTTTCCAATTCCAATATATCTTTTTTGAGATGGGGCGACCACATTGCATGCAGTATTCAAGATGTCAGTGTACCATGGATTTATATAGAGGCAATAAAATATTTTCTGTCCTAGTATCTATCCCTTTCTTAATTAGTCCCAACATTCTGTTCACTTTTTTGACGCCGCTGCACATTGAGTGGCTGTTTTCAGAGAACTCTCCACCGTGACTCCAAGATGTCTTCTTGAGTAGTAACAGCTAATTTAGACCCGATCATTTTGTATGTATAGTTGGGATTATGTTTTCCAATGTGCATTACTTTGCATTTTTCAACATTGAATTTCATCTGCCATTTTGTTGCCCAGTCATCCAGTTTTGTGAGATCCCTTTGTAAGTCTTCGCAGTCTGCTTTGGATTTAACTATCTTGAGTAGTTTTGTACCATCTGCAAATTTTGCCACATCACTGTTTACCCCTTTTTCCAGACCATTTATGAATATGTAACAGACCCCTGGGGGACACCACTACTTACCTCTCTTCAGTCTGAAAACTGACCATTTATTCCTGCTCTTTGTTTCCTAACTTTTAACCAGTTCCTGATCCATGAGAGGACCTTCCCTCTTATCCCTTGACAGCTTACTTTGCTTAAGAGCCTTTGGTGAGGGACCTTGTCAAAAACTTTTTCAAAATCTAAGTACACTACATCTACTGGATCCCCCTTGTCCACATGCTTGTTGACCCCCTCAAAGAATTTGAGTGGATTGGTGAGGCGTGATGTCCCTTTACAAAAACCATGTTGACTCTTCCCCAACAAATTATGTTCATCTATGTGTCTGACAATTTTCTTCTTTACTATAGTTTCAACGAGTTTGCCTGGTACTGAAGTCAGGCTTACTGGCCTGTAATTGCTGGGATCACCTCTGGAGCCCTTTTTAAAATTGGCATCACATTAGCTATCCTCCAGTCATCTGGTACAGAAGCTGATTTAAATGATAGGTTACAAACTACAGTTAGTAGTTCTGCAATTTCACATTTGAGTTCCTTCAGAATTATTGGGTGATACCATCTGTCCTGGTGACTTACTACTGTTTAGTTTATCAATTTGTTCCAAAACTTCCTCTAATGACACCTCAATTTGGGACAGTTCTTCAGATTTGTCACCTAAAAAGAATGGCTCAGGTTTGGGAATCGCCCTCATATCCTCAGCCATGAAGACTGATGCAAAGAATTAATTTAGTTTCTCCGCAACGGCCTTATCGTCCTTGAGTGCTCCTTTAGCATCTCAATCATCCAGTGGCCCCACTGGTTGTTTAGCAGGCTTCCAGCTTCTGATGTACTTAAATGTTTTTTTGCTATTACTTTTTGAGTCTTTTGCTAGCTGTTCTTCACATTCTTTTTTGGCCTTCCTAGTTTTATTTTTACACTTCATTTGCCAGAGTTTATGTTCGCTTCTATTTTCCTCACTAGGATTTAGCTTCCACTTTTTAAAGGATGCCTTTTTGCCTCTCACTGCTTCTTTTACTTTGTTGTCTAGCCACGGTGGCACTTTTTTTGGTTCTCTTACTATGTTTTTTAATTTGGGGGATACATTTAAGTTATTCCTCTAGTATGGTTAAAAAGTTTCCATGCAGCGTGCAGGGATTTCACTTTTGGCGCTGTACCTTTTAATTTCTGCTTCACTAACTTCCTCATTTTTGTGTAGTTCCCCTTTCTGAAATCAAATGCTACCGTGTTGGGCTGCTGGGGTGTTTTCCCTGCCACAGGGATGTTACATTTAATTATATTATGGTCACTATTACCAAGCGGTCCAGCTATATTCATCTCTTGGACCAGATCCCATGCTCCACTTAGGACTAAATCAAGAATTGCCTCTCCTCTTTTGGGTTCCAGGACTAGCTGCTGCAAGAAGCAGTTATTTAAGGTGTCAAGAAACTTTATCTCTGCATCCCGTCCTGAGATGACATGTACCTAGTCAATATGGGGATAGTTAAAATCCCCTATTATTATTATTGAGTTTTTAATGTTTATAGCCTTTCAATCTCCCTGAGCATTTCATCATCACTATCGCTATCTTGGTCAGTAGCTTATCCTTACTGCTATATTCTTATTATTTGAGCATGGAATTAATCTATGATACAGTTTGGTTTATTTAAGATTCTACGCTTTCTTTCACATATAACCCTGAGGTCCTATTGTAGTTATGCAAAGTGGGGGCCATTAATGGTGGTTTGGAATCTTGATGGCTCCCATTAACCAGGACAATTGACTGTGGATGGCTCTGTTTGCTTGCAGGCCTTCCTGTGAGTCAGGCTGGGAGAAATGAAGGCTTGAGGTCTCACAGGACATGTGACCATGTCACCTGATACTGAAATCCATCTTAAACCTGACGCTTTTCCATTTAGAGGGGGGGGGGGGGGGACCCAGAGAGACAAAAGATTCCCACCTTGTGCCAAAGCTATATAAGGGGGTGGAACAGAACAAATGGGGCTGCAATCATGAGAAATCCCCTAGCTATCACCTGAGCTGGAACAAGGGCTGTACCAGGGGAAAGGGTTGTGCCCAGACTAGGAAGGCATCCAGTCTGTGATAGAGGCTTATTGGAACATCTCTGAGGGTGAGATTTGATCTGTAATCACTTTCTTACTGTATTAGGCATAGACTTGAGTGTTTTATTTTATTTTGCTTGGTAATTCACTTTGTTCTGTCTGTTATTACTTGGAACCACTTAAATCCTACTTTTTATATTTAATAAAATCAATTTTTACTTATTATTTAACCCAGAGTATGTATTAATACCGGGGGGCACATAGCTGTGCATATCCCTGGTCTTCCTGAGTAGCCCCACCCCCTGGTTAAGGGTCGATGGGTGCTAAAGGGCTTAGGGATCAAAGCCTCGTTAAGAAGCTCTCAGCCTTGCCTAGCAGGCTGCTAGACTCAGCCCACCCCAAACAAACAGACCATGTGGTATATTTCAGTCAAGCCCCAAGAACACCACAAACACAACCACTACCGAGAACAAACTTACCTCAAGGGTCCCGTAATCACTCCTCCTCCACACTGGATAACTCCCTCGCAAAACTCCCATTAGCCTGGTCACTAGCTGGTCACTCCTAGTCACTAACTCCAATCAGACTGGAAAACAAATATCCCAGGATGCCCAGAAGATGCTGTGTTATTTCAATCCCATAACTGGGTCTCTGGCTCACTAAAACAATCGGTGAGAAACATGAGCACAAATCGGACATGAGGACTGGTAACATACAAAAGCCAGTAGGAGAACGCTTCAATCTCCCTGGACATTCGAGAACAGATTTAAAAGTAGCTATACGTGAACAAAAAAACTTCAGCAACAGACTTCAAAGAGAAACAGCAGAACTAAAATTCATTTGCAAATTTAACACCCTGAATTTGGGCTTGAATAGGGACTGGGAGTGGCTGGCTCATTACAAAAGCAGCTTTGCCTCTCCTGGAATTGACACCTCCTCATCTATTATTGGGAGTGGACCACATCCGCCCTGATCGAATTGGCCCTGTCAACACTGGTTCCCCACTTGTGAGGTAACTCTCTTCTCTCCATGTGTCAGTATATAGCGCCCGCAGCTGTAACTGTCACTCCAGGCATCTGAAGAAGTGAGGGGTTTTTACCCACAAAAGCTTATGCCCAAATAAATCTGTTAGTCTTTAAAGTGCCACCGGACTCCTCGTTGTTGTTATGAGCACACACACTAGACCCCAGTCGGGCTGATGACGGGGGTGGGGAAAGCATCCTAGACCCACCCTTCAAAAAGGGCCTCTAGGAGTAGTGCCAAAAAACAGCTGGGGCAGGGGAGCCTTGGTCCTGTGGTAGGTGCCATGGCCTGGGGGGCTGTCTCTGGGGGGGGCACCATGGCTTGGTGGGGGGGGGGCTG
>QXTE01000366.1:384263-440539 GCA_003942145.1 Platysternon megacephalum | reverse complement strand
CCAGCGCCCCCACCCCCACCTAGTCCACCCCCCATCCTGCCCTGACCCCAGCCCCCCTTTGCCCCCCCGCGCCCCCACCCCCACCTAGCCCCGCTCTGCCTCCCAGCCCCCACCTAGTCCCCCCACCCTGCCCTGACTCCAGCCCCCTGCTCTGTCCCCCAGCGCCCCCGCCCCCACCTAGTCCCCCCGCACTGCCCCCCCTCTGCCCTGCCCCCAGTCCCTACTCTGCCCCCCTGCGCCCCCATCCCTAGTGCCCCTTGCCCTGTCCCCCATTCCCCTTGCCCCCCAGCACCCCTATCCCCAGTGCCCCCCCCACTCCTCTTGCCCCGGGGGCGGGGAGGCTGCCTGCCTGGGTGGGTGTTGCAGCAGCGGGTCAGGCTGTGGGGGGCATTAGGGGGGATTTGGGATGGGGCGGTGCCGGATGCTCTGCCTGCAGGATATCAGAAGGGGCATGAGGGTACTGGCTTGTTTGGCTGGGGGGTGTTATGGGGCTGGAGCTGGATGCAATAACGTGCCACCGGGGTGTCTGTCTCCTGGGGTCTGGTGAGGGGGTGACTGCCCTGCCTGGGCTCGGCTTTGTCATCTGTGTTGGGGACGGGGCAATACAGGAAGGGCCATTTCCCCACAGCGCGTTTACCTCCTTCTCCCATGTTGTCCCAGAGCCAGGTGGGCAGGATGAGGAGCCGGAAGAAGCATTTACATTGGCGCTAGCAGTGGGGACGCCCCAGAAGACATGTCGTACCGAGGCAGCGAGCGGGACTTCCAGACTTCAGCCAGGAGGATGGGAACCTCCCTGCTCTTCCAGCTCTCGGTCCATGAGAGAGAACTGGACCTGGTCTTCTTGGACCACAGCTACGCCAAGCCATGGAGCGCTCACCCCGACGCGAGCAGTGCCCGGCCTACTCGGATGCTCTTTGTCACCCCCAGGAGGCACCAGGACAGCACCATGTGAGCATAGCCTTTTCTGGTGCTACTGAGTTGGTTGGGTTGGGGTCCACGTGTACCTTGGATAGTCCTTTCCTGTGCTCTGATGGTTCAATCGTTGCTTTCTGTGTCTGTTTTCAAGGTGCTTTTTAACACATTAGGTAACACATGTTGAAACCCAGTCTAAGAACATAAGAACGGCCAGACTGGGTGAGACCAAGGGTCCATCTACCCCAGTGTCCTGTCTTCCGACAGTGGCCAATGCCAGGTGCGCCAGAGGGAATGAACAGAACAGGGAATCATCAAGTGATCCATCCCCTGTCGCCCATTCCCAGCTTCTGGCAAACAGAGGCTAAGGACACCACTCCTGCCCATCCTGGCTAATAGCCATTGATGGACCTGTCCTCCATGAACTTCTCTAGTTCTTTTTTGAACCCTGTTATAGTTTTGGCCTTCACAACATCCTCTGGCAAGGAGTTCCACAGGTTGACTGTGCATTGTGTGAAGAAATACTTCCTTTTGTTTGTTTTAAACCTGCTGCCTCTTAATTTCATTTGGTGATTCCTAGTTCTTGTGTTATGAGGAGTAAATAACACTTCCTTATTTACTTTCTCCACACCAGTCATTTTTTATAGACCTCAATCATATCCCCCCTTAGTTGTCTCTTTTCCAAGCTGAAAAGTCCCAGTTTTATTAATCTCTCCTCATATGGAAGCTGTTCCATACCCCTAATCATTTTTATTGCCCTTTTCTGAACCTTTTCCAATTCCAATATATCTTTTTTGAGATGGGGCCACCATATCTGCATGCAGTCTTCCAGATGTGGGCATACCATGGATTTATATAGAGGCAATATAATATTTTCTGTTTTATTATCTATCCCTTAATGATTCCCAACATTCTGGTAGCTTTTTCAACTGCTGCTGGACATTGAGTGGATGTTTTCAGAGAATTATCCATAATGACGCCGAGATCTCTCTTGAGTCATAAGAGCTAATTTAGACCCCCCATCATGTTGTATGTACAGTTGGGATTATGTTTTCCAATGTGCATTACTTTGCATTAAGCAACATTGAATTTCATCTGACAATTGTCTGGACAGGACAATTTGTATTTGAAGATGTTAGCTGTAGAAGGTCTCCCCTAGAGGGCAACCTGCCCGGTCTGGTATAGATTTTTAAAACATTAACACATGCTAACTGAGCTGGGTGGGAAGTTTTCAATTAAATGTTCGTCAGAAAATGCTGTTTTTTTCTAAACTGAAGCTCTTGCAGTTTGAATTTCCCCTTTTGAAAAATGTTTGAAAAAAATGTTTTGGAATGATCAGTGTGTTCCATTTTGACTTTTTTCAGTTTTTCAGTTCATAAGTTTATGGAAGGGATGATCTGATAGGATAACTTGATTTACCCAATAGGTCAATAATGTGCCACCTGGGAGTTAGTACCGATTTTAAATGTTGGGATATTGGGAGTCTTTTCCTAAGTGTCAGGATAGAGAATATTGGCCACATGCTCGGGGTTCAGCTGATCGCCATATTTGGGGTCGGGAAGGAATTTTCCTCCGGGGTAGATTGGCAGAGGCCCTGGAGGTTTTTCGCCTTCCTCCGAGCATGGGGCAGGGGTTGTTTGCTAGAGGATTATCTGCTGCTTGAAGTCACCAAATCAGGATTTGGGGACTTCAACAGCTGAGTCAAGGGTGAGAATTATTTCGGGGTGGGTGGGTCAACTTTTGTGGCCTGCATCATGCAGGAGGTCAGACTAGATGATCATAATGGTCCCTTCTGATCTCAAGTTCTATGATNGTGGATAAAGAACTGGTTAAAGGGGAGACTGCAGAGGGTCGTACTGAAAGGGGAGCTGTCGGGTTGGAGGGAGGTTACCAGTGGGGTTCCTCAGGGTTCGGTTTTGGGTCCGATGTTATTCAATCTATTCGTCGCTGACCTCGGAACCGAAAGTAGGAGTGGGCTGATAAAGTTTGCGGATGACACGAAGTTGGGAGGTATTGCCAATTCGGAGAAGGATAGGGATATCCTCCAGGGAGATTTGGATGACCTGGTAAACTGGAGTATTAGTAATAGGATGAAATTTAATAGTGAGAAGTGTAAGGTTATGCATCTAGGGATGACTAACAAGAATTATAGTTATAGGCTGGGGACGCACCTGTTGGAAGTAACGGACGAGGAGAAGGACCTCGGAGTCCTGGTCGATCGCAAGATGACTATGAGTCGGCAATGTGATGTGGCCGTCAAAAAGGCTAATGCGGTCTTGGGTTGCGTTAGGCGAGGTATTTCTAGTAGAGATAAGGAGGTGCTAGTCCCGTTATACAAGGCGCTGGTGAGACCTCATTTGGAGTACTGTGTGCAGTTCTGGTCTCCCATGTTTAAGAAGGATGAACTTAAACTGGAAAGGGTACAGAGAAGGGCCACTAGGATGATTCGAGGAATGGAAAGCCTGTCGTATGAAAGGCGACTTGAGGAGCTCGGATTGTTTTCCTTAACCAAAAGAAGGTTGAGGGGAGATATGATTGCTCTCTTTAAATATATCAGAGGGATCAATATCGGGGAGGGAGAGGAATTATTTCGGCTCAGTGCTAATGTGGATACGAGAACAAATGGATATAAATTGGCAGTTGGGAAGTTTAGGCTTGAAATTAGGCGAAGGTTTCTGACCGTCAGAGGAGTGAAATACTGGAATGGCCTGCCGGGGGACATAGTGGGGGCAAAAGACCTCTCCGGCTTTAAGACTAAGCTTGATAAGTTTATGGAAGGGATGATCTGATAGGATAACTTGATTTACCCAATAGGTCAATAATGTGCCACCTGGGAGTTAGTACCGATTTTAAATGTTGGGATATTGGGAGTCTTTTCCTAAGTGTCAGGATAGAGAATATTGGCCACATGCTCGGGGTTCAGCTGATCGCCATATTTGGGGTCGGGAAGGAATTTTCCTCCGGGGTAGATTGGCAGAGGCCCTGGAGGTTTTTCGCCTTCCTCCGAGCATGGGGCAGGGGTTGTTTGCTAGAGGATTATCTGCTGCTTGAAGTCACCAAATCAGCTGAGTCAAGGGTGAGAGTTATTTCAGGGGTGGGTGGGTCAACTTTTGTGGCCTGCATCATGCAGGAGGTCAGACTAGATGATCATAATGGTCCCTTCTGATCTCAAGTTCTATGATTCTATGAAAACAAAAAGTCACTTTGGAATTTAATTCAGTAAAAAAAACAAACTAAAAGAACTAAAAAGATTGAAATAGAAATGAAACAGTTCAAAATTGTACATATATTCTGAGGCCAGACAGATCATTATGATCATCTGGTCTGACCTCCTGTATTACACAGGAAAGAGAACTTTCTCAAAGTAATTCCCAGAGCAGATCTTTTAGAAAATCATCCAATCTTGATTTAAAAATGGTTGGTGGTGGAAAATCCACCATGATCTTTGGCAAATTGTTCTATGGTCAATTACTCCCATTTTTTTTTTTTAAATTGTCTTATTTCCAGTCTGAAATTATCTAGTTTCTGCTTCCAGCCATTGGATTGTGTAGGATCTTTCTCTGCTACATCAGTAATTTTCAATCTTTTTTTCATTTGCGGGCCCCTAAAAAATTTCGAATGAGGATGCGGACCCATTTGGAAATCTTAGACATATTCTGCAGCCCTTCAGGGGTCTGCGGACCACAGGTTGAAAACAACTGTGCTACATTGAAGAGCCCATTATCAAATATTTATTCCCCACGTAGGTACTTATAGACTAGTGGTTCTCAAACTTTTGTATTGGTGACCCCTTTCGCACAGCAAGCCTCTGAGTGTGACCCCTCTTATAAATTAAAAACACATTTTTTATATTTAACACCATTATAAATGCTGGAGGTGAAGCGGGGTTATGGGTTGGAGGCTGACAGCTCACGACCCCCACGTAATAATCTCGTGACCCCCTGAGGGGTCGCAACCCCCAGTTTGAGAACCCGTTATAGACTGTAATCAAGTCACCCTTTAATCTTCTCTTTGTTACACTAAACAGATTGAGCTCCTTGATGTCTCACTATAAAGCAGGTTTCTAATCCTTTAATCATTCTCATGACTCTTCTCTGAACCCTCTCCAATTTATCAACACCCTTCTTGAATTGTGGGCAGCAGAACTGGACAAAGTATTCCAGCAGTGGTCGCACCAGTGCCGAATAGAGGTGAAATTACCTCTCTACTCCTCCAGATACTGAAATTAAACGGTTCAGTTGACTCGATCTGAAACTTTTTTGCATTTTCAATTCATGTACATTTTCAAGATTTCGACTTTTCACCTAGATTCAGGATGGGAACATTTTTCAAAATCTCGAAAATTCTTCTGGGTCAGGAAAACTGTTTCCTGCCCACCTCTGATGCCTTTAACTTCTGGTCCAGACAAGGCCTGAAATGCTTGTTAAGTCCAGTATCAGAGGGGTAGCCGTGTTAGTCTGGATCTGTAGAAGCAGCAAAGAATCCTGTGGCACCAAAGCCTAGATATCTGCTTAGTAAGTGCTTAAAGTACACTGGCTTTGTCTTGACTAGAGTTTTAGAAGCTGTTAATTAGATCAAGCTAGTGAACTTGAGCTAACATCACATCTCTAAATCCTAGTCTAAACAAAACCTTTAGGGAGGGACTGGGCATGAGCTAATAGACTCGCAGACCCGGTCTACACTACAGAATGTCACCATGTCTGAACATGATTGCTGGGCTTGGTAGCTAGCCGGTGCTGAATGCATTTTAGAAGTCAGCGTGTGCAGCAGGTCAGACTGCCTTCAGCTGATTGTGACATGGTGGGTCCTTCACTGTCTTCAGCAGCATGTGCGCTCACATGATTGTTGATGACCATAGTTAAAAAGAGTAAAATTTCCAAGTGCAGACCAGGCCTCCGCACATCCCTCCAAAAGGTAGGGGGGGTTGGTATTTCTCAGAAGGTGATGGGAGCACTGGAGCAGTCGTGGGATAAGAGAAGGGGATGTTTTATTTTTGTTGCCTATATTTTGCAACCTAGTGTGTCCCCTCTCTTATTTTCCTTTATTGTTTTATGTATTTTCCCTTTGTGATGCTGGAACTGTTTCCTATGTGTATGTGAGGGATGGGTGGATGGAATAAAAAAATCAAGGTCGGCCTGATTATGTTATAGTCATTAAATGGGTGTGTTTTTAGTGCGGTTCTGCAGGGATTGGTTTTCTGCCTGATGCTGCTAAATATATTATCAGTGATCTGGAAGTAAATGTAAAATCACTGCTCCCAGTGCAATGCTGTTGCCAAAGGGCTAACGCGATCCTTGGATGTGTGCACAGTACAGTAGAGAGGAGCAAGGAGGTGATTTTTCTCTCTGTATACAGCACGGGTGAGACTGATACTGAAATGCTGCATTCGGTTCTAGTATTTATATTATTACAGGGATGTTGAAAAATTGGAGAAGGTGCAGAAAAGAGCCACAGAAAATGTTCAAGGTCTGGAGAAAATATCTAATGGGGAGACTGAAAGAGCTTAATCTTCTTCTCTTGGGAGCGGTGGTCGTGGAACCCCCATCTCTAGGACAGTGCATCTCATGCCTTCCAATCGGTGGAGTCTCCTTCTGCTCCCTTCCCCTAGATGTATCATCCAGTACATTCTGTGCATTAGTACGTGTGGAGAGAACATGAAAACGGTTGCTCACCTGTATCTGCATTGCTGGTACGTGGATTCTCCTCTTTCTTCTTCTGGAGGTCACATGCTGCCAATTTTCTTCACCGTCCTTCTGTCCCCGCTGCGCAGCCGGCTGTGATTCTTCATGTGCCCGTAGAAGCATATCCTGACGTCTGTCCAGGAAATCTTCATTTTCTCTTATGCAACGCAGGGTCGATACTTGTTTCTCCAGACCTCGAACCTTCTCTTCCAATACGGAGACCCGCTTGCAGTTTGTACAGACAAAGTCGCTTCTGTCCTGTGGAAGAAAGACAAACATGGCACATCCTGTGCAGGTCACAACAGCTGATCGCTCCCCATCCATATTACTCCCTCTAAGCTTCCTCAGCTGTTGCAGTAACTACTCAGAGAAGCCTGCAAGATGAAAGTCTCAGTGGGCTCGCCCCAGGTGAACTCGCCGCTCAGCTGGTTCGCAACTGGCTGCCTTTTTATAACAGTCAGGCCCACACATGGTTAAAACCTGATTCAGGGCTTATCAGCACTACAAGCTGCAAGTAACCTTGTCAGGAGACAACCATGTTGTTAGATGACATTTCATTTGTAGCCTAGCCTGGCCCCAAGACAGAGGTTTCGGGTACAGAATACGGTTACAAATGCAATGAAAAACAGCGCGGTTCCATCTTCTGCTCCAGCGGCAGCGGCTTCAAAGGCTGTGTCTCTGCCATGGTCAGATACTGATCTGAAGCTTGTGTGGGACGGAGGATGAAATAAGCTTGAAGGAGCCTTGTGCTTTCAGACAGGTGGGCACAGGTGTGCTGTCTCTGTTCCATCTTGCCCAGGCAGGTACCTGTAACCCAGTGCAGTGTGTTTCCAGTTCCTGTTTTGTGTTGAGAAACCTGCTGTGATAGGGCAGGGTCCTGTTCTCTGAAATCCCAGCTCTCCTTTCAGTGAGGTGGATATCCCCATCGATGTGGAAACCGTCACACCCACGCCTGTCCCGCTCTATGACAACCAGAAAGCGCGCAGTGTGATGAACGAGTGTGAGCGCCATGTCATCTTTGCCCGGACGGATGCCGATGCCCCTCCTCCACCTGATGACTGGGAGGAGCACATGAACAGGTAACGTGACTGGGATGCTGTTGGGCGTTGCTGTGCTGCAGTTCTTACTGAGAGGCTGTTAGCTGGGAAGAGGAACAAAATAAGCAACGTGGAAATGGTAGTACGTAGAGGCAGCGATCCAGAGGTCACAGCAGAAGATTGGGATTCAGGAATCCTCTTGTTGGTTGTATTTCACTAGCATAGAGAGCCTCAGCCGACATTGGGACTCCATAGCGCCAGGCACTGTGCATACAGATAAGAGAGGGTCCCTACCCCAAGGAGTCTACAGTCAATACAAAGGGTGGGGGTGGGGGGAAACTGAGGCAGAGGTGAAATGACTTGCCCAGGTTCCCATAGCATGTCAGTGGCAGAGCTAGGAAGATAATCTAGGTCTCCTGACTCTGTCCATGCCCTATCCACTGCTCCATGATGTCTCTGGGTTCTATATCAGGAGGTAGCCTTGTTAGTCTGTATCCACAAAAACAACAAGGAGTCCGATGGCACCTTAAAGACTAACAGATTTATTTGGGCATAAGCTTCCGTGGGTAAAATGAAGAAGTGAGGTTTTTTACCCACGAAAGCTTATGCCCAAATAAATCTGTTAGTCTTTAAGGTGCCACCGGACTCCTTGTTGTTTTTCTGGGTTCTATGCTTGCCTGGGCGAATTAATGTTTGTAGAGTGTTTTGAGGTCCTGATGCAAAAAAAGCTATAAAAGGACAAAGCGTTATTCATTTGCGGACATGAAGCTGACTTGCATTCTCACTTAAAACCAATGACTGTTGTGTAATGTTGTCTTGTGCGATACAAGATGGGTAGGTCACAGACCTAGGCTGTGGTTAAAGAGTTTATTCTGTAATGTGCATTGGACAGCAGGCCTTTTCTCACTTTTGCATTGGGATTGTGTATATGCAGTGGTTGGCAGTGAGTTTTTTGCAGGATGAGGGTCTTGGTTTGGTTTTTTGATTTGTTTTAATGTGTCTAGACATGCACTGTTCCACTTTAGGTGGCTTTTCACATCCTTCTGGGCTTTATTTAATCTTATTATGTTCAGATTTCTAGAAATATATTTCCCAGAATTCCCAGTAATTTGAGACTTCCGTTCCTTTATAAACTGTGGCACTTTCACTTATTGAATTGCACAGGTATTCAAAGGAATGTGTTATCCAGCTGTTAATTTTACAATGACATATGAGCCTCTGAAGTCAACATCTGTAGAAAGGCTGCAGTCGCTCATAGTCTAGCCACTTCCTGGGGTTTTAGTTACCAGTCTTAATAAATGAATTTTCTGTCCTTTTCCCCCCCCCATGAGCCCTGTTAATTCTTGTAGCTTTCTAAACTTAAAGTATCATGCTGGCCCTGAATTTTGCATGCAAGTACAACTGGATCAGATACTGCTTGTTTCTCACTTGCATGAGAGTTCACATTGGTCCAAGCTCCCTTCCCTTTTTTCCTCAGTCAGTCTTCAATCAAGCAAAATATTCCTAGGAAGAGCTTTCAGTTGCCTCTCTATATGTGCTAGCCATCGGTCTCCTTTGCAGAGGCCTTTCTCTTCAGAACTTCTGAAGACTGTCTGTAGTCTGAAGCAGGCACTCTTCTGTTCTGTGTAAGATACTGTACATCAGTTTTGCATCTGCATGTGTATTGTGGACTGCAGCCTGGAGCTAGTAATTGTTTCTTCTTAAAACATTGTTTGTAAATGCTTTTTCTGTCTGAGTGCTTTGTTTATTAGGAAGGAAAGGTGATCTTTTGTCTAAGGAATGGGGTTAGAAATCAGCTAGAATGCAGGACATCCATCTATCTGTGTGTGGGCTGTTGTCCCCTGTTGTGTAATATCTGAGTGCCTCTCAACACCCTTGTGAGACAGAGGAGCGAGGAGGAGCTGGGGCATAGCATGTGTGTTGGCCAAGATCACACAGGAAGTCTGTGACAGAGCTGAGAATTGAATTCAGGTCTTCTGAGTCCCAGGGCTGTGTTGGTTAGGGGTGTGAAACAAAGTAACTCATTAGTGACATAGCTATGCCAACCAAGCCCCAGTGGAAACGCAGCTCTGCCAGTGGCAGAGGGCTTCTGTTACCATGACTAATGTCATTTGGGGAGGTGGTGTTCCTGGGCCAGCAGAAAACCACCTCCTGTTGATGTGTGCTGTGTATGCCCTTGGGGCTAGCCCTAGCCTGTTCCTGGCTTACCACTGACTTGCCCACAGCGCTGAGGTCATGAGTGAGATCCTCATTGCAAACCGAGGGAAATCTGCCTGTTAAGACAAAGGTGGCACTTCTGATCATCCACGAGACTTGAGCGTGACTCTCTGGACATTCAGGCCCCTCTGATAGATGCATGGGTAGCTTTCATGTAAGGTGGTTGGTATTTTCTCAGTCTGCATTGCCTAGATCATATATGTAGCCAAAACCATAATACAGTGTAGAGACAATTATTATTTATTGTGAGGCATGGGATCTGAGCACACCACTGGGAGCCATTAACTCCTGGGTGCTAAAAGCTGAGAGATCAGCTGCACTGTCTTACGGCCCTGCACCCTTACTGCGTTGTTTTAAGAGTTAGGAGTAAAAAAATGTAAACCCTTTGTATCCTGTCTAAACTACCCTCTTGGTTTTCCTTTCAGGTCGGGTTGGACGATGGCCCAGAACAAGCTATTTAATAAGACCCTTAAAGCCCTGCAATCTGACAGGCTGGCCCGCTTGGCCAATGAAGGGGTAAGATCTTTCTTCCCCCATCCCCTCTCCTTCAAGCTGCAGCAGCTGCGTTGCCTCCTTATGCACCCAATCCTTCCTGGCAGCAGCAGATGAAACATGTAGGACAGTCTGGATCCTCGGCTCTTATAACCTCCTCCATGAGCAGGTTTATGGCTTTGATATGGACTAGAATGTGGTCTTCGGTGGGAGAAGGATTGGCCCATGCTCACTCACCAGAGGAACAGAGGCTGTAGCAGCAAATTTTGCCCTGGTGGATTTTGTATGATCCTGGCACGCTCACTTTCCTTATGCCCGTGTGGTCTGCTTCCCTTGTTTTTAGGCTTGCAATGAGCCAGTGCTGAGGAGGATAGCAGTGGACAAATGCGCCCGGCGGGTCCGCCAAGCTCTGGCCAGTGTGAACTGGGACACCAAGCTGATCCAATGGCTTCACACCACGCTGGTGGAGACGCTCAGTTTAACTATGTTGGCTGCTTACCTGGATGCTTTGCAGACACTTAAGGGAAAGGTGATAGACACAATGAGTTCTGGAATGTACTTTGCTTTCACTTAATACCACTTTCTCTTCAAACAGTTCGTTCAAGGGAAGCTGATGGGACATTGATCTTCTTTCTGGGCGACTGGGGGAAAAGGAGCCTCTTTGCCCCTGTTCTCCTTCCCTTTTCCCCACTGCACTAGCTTGGGGAGCTTTTGCCTTGAGGATTAGGAGGGAGGACTCCTGGTTTTTCTGTGGCGGTACTGAGAGATCTTCAGCATGTCACTTAGCCTCTCTCTGTCTTGGTTGCCCTATCAAGAGAGTGAGGAAAGGAGAGGCCACTAGCTTGGGACTTGGGAGAGGCTGGGTCAGCTCCTCGCTCTGCCACAGGCTTCCTGTGTAACCCGGGCAAATCCCTTAGCTTCTGTGTGCCTCAGTTCCCCTCTGTACTATGGGGATAACATAAGAACATAAGATAAGAACATAAGAAAAGCCGTACCGGGTCAGACCAAAGGTCCATCTAGCCCAGTATCTGTCCACCGACAGTGGCCAATACCAGGTGCCCCAGAGGGAGTGAACCTAACAGGCAATGATCAAGTGATCTCTCTCCTGCCATCCATCTCCATCCTCTGACGAACAGAGGCTAGGGACACCATTCTTACCCATCCTGGCTAATAGCCATTTATGGACTTAGCCACCATGAATTTATCCAGTCCCCTTTTAAACATTGTTATAGTCCTAGCCTTCACAACCTCCTCAGGTAAGGAGTTCCACAAGTTGACTGTGCGCTGCGTGAAGAAGAACTTCCTTTTATTTGTTTTAAACCTGCTGCCTATTAATTTCATTTGGTGACCCCTAGTTCTTGTATTATGGGAATAAGTAAATAACTTTTCCTTATCCACTTTCTCAACATCACTCATGATTTTATATACCTCTATCATGTCCCCCCTTAGTCTTCTCTTTTCCAAGCCGAAGAGTCCCAGCCTCTCTAATCTCTCCTCGTATGGGACCCTCTCTAAACCCCTAATCATTTTAGTTGCCCTTTTCTGAACCTTTTCTAGTGCTAGAATATCCTTTTTGAGGTGAGGAGACCACATCTGTACACAGTATTCGAGATGTGGGCGTACCATGGATTTATATAAGGGCAATAATATATTCTCTGTCTTATTCTCTATCCCCTTTTTAATGATTCCTAACATCCTGTTTGCTTTTTTGACCGCCCTGCCACAAGAGGGGTTGGGAGAATAAATACAGCATAGCATGAGGGGCACCCAGTTATCTTGGATAGATAGATTTGTAAAAGAGGGCTAATACTTTACAGGGAGGTTGTAAACAATTGACGAACAATTAAGTTTGTAAAGCCCATGGAGCTCCTGGGATGAGAGTTATTGTAGACGGGCAACATATTAGTTTCTAAACTTTTATTGAAGTGCTTCAGAGAAATTCAGGGGACTTAGGAGGTGCTGTGCTAGGACTCAGGGGACCTGGGCTGTTTTCCTTGCTCTGCCACTGGTCTGCTGGGTATCCTTGGGCAAGTCACCTCACACCTCTGTGCCTCAATTTCCCCATAGATAAAATGGGAGTAATGGTACTGAGCTAATTTGGAAAGCGCTTGAGATCTATGGATTGGAAATCGTGAGATCAGAGCTAGGTGGGGGTGACGGTGTTAGTAGCAGTAGTATTCAGTACCTTTTTTTATGCTTTGTATGCAAGAGGCACATGCCACAGGTAAATGTTCTCGGCAAACAGAGAAGACTCTTAGGAACGGTACTACAGGAATGTTGTTTATTATTAAAACGAGTCTAGACCAAACTTCGTTAATTGATCTTTTTCTCTCAATTTAAGTAGAATTGTGTATTTTATTTGTTTGGATAAGCACTTTCAGTACAATGTTCCCATCCCACGAAGCCAGGGTGAATTGGTACACTACAGCTGTACTTTTGCATAGCATCCGTCATACAAACTAACTCCCCAAATGGCTAAATACAATAAATATTAGAGGTGCAGAAGAACGAGCAGGTTTGAGAAACATATTTACAGTAGAGAGATCAGCTAAGATTAGGGCCATCAAACGATTTAAAAACATAGTTGCGATTAATTGCAGTTTTAATCACATTGTTAAGCAATAATAGAATATCACTTATTTAAATATTTTTGGTGTTGGGGGGGAAGTGTGTGTGTGTTGGGGGAGCACTGTCTCTTTAAGCAGAGCACTCAGGAACCTGAGCTGGCAGCAGCAGACAGGCTCCTCCTGTTCCCCGACCCCAGCTCAGTGGGGACTGGGCACATGGGTGTGTGTGTGTGTGTGGAGGGGGACACCCAGACATCAGCTCCTCTGCTGCCCCCTCGCCCCTGCTCTGGGCAGCACACAGGAGGCAGGTTCCCGGTCCGGAGCAGCTTGGTCCTGGAGGTGGGAGCAGCAGTGGAGCAGGGAAGCGGTAGGAGGGGCACCCCTGCCCTGGAGGCACGCAGCGGCGCCCCCCGGAGGATGGCCCTGGAGTGTGGTTAACATTCGTTAAAAAAAAAAAAAAAAAAAAGTGTTAATTTGTTTTGAGTTAATCGTATGNGGCAGCAGCAGACAGGCTCCTCCTGTTCCCCGACCCCAGCTCAGTGGGGACTGGGCACATGCGGGTGTGTGTGTGTGTGTGGAGGGGGACACCCAGACATCAGCTCCTCTGCTGCCCCCCCGCCCCTGCTCTGTGCAGCACACAGGAGGCAGGTTCCCGGTCCAGAGCAGCTTGGTCCTGGAGGTGGGAGCAGCAGTGGAGCAGGGAAGCGGTAGGAGGGGCACCCCTGCCCTGGAGGCACGCAGCGGCGCCCCCCTGAGGATGGCCCTGGAGTGTGGTTAACATTTGTTTTAAAAAAAAAAAAAGTGTAAATTGGTTTTGAGTTAATCGTATANGGCAGCAGCAGACAGGCTCCTCCTGTTCCCCGACCCCAGCTCAGTGGGGACTGGGCACATGGGTGTGTGTGTGTGTGTGGAGGGGGACACCCAGACATCAGCTCCTCTGCTGCCCCCTCGCCCCTGCTCTGGGCAGCACACAGGAGGCAGGTTCCCGGTCCGGAGCAGCTTGGTCCTGGAGGTGGGAGCAGCAGTGGAGCAGGGAAGCGGTAGGAGGGGCACCCCTGCCCTGGAGGCACGCAGCGGCGCCCCCCGGAGGATGGCCCTGGAGTGTGGTTAACATTCGTTAAAAAAAAAAAAAAAAAAAAGTGTTAATTTGTTTTGAGTTAATCGTATGCGTTAACTGTGATTGATTGACAGCCCTAATTATTATTTTTGATTAGAAATATTTGAACTGTAAAAAAGAGAGTGCGATCTACAAGTCAAAGCATGAAGGGCATAGAAATGCTTAGCACAGCGGTTCTCAAACTGGGTCGGGACCCCAAAGTGAGTCGCGACCTCGTTTTAATGGGGTTACCAGGGCTGGCTTAGGTTTACTGGGGCCTAGGGTGGAGCCCAAAGGCTTCAGCTCTGGGCAACAGGGCTCAGGTTACAGGCCCCCTTCCAGGGCTGAAGCCCTTTGGCTTTGGCCCCCCTGCACTCAGGCTTTGCGATGGGGCTCGGGCGGGCTCAGGTTTCAGTCCCCCCCTCCTGGGGTCGTGGAGTAATTTTTGTTGTCAGAAGGGGGTCGCGGTGCAATGAAGTTTGAGACCCCCGGGCGTAGCGTATCTGGCACGTCAGTACCTTGCAACCCCAGCTACAGCAGTGCCATACGAACACCTGTTCTCACTTTCAGGTGATGTAACTGAGAAGCGGGCAGCATTATCTCCCCTAAATGTAAACACACTTGTTTGTCTGAGCAATTGGCTGAACAAGGCGTAGGACTGAGTGGACGTGTAGGCTCTAAAGTTTGACATTGTTTTATTTTTGTAAAAAAAAAACCCAAACAAACAACAAAACTCTACATGTGCAAGTTGAACACCAGAGCTTGCACTGCAGTGCTTGTATGAGGTGAACCGAAAACGTTATTTCTCTTATCGTTCTTACAGTGCAAATATTTGTAATCACACATAATATAAAGTGAGCACTTTGCATTCTGTGTTGTAATTGAAATCAATCTATTTGAAAATATAGAAAAACATCCAAAATATTTATAATACATTTCAATTGGTATTCTATTAGTGTTTAAGTGCGAATAAAACTGCGATTAATGATGATGGATTTTTTCAGCTAGTGAATTGGTTTTGCGTTAATTGCTTGGGGTAACTGCGATTAATTGACAGCAGTTGCTAAAATGGAGAGTCAGTGAAGTAGAGGGAGACTGTTCCACCGGATGGCAGGAGGTGCACAGGAGAAGGCTTTCATGTCAGCAGCGATGCGCTGGTGTGAAGGGATTAAAGGAGAGCTCAGTGCTAGTTAAGTGGAGGGAGCAGAGAGGGAAGAAATCGGCCAAGGTCTGGTCAGGAGGCTGGAGAAGTGCATGCAGGGTTTTAACAACAAAGAGGTCATTTATTTCGCTGGATCTTGCAATGAAGGAGAGCCAGTGGAGCTGTTTGGAGGTGAAGGTTGCACGTTGAGACAAGAGCATGCAGATATATCAAATACAGACTCTCCCTTCGGGTGGGTTGACACTTCTTGGTGCTCATGCAGTATCTGAGGAACGAGTCTCTGCTAAGAAAAGGTATTGGAATCTCTGGTGGCACCTGTTCACTGATGTGTTGTCCTTACCTAGTGCCCTGAGGAAGGAGCATTTACTGGTCTATTTCAGTGCTCTAAAGGTCTCGTTTTCTCTAACTAAATTCCAGTGCCCTGAGTCAGCAAGTTCCTCGATGTGCAAAAATGCAAACTCCGTAGTCCCATCAGTCATGCTCTGCGAGCAAGTATTCCCCAAAGGGCAACTTGGCTGGACCTGTGTCTGACAACAGCTCCTCCTGAGCTGTGGCCTGTGCACTCCCAGCTGTGCTGCTCTGGGTCTCCTCCAGAGCAGTGCAAAACCCAAGTACTAGCCCCATAGTGTGTGGGAGGGGAGTGCCAGGTATGCGTTCTCCCGTTGCTGGGGAGAAGCTAACTGAATTTCCCATGCTCTGGTATACACATTGAAGTGCCCAGTGAAATCAGTTCTGAAGGAAGATCCCATAGGATATCAGGTGTGTGGTTAATAAGGCGTTTGGTTTCAGATCCCCACCCTGATTGACAGGATGCTGCTCTCGTCCACCACAAAGACAGGGGCGGCAGGGGCTGAGGCTCTCTCCCTCCTCCTGAAGAGACCATGGGACCCAGCTGTGGGTGTCTTGTCACATAATAAACCCGTGAGTACATCCCTGGGCTTGCAAGGAGAGGGGGCTCAGCTCAGTGTCTGGTTGGTGCCCGAATCTGTTCGCTCCCCAGTCATAGAATCATAGAAGATTAGGGTTGGAAGGGACCTCAGGAGGTATCTAGTCCAACCCCCTGCTCAAAGCAGGACCAATTCCCAACTAAATCATCCCAGCCAGGGCTTTGTCAAGCCTGACCTTAAAAACCTCTAAGGAAGGAGATTCCACCACCTCTCTCTGTGCTTCTCCGTCCAGGTCTCTCTTGTACGCTCGGCATCATGAGCTCTGTCATGGTGTCTCTACCCCCAGTACCTCCTGTCTTCAAAGTGCCCTCTTCTCCTTCAGACCCAGTCCTTTCAGGAATCCATGCTGCCTTTTCTCTCTCTGCAGCCTTCCTAGTCTGATACTGTCCTTCCGTGCCGTGTGTGTGTTGTGTAACTCACCCTGGAAGCAGGGACTGTGTCGAACTCAGTGGATGAGAGTATTGTGTGGGATGCAGCACCTTCCTAGTATCCCAAGAAGGCCTCTTCCAGTGACACCTGCTCCCAGCTCACAGGATGAGCAAGGCAGGGTCTCTAGTTTTCCCTGAGGGGAAGTCTGTGCCCTGAGGGGGAGGGATAGCTCAGTGGTTTGAGCATTGGCCTGCTAAACCCAGGGTTGTGAGTTCAATCCTTGAGGGGGCCGTTTAGGGAACTGGGGTAAAAATCTGTCTGGGGGTTGGTCCTGCTTTGCGCAGGGGGTTGGACTAGATACCTCCTGAGGTCCCTTCCAACCCTGATATTCTATGATTCTATGATGCTATTTCGCCCCTGTTCTAGGAGGCCTGGGCTGGGCTTGTCCTTAGTCAATCGTCCGTAGCTGTGTTTGATTGTTAGCAAGGGTTGTGCCGAGAGCATCACTGGTGCTCTTAAGTGCTTCTGGCCATGTCATGTTCTCGCACCTGTGGCAGAGGGTGCCCGAGGCCATGTTTGGGCTTTGTAGCAGCTCTGGTTCACAGCTTTTCAGCAGCTCAGCCTGACAAACCCCTCCGTGTGTCCTGTGCTGCTGCAGATGTCTGAGTCCTTTGCTCAGAGCAGCCGGGGGAGGATTGGTTGGATGTGGGTTGACTGGTACGCATTGCGGGCTTATCCTGGGGATCATGCCTGGGCCTGTCAAGGATGCTGGGGAGCGGGCAGGTCTCGGGGAAAGGAAGCTGCTTGCCTCATCTTTCTATTGCGGTGAATTTTGTAGAGCAAGTTGCCTGGTTCTCCTCTCATCCTGATTGCATCTTCCGGACCCTCCAGTTCTATGTTCCCCACCTCTCGCCGGCACCGGTTCTGGCAGTCGCAGCTCTCCTGCCTAGGAAAGGTTTGTAACTCGGCATGTTTTTGAAGGGAGGGGCTGTCGTTCATACCAGCAGCTCTTCCGGGGCATTTAGGGGCAGTGTGACGGCTGTTCAGTTGGCTTCTGTGATCCTGCAACTGCTGTTAAACAGCCCAACAGCTTCATTATGCTGATCACTTCAGCAGAGAGGTCCTCCGATGGAGCTGCTCCCCTCGGACCTGCACTGCTTGGTCTTCCAGGAGGGGCTCTCCATACCTCTGCTGCCATGGGGCATAGCAGGAGACCTACTTGACTACATCAGCACTATAGGAGGAGAGCCAGTAGCCGGTGGGGTGGGTTGGTAGGGGAATGACCGTAAACCCCTGAGTCCTGACTCTGTGTGTGTTCACCCCAGTGGGTGCATCCCTGTGAATGGCCATCAGGACATGCTGCTCCGCAGTGGAACTGCTACGATTTATACGGTGCTCTCTTTGCGGCTTGTGTTCCAGGTGATCCCTGTTGCCACCCACCTGCTGAATAATGGTAGCGGGGTGGGAGTGTTGCAGTGTCTTGAACACATGATTGGTGCAGTCAGAGGCAAAGTGCTGGAGGTAAGTGTGTGGGCAGCCTAGGTGGGCCTGCACCGTATGCCACTAACACCCATGACCTTCCCTGTGCTTGCACTGTCCTGCTGCCTTTCCTCTCACTCCCTCTTCTTTCTCGGCCAGATTCACAACCATTTCACCCACAAGCCGATCATCCTGATTGGATGGAACACAGGAGCCTTGGTGGCCTGTCATGTAAGTAACTTCTTGTCTTGCATCCTATCAGAGGCCATTTTACACTGTCCCTCTTGAATAAAAGCCACCTGGATTGGCTCTGATTCCCACGTGCCCTCCTGGCGCTTGGCCCCATGCTGGACTGGGCATGGGCGGTAACTGAACAGAGCACCCGTAAGGTGTATCCAAACTACTGATAAAACAGCGAGGAACCCTGATATTCCCTGGCTCTTGTATTACCAGAGCAAAGGCACTGTGTGGCCCATCACCTGCCTCCCCCCTCCGTGTTACTGAATGTTCAAGTGGTGATGAGCAAGTTCAGTTGATTAGCGGCAGTTGGGGTGGATGTGGCCGGTGGGGAACTGGATAAGGCAAAGTAGGGCAATGGGTAAGAGTGGAGTTGGAGATGCCAGCGTAGGGGTTTGATACATGGTTGCAGCCCAGTGAGTATATGGGACTGTTCCAGATATGTCACTCTGGCAGGGTATTGGAGTTAAAGGACCCACTTCTCTTCTAGAACATGAAGCACTCATTGAAGCAGGCGGCCTGATTCTGCCCTCTTGTACCGCCCCTTGGAGTTCAGTTTGCACTTACATCCGGGAGCACAGGCAAGGGAGAAGAATAACTGTGCTTTCCCTTCCTCTAGCAATCTCCGCATGAGCACTAGAATACCAAGAAGGGGGCGGGGTAAAGTACAGTAGAGTCTCAGAGTTATGAACTGACCGGTCAACCACACACCTCATTTGGAACTGGAGGTACACAACCAGGCAGCAGCACAGACACAAAAAAGCCAGTACAGTGCTGTGTTAAACATAAACTAAAAAAATAAAGGGAAAGTTTTTTTTAAAAACAAAAGATTTGACAAGGTAAGGAAACTGTTCTTGTGCTTGTTTCATTTAAATTAAGGTGGTTAAAAGCCGCCTTTTTCTTCAGCGTGGTAAAGTTTCAAGGCTGCATTAAGTCAGTGGTCAACTGTAAACTTTGGAAAGAACAAGCATAACGTTATGTGCAGCGTTATGAACCTTTCAGTGTTACGAAGATCTCATTCCCAAGGGGTTCGTAACTCGGCGATTCTACTGCACTGATGTATAAAGTTAAAATCACAGCCCATGCACACACGCTAAGGGCTGACTGAACTTCCTGGAGGGATTATGGAGCTTCTGTGCAATTCCTGTCGTATAGCTTCCACACATCTGACCTCCCTCCTCCTAACCCTGGCAGCTAGGTAGCAAACCGTGTCTAGCCTGCACGTTTCATCGGGTAGAGAGATGAGAGGGCTCCTCCACCAGGAAATTGTGATGAAATTAGTGCAGAAATTGAGATGAAAAGAGGAAGCTGCTTTTGGGAGGAGAATATTCTGTCCTCCAAGCAATAATACGGGCCCAGAGCGTGGAAGCTGAAGGTGGCATGACGGGGGGTGGGGTGGAGCTGCTTGGAGATCCAGGTCATAGGGAGGGAGAGACAGCTCAGGAAGAATCTAACTTCAGGGTGATAGACAGAAGCTTGCTATTTGGCTGTCACACCAAGTAAAGCCTTGTATTGCTAGATTCCCAGCTTCGTGCTGAGCTGATGTTTGGAGTAATCTGTTCCTAGGATTGTGTGTGACTCTATGATTAAAAGTCTGTCTTTGACTGGTGCTCTGCCTGTTGTCAGTACACAGCCCCAGGGTTCCCTCTCATTTTTTACGTCCATGTGCGGACTGAATTTTGTTATGTGCACCAATGTGGAGGTGATGTGTGACAGAGGGTTGGGGTGCGGGCTTTGGGGTGGGGCTGGGAATGAGGGGTTTGGGGTGGGGCCAGGGATGAGGGGTTTGGGGTGCAGGCTGCCCCGGGGCTGTGGTGGGGAGAGAGGACTCCCCCCAGCCCTCTTGCTGCAGCAGCTCAGGGCAGGGGGAGAGGCGGCTCTCCCAGGCTGCAGCAGCTCTGGCGGGCCTGGGCTGGGCCAAGGGAGGGGCTCCTCTCCCCCGGCTGCGGCAGCTCCGTGCGCGGGGCTTAATAGGCAGCTGCGTGGCCACGCAGCTTAGAGGGATCTTAGCCCAGCCCTGAAAGGGCTTCTCTCCTTGCCCTCCCATCCTGAGGTCCTGTATTACAGCCTCCATCTTTTTGGGCCCAGGCAAAGGAGGAGTGTTTGAGATCTTTGCTAGCAGGAGGTGTTGTCAAAGCCAGGTGTGTGCCATGGCAGGAGCCCAGCAGCGAGGGCTCTGCTGACGCTGAGCTGGATGGTTCTGGGAGGGCTCTGGGTAATGATACTGTCTTGCTGCTCTCTCTAGGTCTCAGTGATGGAGTACGTCACCGCAGTTGTGTGCCTTGGATTCCCTCTGCTCACAGTGGATGGGCCCAGAGGGGTAAGCCCAAAGCAGGGGTCAGAGTTCAGAAGATGGGATTGGCTAGTTAACCAGGCCACTGGACCTGTGAACTTGCTTTAAAGTCCAGCCAGAAGAGCAAGGGTCTGAAGTTTGGTTCTTCGCCTGCAAGTATTTTCAAGTGTGTCTGAGCCCATCTAGTGATGGAGAGCCATGTCCCAGCAATCCGGGCTCTGGGCAGTGAATCACGGTGGGGCAGTCTGGGAGGGAAGGAGCTCAAGGGTTTGACTGCATCCTTGGTGTGACAGCAGTGGTGTGTGCCTGTAACACAGTTCTGTACCAAAGCCTTGTTCAGGGCCACATTTTCCCACTGGGAAAATCCCCTCAGGAAAAGTCCTGAGACTGCAGGGTACAGGCCTGCGACTTACTATTGCATGTTAGTCGATCTAGCATTGCATTTGGGTAGCAGTGACGGGGGAAAATGCAGCGAGAGTGGCTGTCTTGACAGGGGGTCAGTCTCAGCTGGTGTAAGTCAGTGGAACTACACCGATTTAGACCAGCTGAGTTTCTGGCTCAGTGCCTCTAATATAAATGTATTAACTTGCCCCATAAAGGTCGTTAGGTCCCGGGCCTTCATATTCCATTGCCCAGTGGCTCCTCTGTCCTTCAGCTTTAAAATGTCTCGTTGTCCCATGCTCCTGCAGGATGTGGATGACCCCCTGCTGGACATGAAGACCCCAGTTCTCTTTGTGGTCGGTCAGAATTCTTTGCAGTGCAACACTGAAGCGATGGAAGATTTCCGAGAGAAAATCCGAGCAGATAACAGCCTGGTGGTGGTGGGAGGAGCTGATGACAATCTGAGGTATGGCTCTGTGACATAGTCCCATGCTGTTGGGATGCTGTCTTCCAGAAGCATTGAGCAATGTCTGGTTGGGCCCATGGGCCATGCATGAGGATTCTAGGACTTCATTCTGAAATTAGATGGGGACTGGATGGCTAACAGGATAAAGAGCCTTTTATTTCTGGGTAGTCACGTTAAATCAGGCCCAGGTTGGGAGGAGAAACTTACTGCCATCAAAACAACTATGTGGAATGAGTTGGTAAGACATGGTCCAGCTCCTAGTGGTCACGTGTCCACTTCACAGTTGGCACACATTGGTGACCTTGTGGCAGTCAGAGCTTGAGTGGGCCGTAGAGAATGTACTGTCCTCTTTGTGGCTATAAGTCGTGCTTTTCCAGATCAAGGTGGAGGCAGGCAGGCAGGGCAGTGTGTGCGGGAAGCTTGTGCTGTTCCTGCCATCCAGGCTCTGTCTGTTCTATGGGCGAATGGCAAAGTCAGCTCTCCAGGGCCGACAGGCTTTGAGCATTCGTCACGCGGGGCTGATGGGTGCATTTGGGGTGACGGACTGCAGCCGATTTACAGTATTCCTTTCCGCTGACAAGTTGAAAGTCCTGGGTGCAGCAAATATCCCCTTTGCGAAAGGCCAGAGAGCCTGAATTCTGTAGACTTTCCTTTTCCAAATCATTCTCGGCTCTGTTCTTGGAGGTGGATTTTGGCTGTTTGCAGTATCCTAAAGGGCACTCCTTTGGGAGGTGGTCAGCGGGAGAAAGGGTGCTGTGGGACTGGCAGGAAGCCATGGGCCACCTGCTCCAATCACACTGGTGTAAATCTTGATATCAATGGAGCTAGACTGCTGTAAAACGAATGTGGGAGGAGAATCGGGCCTGGCGGCCAAATTATGCAGATGCTGTCATGACAGTTGTTCCGTGTAACTAGGAGCCTATAATAGGAATGATCAGAAAACTGGGGAGGGGGCGTGAAATGCAAAATGAGCGACTAGCAGCGTTGAAAATGAAGCTTGAAGGGAGAAGGCGCATGTAGCCCTTCTGAGGAAGCTTTGGGCCTGAGTTTCAGAGCTGCCGGGCCATTTCCCGTTGCAGCCAATGGGAGCGCCAGGCGCCCAGCATTAGAGCTGGGTGAACAATGGAGTTTTTGCTTCGCTGGCAAATCCAAAACATTGGGGGAAAAAATCATCTCGGGTGGAAGCAGAACCAGTTTTTTGTTTGGAAATTTTCATTGAATCAAAAAGTTGGAAAATGTTCGTGTCAAAGCGACGTGTTTTGCTTCAATCCAACTTTTTTGATTTCAGGCATTTTGATAAAAGCCAAGGAGGACTAGATTTATGGACTGGGGGAGGAAGGGAAGCTGAGCCCTTATAACCTTGAACCCAGGGGTTACTCCTGGGGTGAGTGTCCAGGTTCAATTCCCCCTTCTGCCCCATGGGGAGAAGGGGTTTGAACTTGGGTCTCCCACATTGCAGAAGAGCGCCTTAGCCCCTGGGCTACTGGATAGGCTGGTGTAGGGTTTTCTCAGTCTCTCCTGTTGAAGCTGTTCCACTGGTTATAAATAATTAAATAGTCATTGGAGCAGGGATATGAACTTGAGTCCCGCACCTCCCAGCTGTGTGCCCTTACCACCAGGTAGGGTGACCAGACAGCAAGTGTGAAAAATCGGGACAGGGGGTGGGGGGTAATAGGAGCCTATATAAGAAAAAGACCCCAAAATCGGGACTGTCCCTATAAAATCGGGACACCTGGTCACCCTATCACCAGGTGATAGTCTCACTCCTTTTCTAGTCACTGTCATCTGAATCTCACCCAGCTCTACTTGGCACATTGTGTCCAGCAGATGGAGCCCTTGAGCTAATTAGCCCCTACTTCCTATTGGTGGAATCTCAGTAGCGCAGCAAACCCTCATTTGATTATCGGCTTTCAAGCTACGAATGTTGTCTACGGCGCGGTGGGGGCAGGGGAAAGGGGGGAAGAATGAACATCTATTGACTCGCCCACCTTTTTAAATAGGATAAGCAAAGCCAAAAAGAAGGCGGAAGGCCTGACCCAGAGCATGGTGGACAGATGCATCCAGGTAACGAGCAGAACGATCTTTCGGAGCAGTTTCCCCTCCGTCGCGTGACTGGCCGGTTGTCTCCGTGAGCACACGCCCCAGTGCTGCTGCCTAGATTGGGTGGGCAAGTGAAATCATTGACAGCATAGCTGTCAAGTGCCCTGGAGGTGAAATCAGTAGTCCTGACATGTTAACCCTTTGGCTGCTGCTATCAGGGCCAGAGTCCTGCATTGTTCCCTCTTGGTTCATGTGTGTCACAGGTTCCAGCTTCTGTCTGCCCCATCAGTGCCTAGTTCTGAGGCGTGCAGCACACTGGCTCTTCCAGTCATGGGCGTCTCTGAAACACAACACCCTGCTGAAGCATGGACTGGCCTTATGCTTGTGGGGGAGGATGGAAACCTCTAGAACGAGTTCATGATGTCCACATTCATTTCACTTGTGACCCAGCCGGCTTTGCTGCTGCTTTAGTGGCTTTGCTGATGGTACTATGTGCACGAATCTCCCAGCAGCAGTTTTCAAGAGACCCTGTCTGCTGGGGTGGCTGTTCCTAGGTTATGGGCCCTAAAGGAGGTGTATTTTTCCAGATGTCCTGATACATTTGACTGGCCTGGGGAAGCAGGTGTTTGTGGTTCTTCCTTTCGTGGTACGGAGAGTGGCATGCTCCCCTCCTGTTCCCAGAGAGCCACCGAGATTAAGCTTTAACACAATACCTAGTAACATTAAAAATAGCTAAATTCTTCTTGACTTGAGCAGTGTAGCTGGGAAGGTCTGCGTGGAGTAGAATCCAGCAAAGCCCTGGCTGTTCTCTCTGTTTCTGGAATCTCTATATTTATTTCTTTAGACCATTAAGCTAAATTCCCTATACCCTAGCAGGGCAGTAACTGGAAGCTGCTTCTAGGCAAACCATGGAGGCTAGTTGTTAAGAGACGTCTGACCCCTGTGTAGGATGAAATAGCCGACTTCCTGACTGGAGTCCTCACCCGCATGGACAACCATTCAGGCTCCGACCCCAGGGACCTTGATGCCGAGAAAAAGAAGAAACCACGTGACTTGACCAGGAGGGACCTGTCGTTCGACTTGCCAGAAAGAACCAGCAGTCCCACCTCCCCGGCAGCCAAGGTGCCGGCCTCGCCTTCTGGCTCAGAGGTAGGGACTGGCCCTCTGGGATGTGGAGCTGGGGAAGGCCTGTGTTTGAATGACCATTTTGTGGGCTGTTTTTGCACTGATGAGCCAGGCTGTGAGAGCACAGAGATGATATCAGTGTGGAGGGAGAGAGGGGTGCTTATGGAGGTGTCAGCTGCTCACGTGGCAGCAAATGCCTCTTCCAAAATAGATGAGTTGCATTTTAAGGTTTCCTGCAAGGCTTAAGAACATAAGAACGGCCATAATGGGTCAGATCAAAGGTCCATCCAGCCCAGTATCCTGTCTTCCGACAGTGGCCAATGCCAGGTGCCCCAGAGGGAATGAACAGTGATCCATCCATCCTCTGTCGCCCATTCCCAGCTTCTAGCAAACAGAGGCTAGGGACACCATCCCTGCCGATCCTGCCTAATAGCCATTGATGGACCTATCCTCCATGAGCTTATCCAGTTCCTTTTTTAACCCTGTTATAGTCTTGGCCTTCACAACATCCTCTGGCAAGGAGTTCCACAGGTTGGCTGTGGGTTGTGTGAAGAAATACTTCCTTTTCTGTGTTTTAAACCTGCTGTCTATTAATTTCATTTGGTGACCCCTAGTTCTTGTGTTATGAGGAGGAGTAAATAACACTTCCTTGTTTACTTTCTCCGCACCAGTCATGATTTTATGGACCTCTATCATATCCCCCCTTAGTCGTCTTTTTTCCAAGATGAAAAATCCCAGTCTTTTTAATCTCTCCTCGTATGGAAGCTGTTCCATACCCCTAATCATTTTTGTTGCCCTTTTCTTTACCTTTTCCAATTCCAGTATATCTTTTTTGAAATGGGGCGACCACATCTGCACGCAGTATTCAAGGTGTGGGCCTACCATAGATTTATATAGAGGCAATATGATATTTTCTGCTTATCTATCCCTTTCTTAATGATTCCCAACATTCTGTTTGCTTTTTCGACTGCCTCTGCACATCAACTGGATGTTTTCAGAGAACTATCAACAATGACTCCAAGTTCTCTTTCTTGAGTGGTAACAGCTACTTTAGACCCTGTCATTTTATATGTATAATTGGGTTTATGTTTTCCAATGTGCGTTACTTTGCATTTATCAACTTTGAATTTCATCTGCCATTTTGTTGCCCAGTCACCCAGTTTTGAGAGATCCTTTTGTAGCTCTTTGCAATCTGCCTGGGATTTAACTGTCTTGAGTAGTTTTGTATCATCTGCAAATTTTGCCGCCTCACTGTTTACCCCTTATTCCAGATCATTTATGAGTATGTTGAATAGGACTGGTCCAAATTCAGACCCCTGGGGAACACCACTCTCTCCATTCTGAAAACCGACCATTTATTCCTACCCTTTGTTTCCTGTCTTTTAACCAGTTACCANGGGGTGGGGGGGGGGGGGGCCCTGGCCTGGGGGTCGGAGTGCCGGGCGAGGAAGCTTCGATTCCTGAATGCTAATCCTTGCTCTGATACTGACTCCTGGTGTGACTTTGGGCAGGTGACCTGCTCTCCATGCCTGAGTTTCCCCATCTGTAAAACAGGGATGGTGATATCAAGCTTGGTCATCGGGGATTGTGAGGGTCAAGTGGGAACTACCGATCTGTGGAGATGTAAAGTAATTGCTACACCGCGCATTATGAATAATCCATCGCTGCATCCTGCCATGGAATCCTGACTGCATGGGGCTTCCCTTCTTGTTTGGGCAGGATCTGTCCAGTGTCTCCAGTAGCCCCACCTCGAGTCCCAAAACCAAAATGGCTGCTGTGTCATCTGTCCCGAAGTCCAGCCAGATGGGGGCCACCCAGCTGCTGAAGAGACATGTGCAGAGAACGGACGGGGTCCTGACACACAAGCAGGCACAAGGTAACGTCCCAGCAGCTCGCTCCACTCGCTTCCTCCTCATTACCCTGGTAAAGCCTCTTGGGGGGTGTCCAGGTCCAGCCAGGCTCATACTTTGCCCCGCAGGACTAATCTAAGTCTGCAAACTTCCTTTGGCCGTGTGACATTCAGATGGGGCAGTCTCCCCACAGCTCAGGCCCCACGCACTGTCACTCCTAAGCAGTGGCATATGGGAGCTGACTCTGGGCAGGAAACGGTCGTCTCTGTGGCATAAAAGGGTGAGTCACTTACAGGCCTTTGCTTTGCTATTGCCCAGACTGGGAAAGGTCTTTGCCCGTCCTGGTGGCCAAATCATCGTGCAGTTGTAGAAGGTCGGCCCAGTGGGTGTGGGCGCTTGATGGGCTGGTGGTTTGTATCGGTGAAGATTTTCTAGGGAGTAAAGGGTGGTTGGGGTGGGTCAGGCCACTGAGCCGGGATGAAGATGAGGGTGTAGCAAACGGGTAATCAGTAGGCGGACTGCAGGCCAAATCCAGACCGCCAGATGCTTTTGAACGGACCCCAAAATCTTATTTACTTCTTATCATCATTGTTGTTGTTTTTTCTGGCATCTGGACCGTGACTGTACCTTGACAAAAAATAATTGACTACCCCGGTCTAGAAGGCAGGGGAGGGCCAGCCACCAAGAAGGAAAGGCTAACCTGAGCTGTGTTTTTTTGTCCTGTGGGATGCTGATAAGATCTTGGGATGCACCTTCAGTCGTGCGGGGAAAGAGGTCGGAAAGGTCTGACAGTCAGTGGTCTGTCTGGTGTAGGCAGGGTGGTTGTAGCCATGTTGATCCCAGGATATTAGCGAGACCAGGTGAGTGAGATGATATCTTTTATTGAACGACTTCTGTTGGTGAGAGAGACAAACTTTTGAGCTACACAGAACAGGAGCGCTGTATAAATTCGAAAGCTCGTCTCTCTCGCCAACAGACGTCAGTCCAGTAAAAGATATTACCTCCCCCGCCTTGTCTCTCAGTGGAGTGGGTGGTATGTTTTCCTCTGGAACTTGTGGATAATATTTTGTCACGGATGGTCCATAGAAAACCCCTCCTGGCAAACACTATTGATTTAGTTGGGGTTGGTCCTGCTTTGAGCAGGGGGTTGGACTGGATACCTCCTGAGGTCTCTTCCAACCCTAATCTTCTATGATTCTATGATAATTGGGAAGTAGTTCTCCAATCTCCAATCTTTCTTACTTCCTTTGCTCAGGACAGATCCGAACAGGCCTGCCAGTTCCCCCTGAGCATTGCCGTGTGCTCCTGCTAGTTCTGTGCATTCTTTCTCTGGTTCACAGTAGGTTGCAGACTGGAACTTGAGTCCAGGTCTCCCACGTAGTAGAGCAATGCAAGAACCGTTGAAGTCTGCTCCGGCCTATGTTTTAGCTATAGGAGCAAGTTCCTGGCGAGTGCGTGAAGGGAACTGAGCAGGAGAAGGCTCTGTGGTTGGTATCTTGGCAGACACTTCTGCAGGGTAAAGACAGTCCAGAGGGAGGTTCATGGAAGCGTTGTGGCAATGAATGTTTGCGTGTACTAGTTACTGTTTTCCAGTCATTGCCAGCATTTCAGCTCAGAGATGCCCAGTGTGACTAGCTGTGGACAGCTCCAATAGCAGACATCACAAGCCTGCTCGTGCTCCCTGGAGGCGGTAGTCAAGGGACAGTTAGGGGGCTGTGGGAAGGATGGTGTGTAGTTTGGTAGTGCTTTCAGGGAGGGAGGGAGAGGGATGTCTCCAGACCTGTTGCCCCTTCCCAGGCGGGCGTGATGCATTGCAGTTTCGGGGATCAGTCAGTGCTGTCTCCAGATGCTCTGAGGCTGCATCACGAAGCTGTACTTCCATCTGTCAGAGTGAGTGGTGGGTGCAGAGCTCCCCGCTGGCCAGCTGTGGGTCCAGGGAGTGAGTGGGGTCTGCAGAGCTCCCCGCTGGCCAGCTGTGGGTCCTGGAGAGTGAGTGGTGGGTACAGAGCTACCCACTGGCCAGCTGTGGGTGCCGGGGAGTGAGTGGTGGGTGCAGAGCTCCCCGCTGGCCAGCTGTGGGTCCCGGGAGTGAGTGGGGTCTGCAGAGCTCCCCCCTGGCCAGCCGTGGGTCCGGGAGAGTGAGTGGTGGGTGCAGAGCTCCCCGTTGGCCAGCTGTGGGTCCTGGAGAGTGAGTGGTGGGTGCAGAGCTCCCCGTTGGCCAGCTGTGGGTCCCAGGGAGTGAATGGGGTCCGCAGAGCTCCCCGCTGGCCAGCTGTGGGTCCCGGGAGTGAGTGGGGTCCGCAGAGCTCCCCGCTGGCCAGCTGTGGGTCCCAGGGAGTGAGTGGTGGGTGCAGAGCTCCCCGTTGGCCAGCTGTGGGTCCTGGAGAGTGAGTGGTGGGTGCAGAGCTCCCCGCTAGCCAGCTGTGGGTTCCGGGGAGTGAGTGGTGGGTGCAGAGCTCCCCGTTGGCCAGCTGTGGGTCCCGGGGAGTGGGTGGTGGGTGCAGAGCTACCCGCTGGCCAGCTGTGGGTCCGGGAGGGGGAGTGGTGGGTGCAGAGCTCCCCGTTGCCCAGCTGTGGGTCCCGGGGAGCGAGTGGTGGGTGCAGAGCTCCCCGTTGGGCAGCTGTGGGTCCCGGGGAGGGAGTGGTGGGGGCAGAGCTACCCGCTGGCCAGCTGTGGGTCCGGGAGAGTGAGTGGTGGGTGCAGGGCTCCCCGTTGGCCAGCTGTGGGTCCCGGGGGGGGGTGGGGGGCGCCGAGCCCCCCGCTGGCCAGCCGTGGGGCCCAGGGAGGGAGGGGTGGGGGCAGAGCTCCCCGTTGGCCAGCTGGGGGTCCTGGGGAGTGAGTGGTGGGTGCAGCGCTCCCCGTTGGCCAGCTGTGGGTCCCGGGGGGTGAGGGGTGGGTGCAGGGCTACCCGCTGGCCAGCTGTGGGTCCCGGGGAGTGAGTGGTGGGGGCAGAGCTACCCGCTGGCCAGCTGTGGGTCCCGGGGGGTGAATGGGGGCCCCAGAGCTCCCCGCGGGCCAGTTGTGGGTCCCGGGAGTGAGTGGGGTCCGCAGGGCTCCCCGCTGGCCAGCTGGGGGTCCCAGGGAGTGAGTGGTGGGTGCAGAGCCCCCCGCTCGCCAGCTGTGGGTCCCGGGGAGTGAGTGGTGGGTGCAGGGCTCCCCGTTGGCCAGCTGTGGGGCCCTTGTAGTGATTGGTGGGTGCCGGGCTCCCCGTTTGCCAGCTGTGGGGCCCGGGGAGTGAGTGGTGGGTGCAGAGCTCCCCGGTGGCCAGCTGTGGGTCCCGGGGAGTGAGTGGTGGGGGCAGAGCTACCCGCTGGCCAGCTGTGGGTCCGGGAGGGTGGGTGGTGGGGGCCGAGCTCCCCGCTGGCCAGCTGTGGGTCCTGGAGAGTGAGTGGGGTCCGCAGGGCTCCCCGCTGGCCAGCTGTGGGTCCGGGAGAGTGAGTGGTGGGTGCAGAGCCCCCCGCTCGCCAGCTGTGGGTCCCGGGGAGTGAGTGGTGGGGGCAGAGCTACCCGCTGGCCAGCTGTGGGTCCGGGAGAGTGAGTGGTGGGTGCAGAGCTGCCCGCTGGCCCGCTGTGGGCCCCGCCCCCGAGTGGGGGCCGCCGAGCTCCCCGCTGGCCCGCTGTGGGTCCCGGGGAGTGAGTGGGGGTCGCAGAGCTCCCCGCTGGCCAGCTGTGGGTCCGGGAGAGTGAGTGGTGGGTGCAGGGCTCCCCGCTGGCCAGCTGGGGGTCCCAGGGAGTGAGTGGTGGGTGCAGAGCTGCCCGCTGGCCCGCTGTGGGCCCCGCCCCCGAGTGGGGGCCGCCGAGCTCCCCGCTGGCCCGCTGTGGGTCCCGGGGAGTGAGTGGTGGGGGCAGAGCTCCCCGCTGGCCAGCTGTGGGTCCTGGAGAGTGAGTGGTGGGTGCAGAGCTGCCTGCCCCCCGCCTGCCCCCCCTCCCCCCAGTGAGAGCCAGCTGTGATACTGTAATTCTCTCTGATTCATTTCAGCTCAGTTTGCTGCTTTTCTGAAACAAAACATGCTGGTGAGGAAAGCTCTTCCTCCTGGCACCTCTTCATGTCTCTTTGGTGAGTATCTCCTCACTTCCTCTCTCTCTCCGCTTCCTTCCTCCATCACCTTCCTCTCCTCCTTGCACTGGTTTCGGGGGGCGTTCCAGCGTGTGCTCCCCCTCTCTCTGCTCTTTGCTTTCTCATTGCTGTAGTGGGAGCTGAAGCAAAACAGCCACACCCCTCCCCTGGCTTTCCCTCTCTCTGGCAGGTAAATGTTCCCTGGGAGTGACGTGTTTTCGCAGGGGTTTGCTCTGATGGACTGTGGAATCACGTGGGTGACCTGTCAGCTGCTTGTGTGCTGGGTCTGACAGGCTGAGATGCAGACCCCAGCATGGGCAGTTGTGCTTTTGACATGGAAGGCGCTTCCTTGATGCATGGTATGGGAAAGTGCTTTGGACAGCTTGTCGAGGGTGCAGAGACGGGGCTGCGTAGTCACGCAAAGAGGCCGGCTGGAGCATCTTTCCAAACCCATGGAGAGTTGGAGGAGGAACAGCAGAGGAGTGGGTAGGGAGGGCGAGGGACTCCTTGGGAAAGCAGGACGGCAGTGCTGAATTGAATCCTGAAATGGATAGGAAGCCACTGTTGATGGTGGGAGGATTGGACTGTATGTCAGAGCCTCTGAGACCTAGATGAGGGGACCAGATTCATAGCTCAGCTAAATGGATGCAACTTCATTGCCTCCAATGGCATTGGCCCCCGCTGTGGAGTCAAGCTGAAGGACTTGAGGTTAGAAGAGGCGGGATTAGCAGGGTTAGGCTGGTAGGAAGGTGGGGAGACATTTCAGTTGCTGTAATACCCGGATCTCTCTCTAATGTGAGTCGCTTTCTCATGACATGACCCGTCAGTGCCAGAGTGGGTGGCCCCCGGATGTGGGGCGTGCGCGTGTGATAGAGGAACACCTCTCTGTAAAGCACGGTGCATCATGGCATAGTGCTGGTGGCTTCTTGTCTGGACAAATGAAGCTCTGGATAATTAGTTGGAGACCAGTGGGACCATGGGATGCTGTAACTGGGTTCTCTGAGATACCAGGAGGTCCCCATCCCTCTCTCTGCCTAACACACACACTGGGTTATTGTCCAGACACTCCCTTCTTGGGGTTTGGCTGTATCCAGAAGTGATATAACAAAGCCTGAGGCAGGACTGTATAGACAAGCAGGTCCCAGCCTAGGCTGGCTACTTATCGAGTTCTCTGCCTCTGAGAACTTTTCTTTTTCTACTACTGCGTTGGAGGTAATGAGATCCACCTGGTCAGGCTGCCTGGGTAAATCAGCAGAGTAGCTCTGCCCTTCCCCGCAGGGTCTGAACACCCAACAGCAGCTCACAGGCACAAAAAGGATTCAGTGCTTAACTGGGGTGATTCTTGCTCGTATGCTCTCCGTATGGGAAGAGTTTTTTCCCTGGGACATACTGGCAGCAGCCTCATAGAATCATAGAAGATCAGGGTTAGAAGAGACCTCAGGAGGTATCTAGTCCAACCCCCTGCTCAAAGCTGAATCAATCCCCAACTAAATCATCCCAGCCAGGGCTTTGTCAAGCCGGGCCTTAAAAACCTCCAAGGAAGGAGATTCCACCACCTCCCTAGGGAACCCATTCCAGTGCTTCACCACCCTCACCCTGCTTCTGGAGCATCGAGCAGGCATNAAAAGGATTCAGTGCTTAACTGGGGTGATTCTTGCTCGTATGCTCTCCGTATGGGAAGAGTTTTTTCCCTGGGACATATTGGCAGCAGCCTCATAGAATCATAGAAGATCAGGGTTGGAAGAGACCTCAGGAGGTATCTAGTCCAACCCCCTGCTCAAAGCTGGACCAATCCCCAACTAAATCATCCCAGCCAGGGCTTTGTCAAGCCGGGCCTTAAAAACCTCCAAGGAAGGAGATTCCACCACCTCCCTAGGGAACCCCTTCCAGTGCTTCACCACCCTCACCCTGTTTCTGGAGCATTGAGCAGGCATCAGTAGGATCTGGGTGTGCAGTGTTCCACACCATCAAAGGGCACCTCCGTCTCTGCCATCCAGCACTTTATGGGAAAATGCCTTCATGCGGTTCCATTGGATTTGCCCACTGGCAGCTCTGACAGTAGCTAGGGTGAACCCAGGGCTGGTCACACTGTCTTCCAGCCCTGCTGCTTCTGCGTCAGTGGGGCCTAGGAGGGCGATTCAGCCTCGCTGCAGGAGAGCAGCGTGGTGGGAAGCCATGGTGAAGCGGGAGCAGTAGGCATGTCTACCTATAGCTCAGCGAGCTGGTGCCTGGGGGTTCAGCCTGAGCACAGGGAGCTCTTCCCATCTGTTGTGCGCCACAGTAACTATGTAATGAAGGAGGCTTTGATCATGCGGAATGCAAGGGGTGGGTGTTTGATCACTGGTTCCTCCAGACTATCATGGATGCTTCGAGGAGGAGTAGCCTCACTTCCCCCTGCAGGTGCCATGTCCTGGTGCTGCCCAGAGGATCGGGCTCAGGGGCTTTCACAGCCGAACTGATGCCTGTAATCTCTTTGCATAGGTGATCAGAAACTCTCTGGGTAGTTCCATTCACTCGGCATGTTCACAGTGCTGGGGAAGGTATTGAATTAGCAGCCAGCACCCCACCTTGCTCCCTCAAAGCAGGACCCTGGGTGCAGGTGCTAAGATAATATGCATAACAAATAAATGCCCAGCAGTAAAGTGGTTCAACCTCCCCCTCCCCCAGCAGTAGGTCTGGGGACCTGCTCCTGCAAAGTGGTGTCATTGCTCTCCAGGAGGATGAAGGCTGTTCAGGAAGGAACTTGGACCCCAAGGACAAACTATTTCTTCTACACACCCTCCCCTCCTCCCCACCCCCATAGGAGAAGGAATTAACTACCTCAGTGACTTTTTGCAGGCGTTGTATATTCTTGTTTCCCCCACGGCCCTCCCCAGCTTGAGGATAAGGATTTAGAATTTAGAACCGCAGGGGTCCTGCCCCCTGTGCCAAGGCAGGCCCAAGTAAACCTAGACCAAACCTGACAGGTGTTCGCCCACCTGTTCTTAAAAACCTGCTGTGACGAGGATTCTGCAACCTCCTTTGGAAGCCTGGTCCAGAGCTTAACTCCCCTCAGAGTTAGCAAGTTTTTCCTAATCTCTAACCTAAATCTTGCTTGCTGCAGATTAAGCCTGTTACTACTTGTTCTGCCTTCAGTGAACATGGAGAACAACTGATCCGTGTCATCTTTATAACAGCCCTTAATGTATTTGAGACTGTTCTCGGGTCTCTCCTCAGTCTTCCTTTCTCAAGCCTGACTCAGTGTCGCCAGGATTTTTAACCTTTCCTCACAGGTCAGGTTTCCTACATCTTTTATCATGTCTGTTGCTCTCCTCTGGACTCTCTCCAGTTTATCCACATCGTTCTTCAAGTGCAGCGCCCAGAACTGCTCATAGTGCTCCAGCTGCAGCCTCACCAGTGCTGAGTGGAGCGGGACACGGTTACATACCACATTCCTGCTAATACACCCCAGAACGATAGTAGCCTTTTTCGCCACTGCATCGCATTGTTGGCTCGTATGCAGTTTGTGATCCACAACGACCCGCAGATCCTTTTGAGCGGTACTATGATCTAGCCAGTTATTCTCCGTTTTCTAGTTGTGCATTTGATTTTTCCCTCCTACGTGCAGTACTTTGCTCTTGTCTTTATTGAGTTTCATCTTGCTGATTTCAGACCATTTCTCTAATTTGTCCAGGTTGTTTTGAGTTCTAATCCTGTCCTCCAAAGTGCTTGCAAAGGGTTGGTGTCATGTGCCTTACTCCTATCGCCCCCTAGCCCAGAGTGGACTGAGACCAGGTGTGGTGGGAACTCCCTTTCTGAGCATTGTAGAGTTGCACCTTTTGCATTGGAAGGCCGGCCTTCATTTCATCACCTCTGCTGCTTCATCACCTCTGCTTGTTCTCCTGCACCAGGCTTACTTCTCCAGTGAGGAGATGGACACCATGTGCAAGCCATGAACTCCGGGGTTCCAAATTGAGATCATGCAGTTACAGATCAGCAGTGGAATACAAATGGGCAAGAGGCGGTACTGAGGAAGGATGGTCTTGTGGTTAATTATCACTTCTGTTCCCCTAGTGCCCAGGGTCCCAGTCATGATGAGGGTCCCATTTTGCTAGGAGCTGTGGTGTGTGCGCCAGAGAATTGACAGAGTAGGCCTCAGGACAGAACAGATGTGCTGGGGCGGGGCGGCAGGTACAAAGGAACTGGTGAGCAGAAAAGTGGAAGTCTCAGCTTGCCTATGTGAGGCCAGACAGGTGAGAATATCGGACAGAGGCAGGGGATCTAGCGCTGTCACAGACGCCCTGTGTCACCTTGGGCCTGCCACTTAGGCCCAGAGCCTCAATCCTGAAATCAGTGGGAATTGGGCACCTAAATACAGGTCTGTCTTGTCTTACGCTGGGGTTACGTTCCGCGGTTAACGCGTAAAGCGAAAACCGCGTATAGTCGAAATCCCATTGACTTTAATGGCGGGCGGAATCGCCCGCACTACAGCCACAGCACATAAATTGCTTTTTTTCTCTCTCTCTTTTTTTGTGTGTGTTTTTTTGCTGACCGCGCAAAGCCGAAATCGCGCGTGTTAAATGCGCGTAAGATAAGACAGACCTGTACCTTGAAGGATCTGGGCCTTAGTCTTTGTGGACCTCAGTTCCTCATCTGTACCTGGGGGATAACAGTGTTACCCTGCCGTGCAGGGGTGTTGCGAGGGTACGTACGGGAATGATTGAGCTGCACAGGTGTGGTGGTGAGCACCAAGGAAACACGATAAAGAACTGACTCTTGCAGAGCAATGAATGTTGGAGTCTAGCAATATGCGCTGCAGTGCAGGGACGGCTGGAGCAGAGCACGGGGGGTCAGCCGCTGCGGTCTAGTCCCAGCTTTGACAAAGACTTGTGTGAATTTGAACAAGTCACTTGACCTCTCTCTGGGCCTCAAGTCTCCCCATGGGTAAAATGGGGCTATGTGATGGGGGGCTGGCATTTGTACTGTGTTTTGGAAATGAAAAACACTTCTGTAAGGGGCATTATTAATGCAGTGGTTCATAGAGTGATAAGCCTGCACTGTTCTTCAGTGCAGAAAAAGACAGGATCCTTAGACTGTGCTGCCTTAGAATATGAAGAGCTCATTCTAAATACAGCAATTTGTGATGCACAAGGAAATCAGGTTAGAGAAGTGAGTGGTAAGGAGAGAGAGGACTCTCCAGCGGCCAGTGATGGGACACTAGATGGGGAGGGCTCTGAGTTACTACAGAGAATTCTTCCCCAGGTGTCTGGCTGGTGGGTCTTGGCCAAATGCGCAGGATCGAATTGGTCACCATATTTGGGGGTCAAGAAGGAATTTTCCACTAAGTCCTGACAAGCTGCGGTTGTCTCCTCAGCAAAGGTCATTCCTGCCTGAGTTTCAGGCTGCGTCCTGGCGGCTTGTCCCCTCGGTGCCAGGCCCAGGTTGAAAACGGGGTGCAGAAAGCACTGGTGAAGGGAGCCGGGGGAAATTCGACACAGGGCACTCTGGAAACGTGCTCTTAGAGTTCAGCCCAGGGCAGCTTCGTCCGTCCCCTTCTGCCATGTCACTGTCACGGGGGACTCTGCAGAGAAGTCTGTGTTTAGTATGACGTGTCGTGCTGTGGGCCGGCTCAGGGTATGTCTATGCAGGAAATGCTACAGCGGCACAGATGCAGTGCTGCAGCTGAGCTGCTGCCATGTTCACACTCACTAGAGTGACAGCGCTGTAGCAAACCCCCCTCTTCTGTCGATCTAGTGGTGTCTACACCGGGCTTGGGGCGGCTTAATTACATTGCACAGGATGTGAAATGTTGTAGTTTTGTAGTTAAGGCAACATAGCCCAGCCCTCAGTAACCAACTTCCATTTCCCGGGCCTCGCTGGGCCCTCCCCCAAAATCTCCCCAGGAAGCAGCCTGAGTTTGAAACATGGAGATTTTATACTGCAAATCCTGTGTCCCCCTCAACGTCTGTGCAGAACCTGGCACAACAGGGCCTTTCACCGTAATTTAAGGATTAGAATAAGGAAAATAATATAAAACAGAGGAAACAAATCAACCAAATACAGAAGCCTTGGCGTGCTGCTAATCCCTTTGCTCAGCCCACAGACAGTGACAGACTCTGTAATATTGCAGGAAATACGTCCCTCTCCGGTCCAGGTAAATAATGGGCACTACTTTCAAACCGCTCTTTGGCAGACCTTTAATCAAATACCAATTTGTTATGAAGGGTTTTTGCAGGAGCCCACGCCAGCGACCTGTAATTCAGAGGGGCATCTTCCTACATGTTCCTGTGTCCAATCGTAGTTTTCAGGAGCTACCTCAACAGCTGAAGTTAAACTCAGACCTGACTCTTCCACAGATGCCTTGTAAAAATGTTAACATCATCGTTTGTGTGTCTCTCGGCTTTCAGAGAGATCTGAAATCTCACCCAAGATTTCTCTCCAGTCTTTGCTGCTTTTTTCCAAGTTCTTGAGGTGGTTCCCAACTGGCTTGAGGGCTCTCGGTGTCCCTTTTTGACCTCCAGAAGCACCATGTTCACACACACGGGAACTTGGACTGTCTTGCCCTTGTATATGGCTGGGGCCCAGTTGATAATTGGTTTCTAAGAGTCTGAGTAAAACCCAAACCTCAGCCAGGCAGGCCATAAAGTCTCTCAGTCTCACAAGGCCCACGGTGCAGGCCCCCTCCTTGCCCAGTCACACCTTCCTCGCCCTGCAATTCCCCCGTGTCGAACGACAAAACGCAGAGGCCGACCCATGTTGCTGTAGCCCCGACACAGGCCTTCAACCCCAGCACCCTGCGACCCTGCGCTAGTCAGGAGGGTTTCACACAATCCGTTCCTATTCTCACTCGGCTCCTGCACTTCCGCAGTTTGCAAAGCAGGGCCTAAAGGACAGGCCTGGCTGTCCCAGAGTCAGCCCTGGGGCTCAAGCGGGAACAACTTGTGCTGTGGGGCTGAAGGCTTTAGGGTTCCAGTGCAGCGTGGGGCACGGGGCACTTGCAGGTTTAAACTAGTGTCAATGGTGGTTCTCTGTAACTTGACGTCTTTAAAGCATGATTTGAGGCTGTCAGTGACTCAGCCAGAGTCAGTGTAGATGATCATGATGGTCCTTTCTGACCTTAGAGTCTGAGTCCTGGTGCATGGGCGACAGGAGGGGGCAGCATGAAGGAAGCTGTGGAGAAGATGCATGGGCTTGTGTCCCTCTCTGGGTATATATTGCATTATCATCTGTGCTGGAATTATGCTCAGGGCACCAAGTATTGGTTTCAAATCTATTCTTCTGTCTCCCCCAGTTCCAGTCTCCTCAGAGCAGCCAGAAGGGACTGAGAAAGAAGACGTGCGAATGCAGCTGAAGAGACATCAACCCCCCAGCCCGACCCATTGCAGCAAAGCGTCCAAGCGAGCCAAAATCAAGGTGACCATTGTCTCCCACGGGGAAGCTGCTGGCACGGGGAATGGAGCGCCCCTCGTTGCACAGCCGGAAAGTGAGTCCCAGTTCCAGAACTGCTCTTTAAACCAGAGGCATTTACATTCAGTGACATTTACATGGAGAGCAGGTAGTAGGTGTGTCCCAGGCCAGCTCTGGCTATGAGGATGTGTCTGCTGACAAAGATGGAGCCAAAGGGGTAGGAACCTTCTTCTTTAAGGATATAGACATGGCAGGCAGCCTAAGTGGTTTAGGTGCCAGCGACTGGGTGCGCAGTGCTGCTTGGGGAAGGCTGGGGATTGAAGTCCCTTAATAGATACACAGCAGAGCCTGTGGCTTAAGCTTCGGTTCTAGAGAGTCATTCAAATTGCATGTGCCAGGGTGAAAGGCTGATTGTGTGGGGGGCAAGAAGGGGTTTTCCCTCCGTGTATGACACTGCACAATCTACTGAGCTGGGAGGGAGATGGTCTTTTCACTTTCCTCTGAAGCTTCAGGCCACTGCTGGACGCGGGATGCTGGTCTTGAGGGACACTCGGTCTGGTTCAGTTTTGTAAGTGTCCCTCAGCCCTGATGCCGTAGAAGTGACAACAAAGGACTCCCAAACAGGTTGGAATCTCTCTGCAAAGATCTCATCCGGGACCCGCTCCTGCCATAAAGGGAGGACCATGTTGGGATTTGATGTTGGCTTCCACTGGAAGAATCTCTGTGTATTCTCGATATAGAATAGTTTCCTGCTCTGCTGATCCCCTCTGGGCATTGCAACGGCCTGAAGTCTGTCAAATGCACCTTTTACATGTACATGTGCAAAACCCAACTCTTCTCCAGTCTTCTCCTGGGTTAGGAAAACCGTGCTGTGACGTGACTTGCAACCCGGTGAGCTGCAGTCCAGAGAGAGCTGTAGTGTGTTGAAGGGAAACAAAGTTGAACACTGGAGAGGAGGCCAGGAATTTTTGTTTGCTTATTGTAACCACGGTACATTAAGGAAACTGTCTGTTGTGGTAGGCCAGGTTGATGCATAGTAGGACTTCTGCTTGGAGCACCAAAAAATAACTCGTAAAGGTAATTGCGAGTGAGTAGAATTAGTGTGCGGTGTAGGGCTGAAAGGGTCAGCACGCCATTCCAAAGCCCTGGGAAATCAGAGATTTTTCAAAGCTGTAAAGTAAATTGATCCATTTTGCAACATTTCTTGGTTAATTTAACAGTTGGTTTTACTGTGAAAATTAACTAATGAATATATGGTGGCTTACCTTCACCAGCTTTGAAAGTCTCTGATTTCCTGGATTTTTTTTTTTTTAATTTTCAAAACTTTATTTCTTTTCACAGAAAAAAAATGAAATACAGAAGTAAACATGAACCAAACAAGAATTCCCTCTTACCGTGCGTGAGCAGGAGGAATACACAGGACAAACGCATTTGTATCCCAGACACCGCAATAAACAAATATTGTAACTCACCGGCCTTTCTGTGTATTTTGTAAAGTGTCTCAATAGAATGCTTACAAAATCAACCACTAGAAAACCGGCATGTGCTCAATGATCCAGCAGAATTGTATAATAATAATAATCTGGCAAGGAGGAAGTGGGGGTGCGAGTGAAGGAGAGGGTTAGTAGAAGCGGATGAGTGGGATTCACCAGAGATGCTTGCATCCCTGTGCTGAGCACCTGGTATCCAGTGCTTTCCAATGCTGAAGCTGATCCCCTCAGTCCTATTGTGCATCACGAGATTGTCGCAATGGCAACTTCCTGGTTTTATTAGTGATTCTATTTGGTTTGATGTTTCTGAAACGACTCGCTCTCCTAGAACGTGCTAGAAAATATCTGGGACTGCACTGGAGCTTTCCTTTAAAAAGTGCTTCGGGCAGCAGGATGAGCTCCGTTCCCCCAGCACTGCTCTGTGTCACTGGGTCTTGTGTGATAGCAGGGGTTCCCCACAGGCTGGAATAGGGCAGAGCTTCACGTCTCTTGTTTTTCTTTATTTCCCACAGGTGTGGCAGGAAAGCCCCCCACTGGGACCGCAGGCCAGTCTGGGTCAGGTGTGAAGGAGCTCTCGGGATTACTTACCACCCCCAAGTGAGTGTATCATTTTATTTTTAATCTGTGGAGCGCTGAGAGAGCTGAGCCGATGCCAGGCTCCAGAGAGCAGTGATTCCTGTGTCTGAATCCTGAGATACAGGAGACATCCAACCCCCTGGAACCTACCCCTTGTGAGTGTTGACTTGTTGCAGGGCAGTCCTGAGACGTGTTGGCAGAGCGAGGGGAGTAGAGGGGAGGGTGTCCCGGTGGTAGGTATATCTCTCTCTATACGGTGGAGACAAAGATTGAAATGATAGATTCAAACCTCCTGATCTTTTGTGACCCTGGGCACTGCTTTATCTCTCCCTGCGTCTTCTGCCTTAACCTGGACTCCAGTTCCTGTCCTTAAAGAATCTTCCCTGCCCGGCCCTTGTCTCTGCCAGTGTGGCAGCCCTCCCTGCTGCCAGACTCTTGCTCCCCAGGGCTGGAGGAGTATTTAAAGTAATTCTTCTTTGAAATGTGCCCCCCGTCTTGCTGTGCATCTAATGCTGCCTCAGTCTTCTCATCTCCCATGGTGCTGCTCTGGTTTCTGCATGCCTCAGAGCGGCAGCCCTGCCTTTAACCGGGAACGGGAGGCAGGATCTGGAAAATAAAAACAGTTTTAAATTATAAACAGTCCCTTTAACTCCAAAGGTGGAGTCTGTCTGTGTATAACACCCAGTCAGCGTGGCATGGGGGCAGAGGGCTACGGTCACCCCTCATTTCAGAAATAGAAGCCACACCCAAATGGAGTAGGATGTCTATCTCCCATCATGGAGCACAGCCGCTGCTGCTGTTTTGAGTTCACCACAGTAAAGTTTTCGACCTCACCCAGCCCTTCCAGAAGGAGATGGCTATGGGTTGCGTTTGACCCCCTGGCTGCAATCTTTGTCCTGGAAATACGTCCCCTTGGAGTTTGTTGGTTACTGGCGTGCATTCGCCGTGTTTCTCTGTTTATTTTCCAGGCTGAATTCTGTGGCGGAAACCCCCTCCCTCAGCTCTACCCCCTCGGCCATGATCCCTAGCAGCACAGCTCCCAGCGCCTTCCACTCCTTGCAGAGCAGGCTGGTGGCCAGCAGCACCCATTGCAGGCAGGCGCAGCCTAGCAACGCGCCCCAAGGTACCTGCCTCTTTCTTCACGCCTGGCTTGGGCACNGGGGGGGGGGGGGGGGGGGGGGGGGGAAATTCCAAAGTGGTTTATTTTGGCCCATTTTTAAATGGAACATTTCAGCTTTTTTGTTTTGAAATGGTGTTTTGTTTAATAATTTAGCTAGTATTAAAAAAGGGTGAAAGATGCCCCAAAATGACCTGGAACAAAACAGAAAAACGTGAAGAACAAACAAACCAACCCCAGACGTATTTTGTTTTGATAAGAAAAACCATCAAAATTCAATCTCAGTTTGAACCGCACCACATTTTTGTCAGATTTTTTGGTTCAGCTTCTGAAATAAAAAAATCCCTGATGCGCTCAGCTCTGCTGGCAGCATTTCCACCGAGTTGAGTTGCACGGGACACGGCTGGCCCTGCCTCCACTGGGCGCACATCCCGTTTGCAGTCATGCGAGTTGATAGATGTTGGGTCGTGTTCTAGAATGGTGTCTCCCTACTGGAGACATAGCTCATAGGGAGGACCGAGGGGCTCCCCCAGGTCAAGAGACAGCGTGACTCAAGGGGACAGACTCCTGCTGAAGCTAGTCCACGAAGGGTGAGAAACTGGCTCTTCGTGGCAGGTTGTTCCCCAGCCTTGTTTGCTTTCAGGAGCAGCGTCCGCGAGCAGCCTCCTGCAGGGACTGAGCTTCAGCCTGCAGGACATCGGCACCAAATCACCAGCCCTTCCAGTGAGCGTCGCATCCGTGGGGCCGTCCATACAGGTAGGCAGCCCTGGCGATATGGAGGGTTTCAGATAGGCAGGGGCTCTCCTGGAGAGCGGGAAACTGGATCTAGAGAGCTTGGGAGGACAGCATCCTTGTCGTCATGGATGAAGTAGAGCTCTGTTGCGAGTAAGGAGCTCTCTTGAGGCTCCTGCTCTTGTGTTTGGCGCTTGGGTCAGGAGGAGGGTACTTGAGGACCAAAGGTGATAGGTGCCTTCTCTACAAGGACCACTGCTGTCTCCCATCTGGAGTCTGGGTGCAGTGATAGCATGAGGTGCATGGCAAATGGGAGTTCTAGCACAGGAGGCATTGAAACCTAGACTGGACAAAACACTAGACAATGTAATGTAGGGAATGGTCCTGCACGAGCCCCGGGGAGTGGGTGAGAAGAGCCTGCTGGGCCTCTTCCACTCCTGCTTCTCACAGTGGAGTGGATTGCAGGGGCAGCCTGCGGAGACTTCAGGTCCCACCCTGCAATGCTCCACCTCTATCTGAGCAGCCTCCACGCAGATCAAGGTGGTTTATTGCATGCCAGGGCCAGTAGTCTCCATGGGCTGCCCCTTCATTTTAAAATCAGGGTGTCCATGGCGAAAGGACCAAACTTCATCCGCCCTTGGGCTGAGATGCACTCACTGCCTACTGGGATGAAGGGTGGGAAGTCTCTGCCAGACCTCTGAGACCTCGAACTGCCCTTGAGAGTGAGGGGGAGCAGGGAAGGACATCCTGCCCCTTCCTCCCTGGTGCTCACCGCACTTGCCTTGCTTGGCAGACCTCGGCTGGGAAGACACCGGCACCTATCCAGAGTCTGAGTGCCATAACCACGGGCACCGGGACAATCGTCCGCACCATTCCAGTCGCAACATCCTTGTCGTCTCTTGGAGCCTCGGGGAGCGGGAAGCCCACGGCTATTCACCAGTTGCTGACCAACGGCGGGCTGGCCAAGCTGGCCAGCAGCCTTCCTGGCTTGGCTCAGATCTCCAATCAAGCGGCAGGTAAGGGGCTAGTGCTGGTGGAGGGTTGTGAGATGGAGATGCAGGCCCCCTCCCATCTCCTTTCAGACTCTAGTTCGCATTTACAAAGCGTGTTTGAAGTTCAGAGTGCTCTGTGAATGCCGACTTACCCTCCTGACGCTGCTGCGAGGAGGGAACTATTGCCTCCCCCCGTGGAGACACTGAGGCACAGAGAGAGGAGGCTGAGCTGGGATTGGAATTCGTGAGTCCAGCGAGAGAATTTACATCCCTCGCAGGGTGAAGGGGGGATCTGCCACCATGAACATCCATCTCCTCCCCAGTAGGAGTCGATCTTCATCATACGCATGATTGAAGTCCCCTTTGCATGTTCCTTAATACCAGGCTGAATTATACCTCGCATGGTTTAGGATGGCTTGCAAACAGGGCCAGGCGGCTGCCTCTGAACAGCGAGTCCCCTAATTCAGAGCATTCCCGGCGCCATAGAGCCAAGATCCAGCTATGGGTGCGGGCTGTGTGTTCCTCAGAGATGCCAGCCAATGTCCGCCTTGTGCCCTGTCTGCTCACCTGAGCTAGTGTCTGCCATTCCAGCCATCAGCTCCGTGCTCTGGAACTCGCATTACGTCGTGCTGAAGTCCTTGTTACACAGCACGTGGTCCGATAATAGGAAATGTGCACGGGGTCTGGGTGCAGGTCTCCGAATATTACTGCCAGTGACTGTGCCTGGAGAGTTCATGTTGGGCTTTCCCAGAGGTGGATTTGCTGTGCTGTATGTTGTGTTGGGCACTGTGATCTTTGCCACACTCCATGTTCGTACTGTCCTACAGCTGATTGCCAGTCGCTGGCAGTTTGGGAGCAGCTGCCTGGCAGCTGGCAGAGGGGGTTGTGTCTGTTTGATCTGCTTTGCCTGTGAAAGGAAGAACCCAGCCCGGGGCGAAGTGTGCGCTCGGAGATCGGCTGGTCGCAGTGACTTGCCTCGCTCCTGTGTCTTCCAGGCTTGAAGGCTCCGACCACCATTACAGTGACCCTGCGGGGGCAGCCTAACCGTGTCACGACCCTGAGCCAAGCGGCTGTGGGGACTATCCAGCCTCAGCTGGAGGAGCAGCAGCTGCAAACTCAGACACCTCAGGTAATTCTGGGCCTCTGGTCTTAGGCGAAGAGAAGCCGTTGGGCATATGTCGTGCTTCCCTCAGCAGCGTTTGCTGACCCACGTGTTTTGTACAGGAGCATCTCTCCTGGGGAGAGTGTTCTGCCATATGGCCCAGGAACCCCCACTGGAATTTTCTCTCTAGGGTTTTGCTGATGTTGAAGCCAGGGTGTTTACTCCCTTATGAGCCGTTGTGCCACTGCTGTGACTAGAGCGGAGTGGACAGGAATGAGGGCTTGTGAGGGAGAGCAGAGCGGGCTCTCTGGGCAGAAAGGGGCCTCGTAGGACAGTGGTGGGAGATAGATCAGTCCTCTCCTGCTACAAACGCAGAGGCCTCGACCCAAATAATGTCTCTGATGTTACGTCACTGCTGCACTTAACTGAGAATGCCAAACCAAGGCAGTTACTTTGGATCCAAACACCTGGAGTTGGTGTCAGCCTGGGAGCCCCTGTTTAATGTCCCTCTGACACTTGGGGCTTTCTGGAGAGGTGTTTGTAGGCCCTGCTCTGTGCCGAGGAAGGCGGAATGGGGCTTCCTCCAGAGCTGAGGTCGATTTCGGCCTAATTTGAAATCCTGAACCTGAACCTGACTAGACCACAGACAATCCAGACCCAGCCTGAGGTGGTTTTCGTACCCGACCCTGACGCTTGTAGTTGGTCCCTTGGGGCTGCGAGGGTGTAGCTGCCAGCCCAGACTCCATTTTCTTTACTTTGTTTCCTCCTTAGAGCTGCCAGGGCTAATTACCCTCCAGCCCTGTTCTCCCTCCTGCGGCCCGATCCCCACCCTGGCCCACCAGCCGCTCCCTGCCCAAGCGCTGCGTACCCAAAGGGCAGTCACTCCCTGGGCTGCCTCCCTTGGACCTATGTCAGTGCTGCCACCTTGTCCTTGGGATTTGGCCTGACATGAGCTTCCCGTCCCTACACCTGGTGCCTGCAGTCCATCTCCTGCCGCCTCGTGCCTGTGGGGTTGGAGCAGCAGTGGCTGTCTGCCCTGCTGTCCTCTGGCACCTCCCTGCGCTGCACAGTGAGAGGGGCTGCGACTCGTGGGCACAGACCTAGTGCGGAGAGGTGGTGGTGGCCGATGGGTGGGGCACACAGCTGTCACCTCACCAACCCCATGGGCCAGGAGGAGGTGCTCAGAGATGACCCACCCCAGGCCCGGGACTGTTGGGTTGTTTAATCATAGAATCATAGAATCTCAGGGTTGGAAGGGACCTCAGGAGGTACCTAGTCCACCCCCCTGCTCAAAGCAGGACCAATCCCCAGACAGATTTTGCCCCAGATCCCTAAATGGCCCCCTCAAGGATTGAACTCACAACCCTGGGTTTAGCAGGCCAATGCTAAAACCACTGAGCTATCCCTCCCCCCCAATATCCAACCCCACCCAACCCAACCGTGAAGCTTGTAGTCGGGCTCTGTTGGGGTCAGGTCAGGTTGCAGGACTCTACTCCAGAGCCTCTCGCTGCATCTCCTTCAGCTCCTTCAACAAAGGGGCAAACTAGAGTGAGGTCGGGGGGTGCCCCATCCTGTGCTGGGAGCTTGATCCCTGAACTGAGACCGGGCACCTGGATGGCTAATGATTGGCAGATGCCTGTGGGTAACACCAGGGTCTCCGTTCTGTCATCTCCTCCACAGGTCCCAACACTTTGTTCTTCCCCATGCAGGTGGCAGGACCCAGTGAAGTGGGAATGTTCAGCATTTATCATGTTCTCTAGGGCAGTGCTTCTCAACGACCGGTCTGTAGACTGGTGCACACAGTCCCTGAGAGCTCCCTGACACAGTTTAGGAAGGTGGCAAGCCAGTCCCTGGTATCAAAAAGGTTGAGAAACCCTGCCATAGAGTAACATTTTTTCATGACAAATCTCCCTTGGGACTTTTCGTGCTCACTGTGACAGGAGTGAGCTCTGCCGCTGTTGGAGGAAGGTTGTAGACTCCAGACCTGTCAAGAGCCCTCCCTGGGAAAGAGACTCAGGTCGCTGTCCTCTCAGCTGTGTCTTGTCCTGGGGCTGAATCCAGAACACAAGCTGCCCGGTTAGATGCAGATTTGTTCAGTGGAGAAGCAGTTAATGGTCTCAGATGTTCCAGCCTTGTGATCTCAGAACCGCAGTGGCAAAGTTCAGCCAAGGGCTGAGTTCAGAAAGGAAATGAGCAGCTGGAACGTGTTAAGAAGAAGGTGAAATCTCCGGGGCGGACGTACCCTGGAGCGGCTCCGCCTCACGTCAGTTTGCAGTTGTGAGACGTAGATTCGCAGATGTCGAAGCCAGAAAGGACCATCCAGCCTGAGCTGCCTAACCCAGGCCAGAGACCCTCACCCATTGTGCACATTTGGAACCCTCACAGACTGTAAGGTCAGAAGGGGCTATTCGGATCATCTACTCTGACCTCCTGCACGTGACAGGCCACAGAACCTCACCCACCCCTGTAATAAACCCCTAACCTCTGGCTGAGTCACTGACAGCCTCAAATCATGCTTTAAAGACGTCAAGTTACAGAGAACCACCATTGACACTAGTTTAAACCTGCAAGTGACCCGTGCCCCACGCTGCACTGGAACCCTAAGGCCTTCAGCCCCACAGCACAAGTTGTTCCCGCTTGAGCCCCAGGGCTGACTCTGGGACAGCCAGGCCTGTCCTTTAGGCCCTGCTTTGCAAACTGCGGAAGTGCAGGAGCCGAGTGAGAATAGGAACGGATTGTGTGAAACCCTCCTGACTAGCGCAGCTGCCCCCGCCAGATGCTGCGTCGCAGGGTGCTGGGGTTGAAGGCCTGTGTCGGGGCTACCGCAACCTGGGTCGGCCTCTGCGTTTTGTCGTTCGACACGGGGGAATTGCAGGGCGAGGAAGGTGTGACTGGGCAAGGAGGGGGCCTGCACCGTGGGCCTTGTGAGACTGAGAGACTTTATGGCCTGCCTGGCTGAGGTTTGGGTTTTACTCAGACTCTTAGAAACCAATTATCTACTGGGCCCCAGCCATATATAAGGGCAAGACAGTCCAAGTTCCCGTGTGTGTGTGAACATGGTGCTTCTGGAGGTCAAAAAGGGACACCGAGAACCCTCAAGCCAGTTGGGAACCACCTCAAGAACTTGGAAAAAAGCAGCAAAGACTGGAGAGAAATCTTGGGTGAGATTTCAGATCTCTCTGAAAGCCGAGAGACACACAAATGATGATGTTAACGATTTTACAAGGCATCTGTGGAAGAGTCAGGTCTGAGTTTAACTTCAGCTGTTGAGGTAGCTCCTGAAAACTACGATTGGACACAGGAACATGTAGGAAGATGCCCCTCTGAATTACAGGTCGCTGGCGTGGCCTCCTGCAAAAACCCTTCATAACAAATTGGTATTTGATTAAAGGTCTGCCAAAGAGCAGTTTGAAAATAGTGCCCATTATTTACCTGGATCGGAGAGGGACGTATTTCCTGCAATATTACAGAGTCTGTCACTGTCCGTGGGCTGAGCAAAGGGATTAGCAGCACGCCAAGGCTTCTGTATTTGGTTGATTTGTTTCCTCTGTTTTATATTATTTTCCTTATTCTAATCCTTAAATTACGGTGAAAGGCCCTGTTGTGCCAGGTTCTGCACAGACGTTGAGGGGGACACAGGATTTGCAGTATAAAATCTCCATGTTTCAAACTCAGGCTGCTTCCTGGGGAGATTTTGGGGGAGGGCCCAGCGAGGCCCGGGAAATGGAAGCTGGTTACTGAGGGCTGGTCTATGTTGCCTTAACTACAAAACTACAAAATTTCACATCCTGTGCAATGTAATTAAGCCGCCCCAAGCCCGGTGTAGACACCACTAGATCGACAGAAGAGGGGGGTTTGCTACAGCGCTGGAAGACCCGTTTCTGTCACTCTAGTGAGTGTGAACACGGCAGCAGCTCAGCTGCAGCACTGCATCTGTGCCGCTGTAGCATTTCCTGCATAGACATACCCTGAGCCGGCCCACAGCACGACACTTCATACTAAACACAGACTTCTCTGCAGAGTCCCCCGTGACAGTGACATGGCAGAAGGGGACGGACGAAGCCGCCCTGGGCTGAACTCTAATAGCACGTTTCCAGAGTGCCCTGTGTCGAATTTCCCCCAGCTCCCTTCACCAGTGCTTTCTGCACCCCGTTTTCAACCTGGGCCTGGCACCGAGGGGACAAGCCGCCAGGACGCAGCCTGAAACTCAGGCAGGAATGACTTTTGCTGAGGAGACAACCGCAGCTTGTCAGGACTTGATGAGAAATGGAAACAGAGATCTATTCGGACCATGCAGGCACCAGAAGCTGATGCCAGTTGGTCTCCCTGCATCCAGAAGCTGGAGGATGAGGATCTCGGGGGAAAATGTTTCTCCTGACTGTGATGGTGTCTGTCTTATCGCACAGTCGAGTTCCCTGTTTTCGGTGTCGCTAATGCAAGTTCCGTGCAGATGGCCCTGGCATAGGGGATGCAGGAGAGCAGACTGTCACTGGGGACTCTGAGCTGTCCAGTTTGAAGCTCGCTCCTCCCAGAACAGTTACTGTGACCCATGGCTGCCTCCAGCTGGGAGCCCCATGGAGGTGGAGGCAGAGAAATTGCTTTGGCTTTGCATTGCTCCTTCATCGTGGGACTTCAGAGAGAAGGAACTTCTGAGCCACTTGAAGCCCCCAGATGTGGGCGAGGGCGTCACTGCAAGCTGCTCTCAGGCTCCATCAGTGGAAGTGGTGCATTAAGCGTCTGTAAGTCCTGGGCCTGTTTCCTGTTACACAAGGATCTGCACTGTATTTTTTTATCAGTAATTTCCACACACAGTCATTCCTCCAATGTGCCTTGTAAATGCTTGGTGGCTGTTCTCCAGCTTGTCGGGAGGTGGGATCACCTGGTCCCTTCACCTCTCTATTCACTGTCAGTTTCAGTCATTTTGCTGGCATGACATGGCCTGTAAGTGTCTCCAGAGTCAGTATCTCTGTGTCAAGGCTGAATCTCTTGAAGGGAATATAGAGATGGTGATGATAGCACCCCGTGTGACAGTGTGTGCAGTCACCATAAATCCTCTTCCAGTGCTGAAGATCAGTCTGTCTGAGTCGCATCTAGTTCTGTTGCCCTGTAGGTCAAAATCTCCTGGTGTAAGCCCGAGTCACTCTCTGGTTTTCCAAGGCTGGTTGAAGAAGTGATCAGAAATAGCATGTTTTCCTTTCCACTTTACCTGCTTTGAGGCACCCTAAACAAATGTGGCAGAACAATAACTATATTAGAAAGTCTGACAAACCCATGACATTTCCAGGCATAGATTAACTCCAGCCGTTGTTACAAGGTGAGGCTGGAGGCTTAATTCCAAGCTGTGAGTTTGACTTACATTGTTGGGTTTGTGTGTTTAGGGCAGTGCTTAATTGTGTTAATGTCCATGGAGAGTTCTGTTAGAAGCAAAATGTCATGAGTTATGTATTTCAGTAACTGCTCTAATTATATCCATTAATGTAATTGACTTACACCTGCGATTAGAATGTGTAATTCTGTTTTCTTGTACGAGCACCTTGATAAAAGACTAAGGGAAATAACCACAAAGAACGGAGGCCGTTTCCCCAATACAGCCGGGCGGTCTAAGGGAGTTGAAAGCCCGTGGGAATTGGACGCCTGTCCCCCTTTGAGAAGGGCAGCCTGCACCTGCCATAGGACTGTCCAAGGTTTCACCTGATTACGGGGGCTTGGCTAGTTCTTGCACTACAACCTCTATGGAAATAAGGCGTAACGTTTTAACCACGAGAGTAATTAACTATTGGAACAGCTTACCAAGGGTTGTGATGGAGCTCAAGAGTGGATGTTTTCTAACAGATCTGCTCTAGGGATGACTGTGGGCAGGTCTCTGGCTTGTGCTCTACACGGGGTCAGACTAAATGATCACAATGGTCCCTTCTGGCCTTGGAATCTATGAACATTTTGCTTGGAAGGCAGTTCTGTTGGGCCAGTGTCCCCTGTCTGGGTTATAGCTGGAATCTAGATGGGATGAATGTTTTCAGGATTCAGTATTGGTTAAATAATAGGAAACACAGTCCCAGTGGCACATGGTTAATGCTGGCATCACAAGGGTTGATAGTGGAGACCAGTGCTGTTGGAAGATGAAGGGGATTGTGACTTGTTGGTGTTTGCTCAGGACACTGGGTTTGTTTCAGTTGCAAAAGCCATAATGGAGTATGAGGCGCTCTATTGGCTTTAGACATCGGGAGGGGTTGGGTAGCATGAACAGCAGCTGAGATTCAGTGTGAGAAACGTAGTGCACCACTACTCTTCACGGAGTAGCTTTGAGTAGGGGGGGCCCATGGAAGGAAAAGCCGGAGGAGTCGGCACAGAGAGCTCAGTGGACGTGTCTGTCTGTGCAGTGGGGGTGAAGCAGTAGGATGCTTGGGTGCATTTAACATGAAAGTGCCAACTGTGTTAGGACTCTGTACCCTCATTTGAAGCATTGGCTTCTGTTTTGGTCCTCTCCTGCTCGGTGCAGCTCTACTCTGAGAAATGAGCATTGTGGGGCTTGGAGTGGCATGGACTCCAGATCACATTTGCTAAAAAGATGGTTTTCCCCTAATTGCCAGCCCTGCAAACCTAGCTAGAGATCTGAGCTTCCAGCTGGATCCTGGAAGGGATGTGACCGGGACCCGCCCAAGGTTGCATTGTGGGGCAGTGGTGGAGCTGGGCAAAGCACCCAGATCTCCTGCCTCCCAGACCAGGACCCTGGCCGCCAAACCTGTAATGAATTATACGGTGTTAGTGAACATACTGACGCTAACCCTGCCTGATCTGTGCTGGCAGAGCATTGTGAGAGAGGTGCCTGAGCCACTTCAATCAGGGTACCTGTGTATTGCCCAGCACAAGCCATGCTAGCAACTTCTAAGGACCTTCAGAGTCTGCTCCAGCTTGTCTCAAATGGAGCAGATTGCAGCCCCTCTTCTCTTTAACGTGCAGGTGCCAGTGCTCAGGACGCCGCCCCGGTCCAAGATTCGTCTTGCCTTTACACGTTCTGTGATACCCCCATTTATACAGCAGCCCCAGCCTTCGTAGAGGAGGTCCTCTGGATGGTATCTGCTTCCTTCAGAGCCCATCAGTGCAGGGGCTTATGGAGTTGAGCCTCTGCCTCCATAGCAGTCTAGAGACCCTTCTGACCAAAGGAATTGGACCTGGGTTTCTGGCAAAGCAATAAACTGTTCGGCCACTGGGTGTTGCAGTTTGCAAGACTTTTTAAACAACATTTTGTCTCAATTTGGATAAAGCCATTTAAACAAATAGTGTCAAAATCAGCTCGAGTACCACCAAGCAGAGAGGCTCTTGGGTCTGCAGAATATCCTGCAAGTCCAGCACGGCGTGGGCTACTTCAGAAAACTGCTCCGTGTTGGAAAATCACGTTAGTAATCAGGGAGAATTAGCCTGGCAACAGGGAGAGAGCACAGTCTGTCGGGGTGGGTGCCAAGTTCTTCTTAGTGAGAGATGCTGTCCTAGGTTTCTTATCAGACACGACAGATACGGGACGCTATTAGCAGGCGATCTGCGCCTGGGTGTGATCTGCGGTGCACAGGGTGTGCGCTCCCTAAAGGAATGGGCCATCTCGTTAAAGTGCGGATCTCCTGGATTCCGTTCCTGGCTCGGCAGCTGACCTGCGGAGACACCTTGGCCAAGTCTCTTTGTGTCTCTGTTGCCCTCTCTGTGGAACAGGGCTACTAATGGTCATGTGCCTGGTGGGGAGTTGGAGAACGGGCTCCTTGGTGTCTTTGGGATCCCCTGCTAGGAGGGGGCTGTTGTGTAAATGCTGTACAAGGGAGCTTCCAGCCTCAGTGACACACAATTGCCAAGCCCCCGGGGAAGGTTTAGTCTGACAGACGTGGCGTGAGTTAGTGTGGGGCTTCTTGGAGGAAGCAAGCCCACTCTGAGATGGGATCGAGGAGCAAACACCTCTTCCGCTCGCTGAGGGTTTGTCTGCACTGGGGGTAACTTGAATCAGCCACCGCGTTTGTACACGTTCATTTGGACACAGCTCACGGCAGCAGATTTCCATATAGCAAATACCAACACGTTGTTACCCTTGAAGCGAATGCAAGCGGGTGAATCTGGATGTGGATGGCACAGTGCAGCCGTGAGCTGAATACCTAATAGACCCTTTAAGAATCCCCTAATTGGTTAGTTTCTGGAATGCGCAGGGAAGGTTTACTGAGGTCTCCCGCTGAACGGGCTCTGCACAGACATCAGGCTGAATGTCCAAGGGATCTCATGCATCTTTCACGGCCCGGCAGAGAGCTCTTCTGATGCAGAAGCGAATGTGAACATGCTGCTTCCAATCGTGTTGTGCTGTTGGCAGCATCCCGATAGTAACAGCACATTGTTGCTTTCATCAGAGGATCCCTGACCACTCAGAATCTCTTATTAAGCCTCACAAGTCCCCAGGGACATAGGTCAGTATTATCTGCATTTTACAGCTGGGAAACCGAGGCACAGAGTGGGGAAATGACTTGCCCAAGGTCACCCCTGGAGTCATTGGTGGAGGTGGGAATAAGGCCTTAGGTAAGACACAGTCACCTCTGCCCTCCCAAAGGTTGATGGGGATATTGCAATGAAGGTCTTTGCAGAACTTTGTCTCGTTCCACAGAGTCCTCCAGCTGACAAGTAACTGGTCAGAGGGAGGGAGAAGAGCCGTAGAGAAGTGGATTTGAATTTCCAGCTGCTGAGAGGGGTTACAGGCAATGGAAAGAGAGCCCTGCTAGCTAAGGGCCGGACAGCATCCCCACTCTGCATCACACTCCTCGAGCTCCTGTGGGTGCTGTGAAGTTTTGCTGCTCTGCTTGGCAGTTCCGTTGGGTCTCAATTACTTTAACCCTTTCAGGCTCCAGACGGTGCAGTTGGGAACTTGAGCACCCCAGCTTCCAGTCCCGCCCCTCCTGGCAAGCTGCTGGCTCAGATGGAACTCAGCAAAGCTCAGGCTGGCATAGAGACGGCTCCTGTTGACCCCGCGGCCCACCTGACCTCTGCAGCAACGCCACCTGTAGGTGAGGCACATGGCAGTTCTGGGGCACCCGCGGCCAGGCCTTGGGGTCAGTGTGGAGGAAGGGCTGGAGCCATGCCTGCCTGGTGACTCGCAGGGTTGCTGTGGTGGTGTGGCTGGATCGCCAGGACACCCAACTACCTTGTTGGGTTTTTTTAAAAGTCACAATCCCCCTCTTAAGTGGTTTCTTTGAGTAGGCGTGTGCACGTCATTGGGCGTGACAGCGCAAGGGGAGGATGTGCTGCAGTGTAACTGAGACCGTTAGCAAACACCTAGATAGTTCTTTTAAGTTCCGCTCCATGGCCTACAGCTACAAACCGCTCAGGTTCTGCATTCCTGCTGGCTGTGATCGGCAGCCCTGCCGCTTGCACTTTCAAGACTAGCAGCTCTCCCTGCCGTGCGTTATTGTGGACCTAGACTAGGGAGAAGGGATCCAACCCACTGCAGCTCAGTAAGTGTGTGTGTTGCAACTGCCCAGGGAGAATCCAAATCCACACAACCAAGCTGCAGTCTATTGTATCCTTGAAATGCTTTGGTAAGAGAAGTTGCATCACGGCTGGTTTGAGTCTTTCTTTCCTGTTGGTTTCAAAGTGAAGAGAAAAGCTCTAGAGGCAAATGGATGATCAGCGTTCTGGGCGAAATGAACAAACTGGACAAAGCCCCACTTGAAAACAATGGAGCTGGGTTTAATTGTCTGCCAGATTTCTCAAAGTGCTAGGCTCGACGCAAACAGCTCGGGAGCGCTTGGAAATCCCTGCTGTTCTCTAATGATCTCCCAGTGCCTGCAGGCTAGAATCACGGCATACCTCAAACCCCAGCACTTCTCCCACTGACATCAACAGGGAAGTGGGAAAATGCGGTTTCCTTTTTCTCTCCTAGCTTGAAGTGGTTCCCTTTGCTATTCGTCCTTTAGCTAGAGGGCCACCGTGGTTGTTTGCAGAAAGCTTTCTTGTGTCGCTAGTGGTCCTGGATGACCGTTAGTCAGTGTATTCTTGGTGGTTCGTTTAGTGGCCAGAACTGCAGTAGCTCCAGAGAAACGCACAGCAGATCCAGCCGCTGCCCTTCGGAGCTTACGGTCGCAATAAACCCCGGCCCAACCGGGGAATACAAACAAAACAAAGCGGGGGGGTGAGAGATGGAAGGACCAGGGTGTGGTTTTCAACAGTGCAGTCTAGGATTTTCCCTCCCAGCTCAGACCTCTTGGTTCAACTTCACTGGTCCCCTGCCTCCAGCGGTGGCCCCAAACTGACGCTTCAGAGGAAGGAGAGCGCCACTCCCATAGTGAATTTGGTGAGTTGTGTGATGGCGGGGAGGGGGAAACGTTGCTCCTGATCCATGGGATGGCTGGTGGCATGCAGACGCCCTGGCCTTGATTCCTAGTACGCTGAGTCACTGAAAGGAGCAGGGTAAGTCGAACTCCAGCTTTCTCTGTCAGGACCTTGTGCTCCCAGATGAGCCTGTAAGTGCCCTTACCTTAGGCCAGGGGTGCTGAGCTGGGCACCATTCAGGGTCCTGTCTTTGTGGCATGAGACTGTTCCTGTGTTAAGGCAATGGCTATGGGGACCTGCAGTCAGGACACCTAGCCGCGGGTTGAGCACCTGCAGGAAGTGTCCTCACTCAACAGCATTCATGTGTTTGGAGCTCACGCCACCAGATCCTGCCTCCTGGCCTCAACGAGATCAGAGCCTCTGGGCGGAGGTCAGGTGGTGGAGAAGGAGGGCTCGTCTTGTCCCAGATAATTACCACTTTGGCACTTGCTCCCTGTGACTCTGCCACCCGTGCTGGCATACAGCCTGGCCGGCTGCTGTAAAGGTCATGTAGCCAGCTGCCTCCTTGTGAGACGCAGCATGTCCTCCCTGGGCACGAGCTAGCATTCCCTGCCTGGGAGGTGCTGGTACGACCCATGAGCGAGGGCTGAGATAATGCCCCGGCACTGTGCTGCCAGAGGTGCCGTCTTTCGTTGAGATGAATAGGACCTCGGCTGGGGCCTTTCTAGCGTCTGTAGCACTTTTCACAACGATAGAAATAGTTCTGGGTCCTGGCCAAATGTAAATTTGGTAATTTCATTTGAATGTCCCTTCCCTGCGATTTTAATTGGCTGTGGTCATCTTGTCCTCTCTCTGACCTAAACAGCTGCTCTAGTCCCCCTCAGAGGTGGCTACGTTTGGATTGATGGTGAAATGATCTGCCTATATAATACTCTGTATTTCTACAGCAGATTTACATCCAGTGATCTCACAGTGCTTCACAAACACTAATTAAGTCTCCCAGCCATGTCTGTGCTGTACAGACAGGGAAACTGAGCCCCGGGAGTTGAGTGACTTGCCAAAGGTCAGACATGCCAGCTTGAGCAGGGATTAAAACCCAGGTCTCCTGACTTGACGTTCTGTGCCTTAACCACAAGACTATCCCTGCCTGCTGATCGGCTTGGGAGGTGCTTTGACATCACTGTCTGGAAGTCGCAGCACGCCTGCTGGACATGATTAGTGCTGAAGAACAGGGGTGTTGTGCTCCAGCCATGGAGCTGTTCTCTGTGCAGCCACTTTGCTGCCAAGGGTTTGAAGGACAGTGGATCCGCAGCAAGGGCTTTTCCTGAACCTGCATGTGAAAGGGGACCTGGTGTTGGGCAAATCCAGGCTGTTTGGGCCCCCAAAGGCATGCACCAGAGGAGTGTGCTGTGCAGTGGGAGAGGTCAGGGCCACCGCCTAGTAATGGGGGCATGAATCTGACCCTTCCACTCTGCAGCTGACCTCAGTTTCAGTACTTGCCTGGCCTAACCTCCTTTGAGTACCCCACTCCCTCTGGTCTGTGCAAGAGCTCCTGTCTTTCCTGCTTCCTCCAGCATTAGAGTTGCTGTACGTTTGCACTTCTGCCGTTCCTTTGAGGAACCCCAAGTAGACCTCCCTCCTTACTCTGGCAGTCTCAGCTGCCTCTCGGCTCCCTCCTGGGGTTTGCGTGTGGGCAGCCTCCATGGCCTCTGCTCCTCAAGGTGGAGCTGAAGGCACTGTGACCTGTGCTAACAGGGCTTTTGCTTAGAGCTCAGCTAACGCAGGCCAGTGAGTGAGATGAACCAGTCACTGCTGGTCATGGGTTCTGTGCAATACATATAGCTTTGGCGTAATCGCTGGGGGAAAGGCCTCGTCATCCTCCCACAAGCCTGCCATGGTCAGTGGGAATCCGGTGGTTTCCCTGTCCCCCGTGGGAGACAAGCAGTGATCGTGGAACTGTGGAACTCCTTGCCAGAGGATGTTGTGAAGGCCAAGACTATAAGTGGGTTCAAAAAAGAACTAGAGAAGTTCATGGAGGACAGGTCCATCAATGGCTATTGGCCAGGATGGGCAGGGATGGTGTCCCTAGCCTCTGTTTGCCAGAATCTGGGAATGGGCGACAGGGGATGGATCATTTGATGATTCCCTGTTCTGTTCACTCCCTCTGGGGCACCTGGCATTG